>JANAVB010034418.1:10637174-11126301 GCA_029216955.1 Iris pallida | reverse complement strand
ATGTGTGTGTGTGTGTGTGTCAAACTTTCTTAAGCCATCAAAGCCATCGACTCCAAACTCACGGTAGCACCTCAACGCCATCAACCTCACTGCACGCAGTCCGATCCAACCCGACGTCGTTTGACCCAAGCCGACCCAACGCCGACGACGACGTCCATAACCACTACTCCCACATTGACTCTCTCCACTCGAGCCCAAGTTTAAACAAGAGCTTCACATAGGTGAGCTTTTGTTGTTTCTTCTGTATATTTATTTCACGTAAATTCCTAATAGGAAGATTAAATAGATGTGCTGCCAATCACTGGAAGCATATGTGAATAATATATAATAGCACACTATATATTATTTTCATAAGATTCATAATAGATAATTGTAGTTGAGTATAATTTTTTTACAAAGGTTATTAAGAACAATCGGTTGAAGGTAGGTATGGATAGAAGTAGGCTATCTCACTGTAGAAGAAGAGTTAAAGGAAGAGAACAATAGAAATTTACTAATAGGAAGTAATGGTTTCACTTATAGGAATTTCTTTTAGAGTTAAAGAAGAATTAGATGAAGAAAAGTAGTAGCATGCATAGTTTATGTTGATGAGCACATAAAAAGATCATTGGAATTAGAGCTTTGTATTTACAAAACAATTATAAAATGACATTTAGTAGCATTCACCAAGTAGTTAATATATACTTGTCATTAAGAAAAGAAGCCTAGCTATTGTATGCACAGATGCGTACACTAATCATTCTACAACCATTAGTAATGGCCATTTTTGCATTTAACCCCTTCCCTTTAATCAATTACCAACCAAACCCTTTACATCTCCCTTCATTTCTTTAACCATGATATTTAATAATCCTATTTTCTTTCATAATATTTGCAAAACTAGTATATATATATTTTTTATTTTTATTATTTTTTTTTTTAACAATGGCTAACGCCTTCATTGAAATACAGGAAGATAGGTGGAACGGGGAGATAGCCCAAGTTCGTACAGAGTGGGGGAGGGCCCCTAACATACATTCAGACGCGATTCGTCCTAACCATGGTATTTTTTTTCTTTTTCTTTTTTTTGGTGACACTGGTCCCTAGGGAGGGACCCCTAACATACATTCAAACTAGTATATATATATTATATATATATATATATTATATATATAATATATATAGATATATATAAAATATATATATATATATATATATTACCAACTTATATATGTAAGGGTGCAATACACTTAAGGAAGATTAATTCTATGGTATAATTATTATAGATTTATAGTGAGAAGCCATAAGCCTAGGGTGCAATGTATTAAGTTGTATAGATAGTTGGCAATCAAGTACATATATGATTAATTAATATATTTAGATTCTTGGTTATTTTTAGGACTTGGATCTGACTTCGGTTACGACCTCTCAGCATTTTTGGACAAAACCCCAGGTAAGTGTATCTTGCCAATGTTCAGTTCTTATGGTACTTTATTTTAGTTACATTCTTGTTGCATGTTTAACTTAGTTTATAATTTTTGCTTACATAGGATTTGGTTGATACTTTACGTCCAAGCATATCAGGGTGTTAATGTCCGTACGCAGTTATTGGGTATTAACCTTAGACATAGTGTTGCATTGATTATCGTGTTACTTGAGATACGATGGACCTAGGACACTGACACGGTCATGAGACAGAGTCCTAGACATGACATATTCATAGTTTAGACCCTGTGATAGGTTACATGATTATTTACTTGACATTATTAGTGTTACCTGATATGACCTGATAGAATAGAACATGGGATGGGGAGAACATAGACTGATTCATCGGGCTACCTTATAGATACATGCTAGTCATCGTCTCTATAGTCAGGACATGGTTGTTATCCATACTGTTTACTGTGGTCTCTGTAGCAGAGCTTCAGTAATTATTGTACGCTTGAGGTTCCCCGACACGGTGCCTTTGGCGTAGTAGTCCAATGTACAGAGCTTGTTCTCACTTGTATTTTACTTACTGGACTATATAGATACCCTTGTGTAGTTATTTAAAGTACTTCCATTTACTGACTTGGCATGTTGTATTTGGGTACCTTGTTATATCCCCTGAGGACCTGGTGATCTCTCCAGGTAGTCGCTTCTGCAAAAAAAGCATTGTAGCTATATTTTTTGTCAATTTATTTTGCTGACACGGTCCATTTTTGCAAGCTTTATCCTTTGTTATAAGCTTGTTCAGACATTTATAATAAAGTTTGGTCAAGTTTATTATATTGTTTATTCTTGTTTGTCTGTGGGATCCAGTGTGTTAATGCCTGACCAATATTAGTACACTTGGTCTTACGAAGGATTCATCTTCAGTGGATTGAGATTAGAATTATCTTAGTGATATAAAGATATAACCATCTGTCTTAGACAAATTATACGTACTAAAATTGGACTAGAGTTCACTTGATACATAGCTGGCATGTATACGTATTCCTGGTCCTACTTATTTTGGGACTGGGGCGTTACATTGATGATAATGAAGGGTTTTAGCATTGGGTAAATTCACTATATCAAAGTGATACTTAAGGCAAGAATAGAAAAAACACTTAATAATATTGTATGCTCTCGCATAATCAACCGTGTTAGTTTTAGGTGAGTTGGGTTAAGGCCGCTCACTAGTGAATTTTCTAATGTGCTGACCTCCTCCCCCATAGGTACTGGGAGTCCTTTGGACGTGTTAAGACGTTAGAGCTTGTATCCCAAATGTACAGTTTTTTGGATGGAGGTTATGTTTGACACATGTCGCGTTCTGACCATTCTATTGTTCCAAATTTGAACCGAACACGGTCTTATTCTGACAGTACTCATCCAGACTGGACCCCAACAAGTTGGGTTTCACTATAGCAAAGTAATAAAAGTGTTATTGTTGTTGCGCAAGCCGTAGGTTGTAGGGTGTCGTCACAGATGTAGGAATGGGTGTTTGATATGGGAGGTTTTAGGGGCACGGAGTCATCCCTATGACCATGGTTATTGTCGTGATGTCGTGGCTCCACCATGCACACTCCCATACAAATATGAGATATAATCTGATATATCACACGGATCATGTGTTTCTTGAATTCTCCATCTTAGCGGAGAGGATAATAGAAAATTTGGCTGTGTAACTACCTAATTCTGGAAGAAGGATATTTTTGTTATTTCAATAATTGTTTGATAATTGTACTAGTGATGGTAATATTTATTATTATATGTATTGGTTGTGTTCCAGCTAATTAGAATAGACCATGTGATTAGTTGGTTAGTGGACTAATATATTTATTAGATTTGTATTAATGGACCCAATTAGACTTGACATAACACTAGAGCCCGACAATTAGATTAACATGACACATAGACCAACACTTTAGACTAGGCTCAGTTATACTCAAGTTAGTCATTCCATATGATAAATAGAGATTAGTCTAATTTACCAAATTAGGATTAGAAGCTTCCATCCATTAGATTAGTCTTTATGACAAACTTGGAGGGCAACTTGGACAATTCCCAATGGCATGGAGTGACCTATGTTCTTGGCCCTATAAGGAGGGAGAGCTCTCTCTCTCTCTTTTTATTTGTCATTTATTTTCATTTGGGTGTTCTTTCCCAAATTGACCCATCCCTCCATCAATTTCTCTCAATTCTACTTCAATTTCTCTCAAATTCTCTTATTTTATTCCTTGGAGGAGCCTAGGAGCTTGGTGGCTAGGAGCACTTTTGGAAAAGGTTTTTAGCTAGGAGATGTGTCTGAATCATCCATTGGGCTTTGTATTGGACATCCATTTTAATAGGTATACATCTCAATTTCCCCTAATTAGACTCTTTCAATTTGACCATTAGGAATCCACCCATGGATTAGGACTACATATAGGAGGAAGAATTAGGCTCTAATGACCCTTTATATGAAAGTTTTATTAAGATTTGTGCCCAATTTGGAAGAATTTCGAGATTGGTGTACCAAGTATTTGTTATTTAGTAATTTAGATCTAATTAGACTTATTTTAGTTGTGTGTGTGTCTAGATCCGTGTCCACAATTGGATACGAGTAGGCTGTATCATGATATGGTAGGACACTGAGTCATTTTGGATTTTTTTTTTCCTCCGACACTTGTAGCACACATACCAAATTCTCTATGACACATTATATTAGCTATAGAATATTCTAATTAGGCTCTAATTTTTGTTTTAGATATGCTCATGTGATTTGGATTGGTTCGGATAATGTTTGGTATAGGTATCTTAGGTGTATCACAAGAGTATCGTAGATTGGTATGATACTAGGATGATGCACACCAAGTGTTTGGTATGGTGCATTGTGTGAGTATTATTATGTGTATAGGTCTATAGAGTGATGTGTGTCATGTGTGATGGAGAGGTTAGAGTACCAATTGAGTATATGTGTTTAGGTACACATATGGACGTGTGTGTCTATGATACATATAGGTAAATAGATTTGTGTAGGTGAATTTGTGTGTGTATAGATATATGGATAGATACATGTGTGTGTACCTATATATAGATAGATAACTAGATATGTAACATGTGTATGGATCTATATGTATATATCAATATTTGTGGATAGATGTGTGTGCTATATATAGGTAAATGGCTATGTGTGGAGTAGTAAAAAAGGGGGATTAAGCAGAACTGTAGCAGCAGCTGCTACTAGGAGGCAGCAGGTAGCAG
Source organism: Iris pallida (assembly GCA_029216955.1). NCBI lineage: Eukaryota > Viridiplantae > Streptophyta > Magnoliopsida > Asparagales > Iridaceae > Iris > Iris pallida. Next base: position 11,121,615 of record JANAVB010034418.1, on the reverse strand, counting down.
TAGGCCTGGCCAGTAGCACTAGCAACCAACAGTGCTTAGTAGAGAAGAGTAGCAATAGCAGTTAGTTAGTAAAGTACAAGCAGCACACTGCAGTATCTATAGGAATGTGCAGTTTAGGTAGCAAGCAGCAGGGCATTAGCAATGGCATTGTCTAGCAGCAGCTAGTAGTGGGTTCCATTAGGTATTAGCATCAATAGGCATATTGGAGTAGCTGATGAATGAAGTAGCAGCAACAGTAACAAATGTTGTAGGTGCAACATTTAGGGGCAGTAGCACAAGCAGTAGCAGTAAGCATTAGGGGTAGTTTAGCATAAGCAGTACAATCAAAGTCTTAACAGTAGTAATAGGAAGTATGGACTGCAGTAGCAATAGGAGAGATGCATTGCTGCAGTTTGCAGCAGGTAGGTAGATGTAACCACCACTTTCTCAAATGAGGGTATTTTTGACTTTTTATGAATTTAATTATTTTTGTTATCTTTGTGTTAGTGATGTATTGGTAAAACCTTAGAGCCACTCTAGCTAGATGTTAGTCATGACCAAGAACGACCAGTTAGTGAGATTAGACAAACCTTAATTTTATTTCTAATTAGTTAGTTAGCCTCAAACCAAACTAGAAATGTCATTCTTTAGAAATTTAGGCAAAAGCAATAAGTTAGAATGGACCCTTTTCTTAGAACTTGTCATGACAACTTAGGAGGACTTTCTAGACTTTCCACTAATGAACCAAACCCTAAACTAAACCTAAAATGGCAGCCCACCTTCATTAAATAGTCCCACTTCTTCATCTTCCTCCTCTTTCATTCAAAACCTAACCCTAATTTGGAAGGTTTTCCTCCAAATTATTTATACACCCTTTTTTCATCTAAATTCCCCCAAATTAGTTTCTTTCTCTTCCTCTTAGAGAGTAGAAGGCTCTATTGGCTAGCTTGGAAGGATTTGGAGCATTGGAGCTTGAGGGATTCTAGATCTGGGAATTAGTTCATTGGGAATCCATCTTCCAATTGGTAAGAGCTCTCTAAACCCTTCACATTTCATTTCTTTAGTGTAGATGCTTTCATTTAGGACCCCCATTCCATTAGGGTGCCATTAGAGAGGAGTTGAGGCTCTCCTCTTCCTATTGAAGGTTTTTCTTTTTTGATTTTGATTCGATTTGGGGGGAATCTGAAATTAGGAATCTAGGATTTGTGAAATTGGTAGATTAGGTCATGCTAATGATATAGATCATGTAGGCATACTTTAGGTCAAGTTTGGATCCATTTGGAGTGCGTATCACGAGGGTATCGGATACGCACAACAAGTGTTTGTCAAAATGACTCAAGGAGCACCAATGCTTTAATTTCAGTTTTTAACTCTTGTTTTGGGAATGCATAGTTGTAGGTTAATTGTTAGTGAGTTTATTTAATGTAGGATTGATTTTGGTATGTTAAATAGATAGGGGGTTGTGGTTTGGGGAGTATTCTGTATACTGTTTTGTATCAGTCATATATTTGTGTACATTCAGTCCCCACTGGCTTAAATGTTCAGTCCCTAACACTCAAACGTTTAGTCCACCGTATCCTTGAGTATCAGTCAATACACTTGACCATGTATCCACCTCTGTTCAGTTCAGTCCAGTCCACTCTAAATTGAACCAGACCATATTATATTCAGTCCTTTACAGGAGGTTCAATCCCAAATCCTTTAGAGTCAGCCCATATTTCATCCTTAGATCAGTCCATTTCCAATTTTGATGTTCAATTCCCTTCATCTCTTTTGGTCCATTATGTAGGAAGAGGATATCTCAATACTTGTTCTGTCATACACACCATTTGGCTCAGTCCTGCCAAGTTATCAGTCCCACATTGACACTTAATGTCAGTACTTACATGGTTAAGTCATCCATTTTATTTAGGAAGGTTCATGGGTTCAATCCTTAAGATACCTTGCCATTTGGTTAATTATTCATATATACATATGTTGCAATGGTTGAAGTCATATGTCCCACTTTGGATTCCTATGTTTATTGTTCAGGTAAGGATATATGTATATTAGTTAGCAACTGATTTATGATTGAGTATCAATTAGAATTTGTAATTGGCAGTGAGTTAGGATATGCATGGGATAAGAAGCATATGGGTTTGGGGTTGCATCTGTGAATGGAGGCATAACAGATAAGTGATTGCGATTTAGAAGTGCCCAGCGTGGCATTAGCAGCAGTAGCCTGAAGTAGGCTTACTGCACAAAGGTTTATGTGAAGGAGGGAGGGTATGTAATTTCATTAGCAGTGTTTAGGACACCATGATGATATCAGTCCATTAGAGCATTCATAGCTTATGTGAGAGATAAGAGGATGAGTGTGAGGAAGAGAGGCTCAAGCTTATGCTCAGTCCTTTAGACCTTAAATGTTTTGTCCTTGTGCTTAGCCTATTTGATTTCAGTTCCCCTTATTCTATTTGTGTTCAGTATCACACATGTCACCTCATATCTCCTCCCTTTAAGTACCAGTCTTCATTACCATATATGTTCAGTCCCTTGAACATATATTTCAGTCCTCATAAGACTCATATATATATATATATTAAAATATATATATATATATATATATATATATATCAGTTAAGTAATGATGTACTGTATCAGTCCAACCATATGCAGTCCTTGTATTCTCTTAATATATTCAGTCCTTGTATACATTTAGGAAATCCCATTACTCAATATGTTTACTCTCTTGTTCATTTGTTCAGATCATTGTGTAAGGGGTCTATGAGGTGAGGGGTTAGATGAGAGTTAAGTGTAATGATGTTTCAGTCAGTACCTTTATATTGTTCAGTCCCTAATAGACACTAGCATTTACCTACTGTCCTGCCTCCTAATGCTCAAATATCTTGTTCAATCCATGTCCAGGTTGCTTATATGACTGAGACACTAGAGTGTCAATCCATATACACATCTAAGTGTAGTTCTGTCCTGTTGAACTATATGTCCTGTCTTTGAGCTCAATCTAAGTGTTTCCTGAACAGCTATGTTCAGCCTTAGCCTTCAAGGTCAGTCTCCAATGTTTCAAACTGAGGTTCAGTCCTTGATTCCTGGTTTTAGTTTAATACATTTACCTACTGTCCCATTTTCCCTATATAATATATATATATATATATCTATATATAATTAATATAATATATATATATATATATATATATATATATATATATATATAATAGGGTATGTAGTAAATGTATATGTTTGAATCTAGATGTAGTATGGTTTTGATATCACGTCACTAACTCACTCAATAGCCTAAATTGGCCAACCTAGATTAGGCTAAACAAACCAAGTTCGACCAATAGGGACTATTTAACTATATTGACCAAATTGACTTTATTGACCTAGAAATAGCCTAGCAGCATGAAAACATCACATTTAGATTGTTACTCTAGAACGTCAAATAACTTTGTAAATCTCATATATAGGTTCGTGTGATGCCACTTTGGACATCGATCCTCATTCATTGCTCTGGACGATAGGCGAGTACATTCTCTGATAGTTTTTATTTACTTGATGATTATTATAATTCATCTTCTTGTACAGTTCTATTTGATTCTCTGTCACAACACGGATTGGTATTCTGAATTCATTCACTTGCGACACATGTGTTAAACTTGTCTGGCCCCTACTACAGGAACACTCACTGGAACCACCTACTGGAAACACCTACTGGCACAACTTACTTCGGACGAGACTTGTAATCTATTATGTGTCGGAATATGGATTCACTTGTACTGGTCAGGGCGGGAAATACTCGAGTATACATGTAAACATTTCCAATCGTACTGGAACCACTCCTAATGGTCTAATTTAGAAAGATAACCGTCGTACGCTTTACAAACATGCGATGTACCGTATTTACCCCCTAGCCGTTTACATGTTGAACTCGATATTTTAAAATACACTGGATTAGTGTCTTATACTAGATTCACATTGTCTCAGGTTATACGGTTTGGACTCATATCACCTCTATGCTAGCTCAGTTATTCTCTATTTACAGTCTTCATTGCCATACTCTCCTGATTTACTGTATTTACTTTCCTTGTTCTTTAGTTAAACTGTTGTTCTATTTTATTTCATGTCTCAAACTATCCATGTTCATCAAGTATTACTTGCTATACTACTTTATAGTCTTTATCATTTACTTGGAACTGCTAGAGGAGTGTGCTCGTTCTATCCTGACGGATATATTTTTCAGATGACTTTCCAAATGACTCGTGTCCTACCTACTACGGATCTGAGGAAGGGATAGCTACCTTGGGTCCTGATTCTCAGGAGTGATCACCTGGAGACTTAGTCCTAGATTTGGCTTTGTGTTAGTTTCATTGTTAGAACTTTTGGCTTGTGTTGTAATGAAGATTTAACATTGTATTTGAGATTTGATTTTGGATATTGTAACTCCTCTTCCCGAAAATTTTTAAAATATTTTTGTTTATTATTTGATTTAAATGGTAATTTTAGATTTTTTTATAAATAATTATTAATTTAATTATACGGTAGATGATTTTAGCCATGGTTGAGTTTTGAAGTACCAGACGATTAGGAATCATGGCACGGATAGTGCAGTAGCATGCTTTGACTAGTGTTTAGCCATGGTAGGGAATGCCAAGCTATAGAGAGACCTAACTAGGAAAACCAGGCCAAGTTGCGACCTAACCTATAAAGATGTTTTAAAATAATTAATTATTTAGATTTATTGACTTGTAGAAGACCCGGTGTACCGAACTAGTCTGGACCGGACCCGAACCAAGTCTAAGCCCACGTAGTCGGGTAGTATGTTCAGAGACGACCATATAGATGTATGTTGTATTGGCATTTTACTTTAGTGATTTAGAAATCATTTAGAAATGATTGTTATATATGTATAATTTATAATAAATATTCTTGCCATTAGGTTACTATTCTTGTGAATATGATAATATTCCTGTAGAATAATATTTGGATTTTGGCATTACATAGGCGTATATACTTGTGAAATATGTTCAGAAATGGTAAGATGTGCTTTATATATATTCCCCCATTTTAATTATAAATTTAGTATTTAAATTAATTTAATATTATATATGATGATTGTATATGTATAATATATCTTGGTTGACATATATGTTACAAGGTGATAATATCCTGGAATATCCATTGTTGTAATTGGGACCTTGACAGGAACGACATGTGTAGATAAATACATATATGCAATGATAATTATTGATGTAAATATTCTAGAGATTATAGTATTTTTTAATAAAAACATTTTTGAGTTTATTAAACCCGGAGTATATATTATATATATATCTTATATATTTTTGTATATATAATATATATATATATATATATAATATATATATAATATATATATAATATATATATATAGATATATATATATTTATATATATATATATATATATATATACGTTCACATATTTATACATATACATACATATGTACTTTTGTATATACACACTCAAAGCAATATATATATATATATATATATATATATATATATATATATATATATATATATATATATATTTTTGCTTTGAGTGTGTATATACAAAAGTACATATGTATGTATATGTATAAATATGTGAACGTATATATATATATATATATATATATATATTTTTTTTTTTGTATATATATATATATATATATATATATACATTAAGCTTTAGTAAATAATGGAATAAATAAAAATAAAGGAAAACATATATTAATAAAACAACAACAACTAAGCCAGCAGCCCAACTCCAACAGGCCCGAGCCAACTCCTCCCCCAAAGCCCAATTAATTCCCCACAGCACCCGAGCAACAGCCGACTCCCCATGCCGCATATATACATATACGCGAGAACAGAGTATCAAAAACCCTAGCTCATCCACGCCACCACACCCACGGCGCCCTTTCCAGTCCCGACGACCAACCCACGGCCGCCGGTGCCACTGCGCGCGCGACCGAAGTCGCCGGAGGCAGCGCGACCGCACGCGTGCGGACAGAGGAACGAAAACAGTGACAGTTGCGAACCCAAATTCATGATCAAAATTCATCCTCGTTGCTCGATCATTTTCTGAGATATTCTTCAGGTATGATCCCGATATATACGCCTTCAATCCCCATCAATTAGTTTGATTTAGGTAACCTATATTGCCCAGAAAATCAACCCAAAGTCGATCGAAAAACCTGTTTAAAACAGGACAGGAACCCATCCCAAAGACCCAACTTGGAAGGCATTTTATGATCTGTATGTTAGGAATTTTAGAAAACCAATTAAAGGCAGATATAGACAACATATATGACTTCACGACCCTTTTTGTGGATTTGAAAATCATCGACTACTTGTCGAGAAATCGAATCCCGAAGTTTACCGAAAAACTGTTTTAAAAACTAGAAAATCCTACGATACGACGTGCGTTCCGCCAATCCGGGCGACGTGGTCGCGAACCGAAAGCATCAAAAGGTGCGTAATAGTTTCGTGGACGTGTGGGCTTTGACGGAATTCAAATTGGTCGCGTGTGGACGACGAATTTGATACGTATCCGTCAAAATTTACCGTATCGTCCTCTGTGCAAATTTCTCAATTACTTTATGCACGTTCATCAGATCAAGACGAAACTTGTGCCAACAGGACCGTATCATTTTTCTGGTCCTGTATGCCAAGTTTGGTCCAATTCTGAGATAGTTGATCGGATCGTCGTTTTGCGAGTCCTACAATCCGATTCAACAGGCGATTTTGTGCACGGCCCACCGAAATCCAAAACTGGACATACCGTTGGGTTCGTATCATCAAAACAAATTCATAGACATGTAGTTTGACAACTTTAGAGACCATTGACCCTGGCACACTTTTCGGTACAAAGCGGGTCCAACGACGGACACCGTTTTGACCCAAAATTACCGTTTTGCCCCTGTGTCCAAAATTGGACTTAAGGACAGGCAATCTTAGCTAATTTGACTATTCTGAGAATGTTGGCAATATCTATTTCAGCTTTCGGAGACATTTGTGGATTTTGGACTTTATGGCGTACCAGTTGACGGTATCTTATTGGTTCTTCGTGCTACCACCAGGCAAGATATCTTGCCTCCCTCTAATTTAATTTCATGTTTATAGTTTCATGTTATTAGTGTACTATCATAGATACTATATTTGTTATAGATTTACATGATTCATTAGCTTTCTTGTCTACTTGCTTTATCTAGTTTCTACATACCGTGTTCACCAGTTTATGGTCTTGCTTGACTTGACAGTGTAGTTATACTAGACTTGACTGTGTCTTGACTGAGTCGTACCTTGTCTCAACTGTACCTTGCTTGAGTCGTGTCATAGAACGAGTACGTGTAATTGAACTGCTAAATCCTTATTATTGTTTCCTTGGCACCAGAGAGTCCAATCGGGACGAGGGTGTTTGCCTTGATCTGTTTACATCCATGAGTCCACACTCGGGACGAGGATGTCGATTATTTGCACCAGAGAGTCCACACTCGGGACGAGGGTGTTGACTTAACTTGCACCAGAGAGTCCACTCGGGACGAGGGTGTTTACATCAGAGAGTCCACACACGGGACGAGAATGTTATACTTGCACCAGAGAGTCCACACTCGGGACGAGGGTTAGTACTAACCAGAGAGTCCACACTCTGGACGAGGGTTAGTGATTAGTTCAAACCTGCGAGTCCACTCGGGGCGAGGGTTTGGTATTCCATTGATATCGTGTTCGCTTGTTCATCCAGCAGTTCAGTTACGTGTAGTTGTTCTTGTATTCCAGTTCATAGTCACCTGTCAGTAGCCACTTGTCGTTAGTCACTTGATAGCAGTTTGGTCGTAGTCTCGTGCCATGTTAAGTATCGTTTATTGTTTATATCATGTTTATATTATCATGCATGATTAAACTGCTAGATAGGCATGCTTTTATGTATCTTGCTATGTCCCCTGAGGACCTGATGATCTATTCAGGTTTAGTGATTGCATGGAGTTAGCTAGTAGTTCTGGATGCGGATGTGATGATACGTTTGCGGGATTCAGGTATCGTTATTACGTTTATTATCCTTTCGTGCTTTCCTTTCACTATCATGCGATATCCTATTTATTGATTCAGTTTATAGACTCTTGTTATATTCCTTTGAGTCTTATCGGACATTTATGCTAGTGGGCTGCAGACCACGACCCATAGTGTTCATTCGTGTTTCGTACATTTATTGTGGATTTGAGATATAGATTACATTGCCATGATTTGGCAGTATACCATAGCCTTGACAGCGTTTACGTATTCGAGATGGGCTGGAATCCGCTCGATGCGTAGCTGGCTTGCTCACGTGCTTGCGTCCGAAAAGCGGGTACGGGTCGTGACAGATATTATTTTAGCTGTTTTTGAGATTTGTAATATTTAGACTTCTTTGTTATCTTAGCGTACTTTAGACTGTGATTGAGTATTCAATGTTATCTTTATACTTGTCGTCCATTCGGAGTTGTGATCAATGACAGGTACATATATCATTGTGTGTTATTGTTAGTTAGCGACCTAAACAGCGTTCTACTGCCGATGTTGCGGTGTAGGCTGGGTGTTGTTACGTACTCGTGCCCCTATATCGGGTACGGATCGTGACAGTAGAAGCAAAGCAGGCAGTATAGAGGGAGAGCCTAGCAGCAACAGTTGTTTCAACAGCATATCAGTTGCTATTGCAACTATATACTGTGGTAGCAGTAGCTGGTAGTTGGTCAGTGTGTAGTTCACTGTATTGTGCTAAGGAGTGTGTGGTTAGACATGTAGGCTAAGCAAGGGCTGTAAGGGACTTTGTGTAGGGAGTGAATGTGTACATGTGAACTAGTGTTTGAGTAAAGCAGACAGTTAGTGTGGGTATATGTATCATAGTATCATAGGGTATGAAAAATAACATACTTAGGTATGGGTATATGTATAGGTATTTGTAATATGTTGGTATAGGTAATATTATTGATATAGATAGGTAAATGAGTATATAGGTAATGCAGGGTATTTGGGCATACCTAGGTAATATGTAGACATGGTATAGGAATGTTAGGTAAGGGTATGAATAGAGTAATGAACTAAGGTATATTGGTATGAGTCTATATATGTATTATATGGTATATTACATAGGGTACTAGCTAGTATTACCTAATATTAGTTAGGATATCTTGGTATGGCAAGGTATGGATGTAAAAACCTAAAAATGACCTATTTTGACCATAGAAGTAATGTAATGACCTAGTTTGACTTCTATGACCTAGAATTGACCTAGAAATTATATTTTAATTTAGATATCAATAATTATCACTCTAAAACACCAATTGACATTGATATTCCACATTTAGGTCTTGAGGCATAGTTACGGATACAGTTTAATATTTTACCTCGGATTCCAAGCGAGTACATTCTCTGATAATTTCTTGTTTATGATATCATTTATGTTTCTTGTATCTAGTATAGATATCCTTGATTTCTTGACAGATGGTTATACGGATTGGTATTTTCGAATTCCATCATGAGATGTTATTCTTTGTATATCTTGGTGTACCTTGTGCAAGCCTTATTGTTCTTGTACTTGTATGGACACTGATTCATGAGAGGATTAGCTACCTTCTCATAGAATTCCGTATCGTAACTACCATGGTTGGAACCACTATACCAGTCAGAGGCGGGAAGTATTAGTATAGATATGTGATCATACCATCCTTGTATTATGTATTGTTCCTTGAATAGTGTTAATCATACACCGTACTTATGATTAACCAGTCCATAATCCTTGTGCAAGTTCCCAAGCCGATCATATGTAGAAACTAGTGCTCACTCACTTAGATAGTTGTTTCTTGATTCTTGTACATGATATTTCTTGCTCTTGTATTTACTTACAATATTACCCATGTCTTGTTATATTTATGTACCTGTTCTATTATTTGTATATTCTCTCTATTTATGATTGCATAGTCTTTATCATTTACTAGAACTATTATCAAATGTGTGCTTCGCTCCAATCCTGACTGGATATATTTTTCAGATGATGTAGTAGGAGTAGACTTGGATACTTTGGCTCATGATGGATTAGTTCTAGATGAGGAGACACTACCAGTAGAGACTGAGTTAGTTTAGCAATTAGTACTGGATTTGTCTCCAGCTTTTGATACATTGAGATGTTATTATTTCTGATACTATGTTTATGTTGAGATAGTTAAGACTCATAGACTCTGAATGTGAATTTGGGTTATGTTATGTTTCTAGACTTCTCTTGGATTATCATTTCATATCTATTATGTCATTATCGTGCCATTCATCTTCCTTATAGTTTATTGTGATTGAATACGAGTATTATCATCTTGTCCTCTGTATGGAGTTGAGATATCATTAACAGGTTTCATATATTATTGTCTGAGATGTATTAGTTCTTATTGTTGACCTAGACAACGTTCTATCGTCGATGCTGCGGCGTAGGCTGGACGTACCCATATCCTTGTGCCCGATCATCCAGGTACGGATCGTGACAGGCTAGGACCCGAGAAGTGACATAAATCACCATGAAAATGTCGGACAAGGGGGACCAGGTGTAAATAATCGACAAGGGATTGTTATAATCTCGATTATCTTCGACGGAGGTGAATAATCTACAATTAATAAGAGAACGTTGCCAAGGTATTAGTCAACAGGGGCCACTAAGGTGATGAACCGGTAAGGAACCAACCACATCATAGATGAATGGGTGGAGACTTTAGTAGCTTTTCCAGGTGGACTCTTGGACGGGATTATCCCAATGATAAAGGATAATTGTTATGGTGTGTCTAGTCCATGACTTTAATAGCTTCTAGTCGCGACAAGCTTGTAACTCCTAATAGAATTATTTCTTTTAGTCTCAGACTCAGTATGCATGGTTTATCTTCTGAACAAGCATAGAGAAATAGTTTTTTTTCAACCTAATTTTATTCATCATGCTAGAGGATTTATGTACCTTCTTCCTTATGAGAGGGGATGGCGATGAGAAGAAAGTAGGTAGCATAGGTTAGGTTTTTTGTCTACGACTTTGATTAGAGAATTGAGACAGAATACTTGTCGGGTGGTACTTCTTTGTTCCCTAAAGCTTCTTTCTTCGCCCTTGGCTTCGTTTAATAAAAAATTTAATCGTGAGATCAAGCTGTCGTCGTCCATAATTCTTTTTGGCATTTATCCGGGTTCTTTCTGGAATTTTTCTGGGGTTGTATCCTATCGGACTCCCCCCTAACCATATTTACCTCAAGGTCTTTGGGAATATTTGTTATATTCTACTTGAAACCTCGAAAATGGTTTCTTCCAAGAGCTAGATTTATACACATAGAAAAAGGTCGCCCTAAAGCCCATTAGACTACTGGACCATATTCTAACACTCTTCCTCAAGCTGGAGCATATATTATACATGCCTAGCTTGCTACATGGAAATAAGAACCAAAAAGTATAAAGTTGTTTTAATAGATCGACAATCTAATATTATGATAGAGTAAATGGAGTACAGACTTGATCGTTTATCACATCATCACAAACTAAATGGAAATTCACCTCTATGTATTTGGTCCTCTCATAGAAGACCGGATTACTCGTAATAAAGATGACTAGTTTGTCGCAACGCATTGGAAGCGAGCTGTATAGTGTATGCCCAGATCATCCATTAGAGTCTGGAGACATATCACCTCACAGACGATATGAGTCATTGCTATATATTTTGTTTCTATAACTTGGTATTGCCATAATTATTTGCTTTTTGTTATGTCAGGTGAAATTGTAATGCCCCGCTCTGTACAGTGCATTATGCTGAGTTGACTCGAAGAGTTACATTAACCCGAGGAATACATCGAGTCGGATCGATGCAAAGAGTTACGTTGGCCCGAACGAGAAAGCATTGAGTCGGTTTGAAGATTCTAAGAAATTGAATCGATGCAACGCACAAGTTTAATTCGAACGAATATTGATTTTAGTTGGTTTCGTGTGCAGGCTATGCTTTTATGCTGAATATAAGAGATCGATATTTTACTTTGTTTGCAACGGAGTCCGCAAAACCAAATCATCACCTCGCAACGGATTGAGGCATAGGCACGGTAAGCCAAATCGATCGTATAATTCAACAGAGCACGAAGTGCTCGAATGGCTAAGTCAGAAGTGTTAGCCGTACAACAAAGTTATGAAATCGAGCCACAACGACTCAGCGAAATGACAAGGCGTATCGGCTTAAAATAGGAGGACTTTGACCCTTCTTTCCTACTCCGTCATGCCTAAGTAAAATGTCGTCGTATGCTAAAGTTAACTTATCGAGTCCACAGGCATGGCTCGATCAAGAGAAATCGTAGTGCGTGTCGAACACTAGATAGAATAATTGAAATAAAATGTGCATCAAATGCACGAGTCGCTATTGAACATCAAAACACCATAACGATGAGCGTCTCGGTGCGCAAGCCATAAGAACATAGGATAATTGTATCGACGAGTGCCTCCGTGCACGAGTCGTTCGTGCCTTCGAGCACGAGTTAGAAGGCTAGCACATTGAAATATGAGACGAGTGCTCTAGTGCACGAGCCATGAACATTGAACACAAGGCATAGAACATAGAAATACAGTATCGAGGTGTGCATCGCATGCACGACTCAAAGAATAGAGAACAATTGTGTCAAAGAGTGTGTACGTGCACGAGAATCATAAAAGATGGCTTCATTGTGAAGAGAACAGTTATGGCATGAATGTGATGGGACTGTCGAATGTGGCATGGTGTCTCGAAATGTTCGGAGCCTTCGGGTCATTCGTTTGACGAATATTGAATTGGGACATGGTGCCATAGAATATTGAAACGAAGAATGAAACCGTATGAAGAATGTGAGAACATAAAAAGAGTGAGAACATCGAAAGAAAGAGAAATGTAAGACAATGTGAAGTCTGAATTTCGAACTCAAGACTATGTTTGGTTGTATGAGTAGTTATGTGTTGCATGATCAAATGGACTTTGAATTAACCCGTGCACGGGTTCGTTTCCTCGAACAAGCACGTCGGGGCATCGGGACTGTTCGGCCTAGAAGGAATGTAAATTCATGGCAAGGGATTATGAGCATTGCGGGACCTTCAGTAAGGCTCATAACCTAGGCTAAATGGGTGGCATCGCAATGCATATGAGAAACATAAGTCCATTTTGACATCGGTGAATGTCAGTGATCTTCATATAAATAGGGGTCGGTGGGTTGAATAGTGCAGGCACACAGAGATCCTGCACAACGAGCACTTATAATATGACAGAGAAAGATGGTAGGCCTATTCATCTTACATCGGTGCAAGGGTGAGTGCGTCGATGTTGGAAAGAAGTCGCCAAGAAACAAACATAAGATTGATATTGGTTGCCTGTATGCTTACACGAATAAATGATGATATGTTTGTCATGATAACATGCTTTACTGCTTTCGAATATGCCATAAAATTGTCACGCCCCAGAACCAGAATACTGGAGAGCGGGAGAATGACTCAGCCAGCTACGTATTACGGGTAGATGAATACCGTATAATACGATCAATGCTGTCTAACCAGACGAGGGGGTGCATACTACAAGAAAGTCTTACTATGGTCACTCCACATCTATTGTCTCAATCGTTCAAACAAGAAACAGTAATAGAGAACATGTAAGATAAAGCAGTAAGGCGTCCCATACGCTGAAATCAAAATATTCTTGATATCTGGCTTTACAAAACATAGCCAGAAGATGTGGCAAGTATACACAATTGTTAGCAGCTGCAGGCTGACTTAGTTACAATTATGTAAAGGTAAGTACAAGACAATCTGACTAACATGTCGGTGCCAAACGGCTAAGTATAAAGTAAATAACAAAACGAGCAGTGGAGTAAGGAACCCACTCGAGTCCTCCTGCGATCATTCCTCTAGTATTGACCATCTTGGAGGTGGAAGTAAGCTGAGTCCTCGGGAACCGGCTCTAAATCTGGCCATGCAAAACCAGAGAGGTTAGACCTCTAATAGCAAGTACCACAAGGAAGCACAATATGAAGGATTAAACCAGTAAGTAAGAGGATATAATAATAGATCTCTGCTTTCCACTAGGATTCACATAACATCACGACACTTCGAACCAACCTCCCAACCAGACAAGGACAGAAGTTGGCCCGTCATGTCCTGACATTCTGATCATCTCAGTTAGGCAACATAGTAGGTACAGTACAGAAACAAATCATCTTGAACAGCCAATCAACTCCTATGGCTTGCTATTGTGAGTTCCAAGTTATCCTGGAATTATGCAATAAAGATTCCTCAGTTCTTACTATGTGCGAGTAAGGCTAGTCTATCCAGTCAATCAATTGTGCCAATCATGAATTAGACGAGTCCCAGCGGGACGCCCGTCATCAATATACAATATACAATAATAATATAAGCAGATACCGCTCCCTGCCCGTGTGGCAGGTTTACAGTATCTGTGGGAACCAGCCGGCCTGTCGGGCACTAATAGTCCCAAAGAGGGCTGCCATGTAAGAACTCGGGAATCCATTCTCTCCATGCCATCATTATTTTATTTGACTTAATAGTCTCTACGTTGAGTGAAGTTCCATGTCGTAGATCATGGTCATTCAGAATGAGTACTTCCGTACCAAGTACGATATGCCCGATACCCGTGCGGTTAGGTTGTAGGTCTTACATAGCGTAATGCAACAATTAAAACTAACCACGAAATAATCATGCCTAGACCATAAAGTACACATGCTGCTCTGTAGAGAAATAAATAAATTGAAGCCTGCACATGCCTGTATGTCAATATTCGGGATCGGCTAATCGATTACAATAGTTCATAACATGAACGTGTCTCATTCATTTAATTCAATAAGACGACTAGCCAGTCTCTTAGTTCCAACTAGGAACGCTTGATCAATTTTAGTCAAGATAACCATCGTCATCAATGTTGACAAGGCATGAAAGTCAATTAGTATTAAATGGGGTCGAGTCTATAACTCTCAGGGTTAAGTTCCAGCCTTACTGGGTATCCATAAACCAGTTAAGACACAAGGCACGTTCTACACAACCATATGTATCAAAAATATTAACATGCTAAGATTTTCGAGTTCATAAAAAAAGGCGTAAGGATATAATAGGAGAATTATCATGCCACCATTAAATGAATGAATTATAGAGCAAATAGAAACACCCAGGTTAGATTACACCAAGTCTATGCTAAGGCCAACAAGTCACGCCAAGTTTAGTAGGTAGGAGTGAGCGTATAAAGTGATTCACGCTGGTACGCACAGCGTGAGCGTGAAGAGTAACTCACGCACGCACAGCGTGAGCGTGAAAAGTAATTCACGCACGCACAGCGTGAGCGTGAAAAGTAATTCACGCACGCATGCAAAGACGTGTGCGTAACTCAAATGTCATGCTGGCACGTAAAGACGTGAGCGTAACTCAAATGTCATGCTGACACGTAAAGACGTGAGCGTAACTCAAATGTCACGCTGACACGTAAAGACGTGAGCGTGACTCAAAATTCACGCTGACATGTAAAGACGTGAGCGTAACTCAAATGTCACGCTGACACGTAATGACGTGAGCGTAACTCAAAATTCACGCTGGCACGTAAAGACGTGAGCATGACTCAAAATTTACGCTGGCACGTAAGAACGTGAGCGTACAACATCTTCCGAACTTCGATCTTATGGAACCTTCGTTCCAAGTCAGAAATGAGGTTCCCATGGTTCAGAATGGTGTAGAATGAGGAGCTCCACCACAAGAACTATCTATTTTCGAAAACACGCCAGTTTGGTAGATCAAAACCCATGGACAACCGAGAATACAACAACTTAGATCTGTAAGAAACGAGCCAAAGAAATCAAAAATGCTAAGTACTAAACTCTCTTAGGATCATGAGAGGAAGACAAATGAACCATAAAAACATGGGTTCTCAAGTGGAAGCAAGATGCACTTGCCTACTGTTGGTAGGTGGAGAGAGTGATGAGGAAGAAGAAGAAGTAATGGTGAAGGAGAGTTTATGAAGAGAGAGCAGGGGATGGGGGCTTTAAATGGGAAAGGGTGGTGGTAGGTGGGGTTCGGTTCATGTGAACCACCAAGAACCCGAGGAAAACCCAACCTAGGCCGAACCTAAAATAAGACTAAAGCAGAGAATAAAAGCAGGAAAAAAATACAGATAATTAATTAACATAAAATTAAAGGAATTTAATTACAGGATAATACATGATAAATACTAAATAAATCTATATGAGTTGTACATGCATAAAAATACGCATTCTGGGAACGGGGAGTGACATCTCTACCCACCTTAGAAAAATTCTGTCCTCGGAATTTCAAATTCAAGTAGGTAAAAATATCAGAGCTAAACTAATACAAGTAATTCTAGTGAGCAAGCAATCATTTTTACCATATCAAAAGCAAGTACTATATATGTAAATTCATCAATCCACGATAAAAAGTAGCTCTACCCATAAGGTGATAAGCATGAAGAATCAGGACAATCAAGGTATACAGAAAGAGATATACCTTGTGAGTCAAACAGGTGTGGATACCGTGATCGGATATCATCCTCACGTTCCCACGTTGACTCTCCCAAGGAGTGATGACCCCAAGCAACACGGACAAGACTAATTGTTCGGTTCTTAAGTATTTTCTCTCTTCGGTCCAAAATGGACACAGGCTGTTCCTCGTAAGACAGGTTGGTACCAACAACCAGCTCAGAATAATCGAGGATATGGCTTAGGTCCGATACATACCTACGTAATTGAGATACATGAAACACGTCATGCACCTCTCGTAACGAAGGTGGGAGGGATAAACGATAAGCAATATCGCCTATCCGATCAAGGATAACAAATGGGCCCACGTACCGCGAACTCAATTTCCCGTGAACGCCAAATCTAATGACCCCACGAGTAGGTGAGATCCGCAAGAATACGTGGTCCCCAACAGAGAACTCTAACGGCCTACGATGCTGGTCTGCCCAATGACGATGCTGGTCCTGCGCAACTCGAAGTCGCTCTCTAATTCCCTTAACCACTTCAACCGTCTGAATAATCAATTCTGGGCCTAACATCTTCCTCTCTCCGATATCATCCCATGCAAGCGACGACCTGCACTTCTTACCATATAGTGCTTCGAATGGCGCCATCTGGATACTGGCTTGATAACTATTGTTGTATGAGAACTCGACTAAGTGCAGGTGACTCTCCCAAGACCCTCCAAAATCTAGAGTGCAAGCTCGTAATATATCTTCTAAAGTCTGAATCGTTCTTTCTGATTGCCCATCCATCTGCGGATGGTAGGCCGTGCTAAATCTTAACTTGGTACCCAGACTATGATGTAAGCTCTTCCAGAAATATGATGTAAAGCGGGTATCTCGATCCGATACAATACTGATAGGGACTCCATGCTGCCTGACTATCTGTTGCATATACAACTCTGCCAACTTTTCTGTAGATTGCCCTACTCTGAAAGGAAGAAAGTGTGCTACCTTTGTAAGTCGGTCCACTATTACCCAAATAGCGTCCTTACCACTTGGTGATCTCGGTAAACCGGTCACAAAGTCCATTGTAATATGCTCTCATTTCCATTCCGGGATAGGAAGCGGTTGCAATAACCCAGCTGGCCTCTGCTGTTCTGCCTTCACTTGCTGACATACCAAGCAACGAGAAACAAATCTAGCTATCTCCCTCTTCATCCCGTTTCACCAGAAATGCTGCTTGATATCTTGGTACATCTTGGTCCCTCTAGGGTGAATAGAATACTGAGAACTGTGAGCTTCTGCCATAACCTCCTGTCTGATATCTCCACTAGGCACACATAGACGTGATCCAAACCTCAGTGTACCATCTTCATGAATTCTCATCTCCTTCCTGAGTCCTGACTCACATTCTGCCCTAAGCTTCTGAATCCTTGGGTCTTGTGCCTGAGCTGCCTTGATCCTGCCTACCAAGTCGGATTGAACTTGCAGACTTGTTAGAACTCCTACATCACTAGGAAGTATAACTTCGATGCCCATCTCCTGAAGGTCTTCTAAGATATGCCTCTGTGTTGTCAACATAAATGCGCCGTCTCTCCTGCTAAGAGCGTCTGCTACTATATTAGCCTTGCCTGGATGATACTGAAGCTCCACGTCATAATCCTTGATCAACTCCAGCCATCTTCTCTGTCTCATGTTTAATTCCTTCTGAGTAAAGATGTACTTCAGATTTTTATGGTCTGTGTACATGTCCACTCGGTCACCATATAAGTAATGCCTCCATAGCTTCAGAGCAAATACTACTGCCGCTAACTCCAAATCATGAGTTGGGTAATTCTTCTCGTGGTCCCGAAGCTGCCTAGATGCATATGCTATCACCTTCCCATGTTGCACAAGGACACATCCAAGTCCTTTACCTGACGCATCACAATATACTGTAAAACCTCCGGGTCCAACTGGCAATGTAAGAATAGGTGCTGATATCAACTTTTGCTTCAAAGTCTCGAATGATGCCTGACATTCTGCCGACCAAACGAATGGTACATCCTTCCAGGTCAAGCGGGTCATGGGTGCTGAAAGCCTTGCAAAGTCTGACACAAACCTTCTGTAATATCCTGCCAATCCCAAAAAACTCCGTACATCTGCTACGGTCTTGGGTACTAGCCAACTTTCTACTGCTTCTATCTTCTTGGGATCTACTGCTACTCCAGCTCTTGATATGATGTGACCCAAAAATAAAATGTGATCTGACCAAAACTCACACTTGCTGAGCTTGGCATACAACTGGTTCTCTCTCAGAACCTGTAACACTTTCCTGAGGTGGTCTTCATGCTCCTCTTCACTAGCAGAGTATACGAGTATGTCGTCAAGAAACACAACGACAAACTGGTCTAAGTATGGCATAAAGATGCGATTCATCAAATCCATGAATATTGCTGGAGCATTGGTCAAACCAAACGGCATTACTAAGAATTCATAATGCCCATACTTCGACCTGAATGCTGTCGTGGGAATATCTTCCTTCCGAACCCTCACCTGATGGTACCCTGAACGAAGATCTACCTTGGAGAAAACTCTAGCTTTGCTCAACTGATCAAATAAGTCGTCGATCCTGGGTAATGGGTACTTGTTCTTCACTGTTGCCGTGTTAAGCTTCCTGTAGTCAATGCACAATCTGGATGACCCATCCTTCTTCCCCACAAGTACCACTGGTGCTGCCCACGGCGATATGCTAGCTTGGATGAACTTCTTCTCCTTCAGTTCCTCTATGTGCTGATATACCTTGTCCTGCTCTGAATCCGCCATTCTGTAAACTCAATCTGATATCGGTTTAGTTCCAGGTGCCAATTCTATACTGAACTCAATATCTCTAACCGGTGGTAGACCTGGGAGTTCTTCAGGAAATACGTCTAGAAACTCTTCAACTACCTTCGGAACCTGAACTTCTTCCATTGCCGCTACTACTCCCTGCTCTTGTGGAGTTGCCCCTATTCTGACTAAGGTGAACCGCTTCATGCCTGGAATATCAAAAGACACACTCCCTCTACGACAATCTATTGTCGCATGACTGTCTTTCAGCCAGTCCATGCCTAAGATAACGTCAAAATTTCCAACAGAAAATTCTATCAACCGGGCGGATAAAGAATGCCCGCAGACTACAACACTACATGCTAAAATAACTCTACTAACTCCTACGAGCCCATTACCAGTGAGTATATTCAACCTCCCTGGCAATGCCTCGAACTCCATTCCTAGTCGTGTCGTAAATTGTGCAGATATAAATGAATGGGATGCTCCCGAATCAAACAATTCTACTGCGGGATATGAGACGACGAGAACGTTACCTGCCACAACATCTTCCGATGCCAATGCCTCCTCCAAGGACAGAGTGAATGCTTGCCCTCGACCTCCTTGCTGGTTTCCATGCTGCAGCCTAGCCTGATGTTGTTGCATGCCCCTTCCTTGATGATGCTGGGGTGGTCTATGCTGGTGTTGCTGCATCGGCGGCCCTTGCTGCCGAAACATCTGAGCCTGCGGCATTAACGGACGCTGTGCCAACGGCCTTACTGCCACCGCTGGTCCTCGATACTGGCCTGCCCCTGGTGCTGGCAGAACAGGAAACTGTTGCCCTGGTCCTCCTGACCTCGAATTCATGGGACATGTGGTAACCCGATGGTCTGGATTTCCACATATCAGACACAGTCTATTCAATGTCCGACACACATCTCTAGTTTGTCCTACCTTCCTACAATAAGTGCAGCCTGCCGGGGGTTGCTGGTTCTTCCTCTGTTGCTGTTGCTGCTGTCTTGGTGGTGCTGGTCCTCGTATCGCCACATCGTGGATACGAATGCCAGTGGATGGTGCTGTTGTTCGGGGCGCTGCTCCCCCTCCTCCTTCAACCTGGCTATGGGATCTCTTCTGACCCCCAGTCCTTGCCGCAAGCCTCTGAATGGTGATCTCATGCCTTCGAGTTGTCGTCAATACTTCGTCAAAAGTTTGGTAATTGTGCCCCTCTATCAATTGTAAGAGTTCAAGATGAAACCCTTGCTGAAACCTCATGGCCTTCTGGCTCTCTGTTGCTACCATCTCTGGTGCGAATCTACTCAATCTGCAGAACTCCGCTGCATAAGCATCTACAGTCTTGCCGGCCTGCCTGAGGTTGATAAACTTCTATTGTAGCTCAAACCGTGCCACAACTCCATAGTACTTGGTCTTGAATCTTGTAGTAAAATCGTCCCAAGCCACAGGACGTCTGATGCCCACTTTCCTGATTCCCACCAATCACGTGCGAGATCCTGAAGTAACAACTTCACTAGATCCACACGTTCTTCTGCCGGTACCTTAGCTGCTGTCAGAATAGCCTCAATATCCTTAAGCCATGCATCTGCTGAGATGGCATCCTCCGTGCCCTCGAAACGGTGGGGGTTGTACTTACAAAACCTGGCTGATGCTCCTGAATCAGTCCTCATTCCTCTTTCCAAAGCCGTCTGCAATCCTTGGTTGAGCAACACATTCTACTCTTGTAGCTGAGTGTGCATGCGTTGCTGGGCCAACATCTGATGTTGCTGAGTAGCCATCATTCCTCTCATGATCTCCAGAAGGGCTGGTGTGTCCACTTGGATAGGTAGAACTATGGGTGGTATTGGAACTTCCGGATACTGCGGTTCAGCTGCTGGTTCTACTATCACTTCTTCTTGGATAGTCTCCTGAGGTGAGACTGGCCCTTATTGCTGACCAACCTGGTCATGTTGCCCATGTTGCCCCTGCTGTTGTCCAGTTCTGACCGATGCGGACGAAGTGCCCCTAAGAAAAGGGATAAGAGAACAATCAAACAACCGGACATGAACGATCAATGAAGTCAAAGGATACCGGAATGTCAAGCAAGGGTTAAGAATAATGAATCATGAGATCAAGGGGGGAACACGTGTGATTGAGACATCCTATAAATCAAAACACCCCACAAGTCTGAAATCAGACCTGCATGGGCCACCACTAAAACCTTGTCACGCCCCAGAACCAAAATACTGGAGAGCGGAGGAATGACTCAGCCAGCTACGTATTACGGGTAGATGAATACCGTATAATACGATCAATGTTGTCTAACCAGACGAGGGGGTGCATACTACATGAAAGTCTTACTATGGTCACTCCACATCTATTGTCTCAATCGTTCAAACAAGAAACAGTAATAGAGAACATGTAAGATAAAGCAGTAAGGCATCCCATACGCTTAAATCAAAATGTTCTTGAAATCTGGCTTTACAAAACATAGCCAGAAGATGTGGCAAGTATACACAATTGTTAGCAGCTGCAGTCTGACTTAGTTATAATTATGTAAAGGTAAGTACAAGACAATCCGACTAACATGTCGGTGCCAAACGGCTAAGTATAAAATAAATAACAAAACGAGCGGTGGAGTAAGGAACCCACTCGAGTCCTCCTGCGATCATTCCTCTAGTATTCACCATCTTGGAGGTGGAAGTAAGCTGAGTCCTCGGGAACCGACTCTAAATCTGGCCATGCAAAATCAGAGAGGTTAGACCTCTAATAGCAAGTACCACAAGGAAGCACGATATGAAGGATTAAACCAGTAAGTAAGAGGATATAATAATAGATCTCTGCTTTCCACTAGGATTCACATAACATCACGACACTTCGAACCAACCTCCCAACCAAACAAGGACAGAAGTTGGCCCGTCATGTCCTGACATTCTGATCATCTCAGTTAGGCAACAGAGTAGGTACAATACACAAACAAATCATCTTGAACGGCCAATCAACTCCTACGGCTTGCTATTGTGAGTCCCAAGTTATCCTGGAATTATGTAATAAAGATTCATCAGTTCTTACTATGTACGAGCAAGGCTAGTCTATCCAGTCAATCAATTGCGCCAATCATGAATTAGACGAGTCCCAGCGGGACGCCCGTCATCAATATACAATATACAATAATAATATAAGCAGATACCGCTCCCTGCCCGTGTGGCAGGTTTACAGTATCTGTGGGAACCAACCGGCCTGTCGGGCACTAATAGTCCCGAAGATGGCTGCCATGTAAGAACTCGGGAATCCATTCTCTCCATGCCATCATTATTTTATTTGACTTAATAGTCTCTACGTTGAGTGAAGTTCCATGTCGTGGATCATGGTCATTCAGAATGAGTACTTCCGTGCCAAATACGATATGCCCGACTCTACAATAATACCCATGCGGTTAGGTTATAGGTCTTACATAGCGTAATGCAACAATTAAAACTAACCACGGAATAATCATGCCTTGACCATAAAGTACACATGCTGCTCTGTAGAGAAATAAATAAATTGAAGCCTGCACATGCCTGTATGTCAATATTCGGGATCGGCTAATCGATTACAATAGTTCATAACATGAACGTGTCTTATTCATTTAATTCAATAAGACGACTAGCCAGTCTCTTACTTCCAACTAGGAACGCTTGATCAATTTTAGTCAAGATAACCATCGTCATCAATGGTGACAAGGCATGAAAGTCAATTAGTATTAAATGGGGTCGAGTCTATAACTCTCAGGATTAAGTTCCAGCCTTACTGGGTATCCATAAACCAGTCAAGACACAAGGCACGTTCTACACAACCATATGTATCAAAAATATTAACATGCTAAGATTTTCGAGTTCATAAAAAAAGGCGTAAGGATATAATAGGAGAATTATCATGCCACCATTAAATAAAAAAATTATAGAGCAAATAGAAACACCTAGGTTAGATTACACCAAGTCTATGCTACGGCCAACAAGTCACGCCAAGTTTAGTAGGTAGGAGTGAGCGTATAAAGTGATTCACGCTGGTACGCACAGCGTGAGCGTGAAGAGTAACTCACGCATGCACAGCGTGAGCGTGAAAAGTAATTCACGCACGCACGCACAGCGTGAGCATGAAAAGTAATTCACGCACGCACGCAAAGACGTGTGCGTAACTCAAATGTCACGCTGGCACGTAAAGACGTGAGCGTAACTCAAATGTTACGCTGACACGTAAAGACGTGAGTGTAACTCAAATGTCACGCTGACACGTAAAGACGTGAGCGTGACTCAAAATTCACGCTGACATGTAAAGACGTGAGCGTAACTCAAATGTTACGCTGACACGTAAAGACGTGAGCGTAACTCAAAATTCACGCTGGCACGTAAAGACGTGAGCGTGACTCAAAATTTATGCTGGCACGTAAGAACGTGAGCGTACAACATCTCCCGAACTCCGATCTTATGGAACCTTCGTTCCAAGCCAGAAATGAGGTTCCCATGGTTCAGAATGGTGTAGAATGAGGAGCTCCACCACAAGAACTATCTATTTTCGAAAACACGCCAGTTTGGTAGATCAAAATCTATGGACAACCGAGAATACAACAACTTAGATCTGTAAGAAACGAGCCAAAGAAATCAAAAATGCTAAGTACTAAACTCTCTTAGGATCATGAGAGGAAGACAAATGAACCATAAAAACATAGGTTCTCAAGTGGAAGCAAGATGCACTTGCCTACTGTTGGTAGGTGGAGAGAGTAATGAGGAAGAAGAAGAAGTAATGGTGAAGGAGAGTTTATGAAGAGAGAGAAGGGGATGGGGGCTTTAAATGGAAAAGGGTGGTGGTAGGTGGGGTTCGGTTCATGTGAACCACCAAGAACCCGAGAAAAACCCAACCTAGGCCGAACCTAAAATAAGACTAAAGCAGAGAATAAAAGCAGGAAGTAAAATGCAGATAATTAATTAACATAAAATTAAAGGAATTTAATTACAGGATAATATATGATAAATACTAAATAAATCTATATAAGTTGTACATGCATAAAAATACGCATTCTGGGAACGGAGAGTAACAAAAATGGACCCTAAGCCAAATATAGAAAGATCACAACCTAAACTGCATGATTTATATATATCCATTTAATGTCGATTTAGTAAAGTGAGTCAAGATCAGTACGCGAGAGGATTAGTACTGATCCCCCACCAGATTGCTTGCAGGCTGCAGGAATGGATTGTTCGCCGCGGAGCTTCGCTTGAATGCGTTGAGGCATGGAATGACGTAGCATTTTGAGACGTGCGACCGTATTGACGTTCAGACTTGTAACAGGATAATGCGGTCGAAATATAGAAGATATGATGTATAAATGGTAAAATCCTTTATGGGCAAGAGAGAACTTGAGTGTTGTAAGCCAATCTGGCATGATTCAATTGGGATATTGAAAGCCTTTGTAATTTTACTGCTTATCGAATAAAGAGAATTGTTTTGTATACTCTGTTTTCTTCTGCTGCTAAATGTTGAATCAAAGATAACCATTTTGAGAATCTATCATGTTGCCTTGTACGAGTGCAACTCCAGTATACTCTGTTTTCTTCTGCTGCTAAGTGTTTTGTATACTCTGTTTTCTCAGTGACACCTATTAGGATTCTCCATGAACTGATTAATCAAACCAACCGCAAATAAAATATTTGGTCGAGACACAGTGAAAGGTCCGAATTTGCTTCCATAGGAGTATCAGCTAATTTAGATCAAAGTATGTCAGTTTCTTGTAACAAGCCTATAATCTACTTCCTTTGAGACAGAACCATTCCTCTTTTGCTATGGGCGATCTCAATCCCCAAAAAGTCTCTCGGATAACTAAGATCTTTAGTGACAAAGTGCTTCTAAAGATGGTCCTTGGTCTCCTCAATGCCAGTAAGATCACTGCCAAAAGTAGAATATCATCGTACACCATAAGAATAATGACCCTAGCCTTGGTGCTCCGAATAAAAAGAGAATGCTCTACATAAATGTGCCTGAAGCCAACCACACAAACAACCTAGCTAAACTTCTCGAACCAAGAACGAGGACTCTATATGAACCCATCACCTTCTTTAGTTTTATATACAACATTCTCCCCCGAGCAACAAATCTAAGAGGTTGTTCCATATAGACTTCCTTAGTAAGATCATAATACAAGCAGGCATTTTTAACATCTAGCTGAAACATAGACCTATCACGATTGACTTCTAGAGAGGAAAGTACGAAAATAGAGTTAAGGCGAGCAACCGGAGAGAAAGTATCAAAAGTAATCAACTCAATAAATGGGAGTGAACTCCTTTGCCACAAGTCTAGTCTTGTAGTGATCAATAGAACCATCTGAACCCATCGACAAGAAACAATATCACAATCAAGAGAAACACGAAGCAATTCCCAGGTGCCACGAGACTAAAGCATCCATCTCTTTAGTCATAGTTGCCTTCCATACTGGTAAAGTGTTAATGCCGGGGCACAATTTTTCAATGGAAAACTGAGAATATGAAACAATTGTAAGAACAATATTCCAACGCAACACTTCTAGGAAGGTTGCGCAAGTATAATGAAGATCTAAGAAGATCTTGTTATGATATTACGAGAATCTAAGAAGATTTCGTAATCCACAGCAGCGAAGAAAATGACAGGCGAAAGATGGAAGATAGCCTGCTGGGGTGAATGATCACCGTTGCTCAAAGCTATATTCGCCCCACACGAATAGCTTCCAGGAACCAGCAAGTTCGTCGGAGAACTTTGGAACACTTCTGCTCTTCTGACTCCTTGGATCGTACACGGACTCCCGTGCAAAAGCAACACTGGTGCAAAACTTTTCTTCTCTCTGACAGGCTCTGTTTACTTGTGTTAAGAAACACTTGTAAACTTTCGTAACTCTCTGTATATTTCTTATGTGTATTGCCTGTGAGGGAGAAGAGACCTTTTATAGGCCCGAGTAGCAAATGCCCGGTTAGCACAATATTCGGGACGTGATAACTACTCTGAACGTGCAGTAACTGCTCAGATCATGCTCAGGCACGATCTGAAGCAAGTTGTGCCACTCGCGCACCCCGCGCGCCTTGTACTCTGCGCAGTACGCGCACTGAGCTACTTGCGCCAACTGCGCGCCCTGCGCACCCTGCGCCACCCGCGCAACTGAGCGCGCAACTGGGCGCACCACTGGGCACACCACTGGGTGCGCTACTGGGCGCACCACTGGACGCGCACCTAGTCGCGCAACCTGGGCCGTGCAACCTGGGTCACGCTACCTGGCAGCGCACCTGGTCGCGCAACCTGGGCCGCACAACCTGGGCCACGCAACCTGGGCGCGCACCTAGTTGCGCAACCTAGGCGCGCACCTGGTCGCGTAACCTGGGCCGTGCAACCTGGCTGCGCAACTTGGGCTTCGCAACCTGGCCGCGCAAGTGGCTCGCACAACGAGCGTAACTTAACCGCACTATGCGCCTAGCGACGCTGCTGACGTGCTAAGTGCAAAGTGCGCCAATAAAATGCCATATTACGCCTCATGAGCCCATGAGCCCGAGTCCGTATCCGAGTCCGAGTCCGAGTCGCTAAGCCCCTACGGGGCTTAGCTCCCATGGAAATAAATTTTCCAAGAGCAAAAAGCATGAATGCTTTCAATTATTTATTTAGCCTTTTCCCATTAGAAAAATAACCCCACATGGTACACCCATGTGCACCTCCACACCACATGTGCATCTCTAAACTAGTATAGCTAATATATAGAGATACAACTCCTTTGGCCTAGCCGATGTGGGACTAAAATTCATAAAAAATCTCAACAATCTCCCACATATCTCTATATATGGGTATAAGTGTTCCCCACAGTAACTGTCCATCATGCATTAGGAGAGATATCGCTGACGACTTGAATCTTCCCGCATGGGTCAAACAACAGACTATAATACAAGAATGGACTAAACCTTGAATTCTGCATCATAGCTGAATCTTTCCACTCACATAATGTAATTACATGTGCTTCTGGCTACACATTAAAGGCCATGTGCCAGCCTGGTTTCAGTGTATAATTTTGGGCGTCTACAAGTTTACCCTCAAGAGACGGCCTGATATCTCTTTGTCTATATACTATAGGTGAGTTCATTATAAAGAGACATGGCATGAAGCATTTTGTGCTTCCCTTGCGGTGCTACGCCGCTATGACATGGCTTAAAGCCGAGGCCTTACCCCGTAACGGGAACCTCATCGTAGTGTCATACTACTGTAGCATGAGGCCACCGCCTCTTTGTAGTGCCAAACTGCCCAGCATGAAGCCTTAGGCTCCCTCGTGGTATTACGCCGCAACGACATGGCTTGCAAGACCAAGACTTTTTCCCTAATCGGGTACCTCATCGTGGTGTCGTTCCACTGTAACATGAGGAACTCCTCCTCTTTGTAGTACTGACTACACCCCTATTTATTTTAACATACAGTATTAGGCTAACTGCCTATTTGTGGTGCTACGCCGCTGTGACTTGGCTAGCAAAGCCGAGGCATTAACCCATGCTTGGGAACCTCATGGAGTCACCCCACAGTAGCATGGAGTTTCACTCCTTGTAGTGTTGTTCTACCGTGCTTCCTGTATAGCACACCAGGCATTCACTCTACCGTCGGTTGTAATGCCTATGGTTCGTATTACGTATTTCTGGAATACGTGTACGTATTTATTCTTGTATTGCATGATTCCTTGTTTAGTTTTCTTCTTGGCTTGGCTTGGTTTATTCTTGGCCCGGGTTGGCTTGGTTCGGTTGGGATTATTTTGGTCATCATGAACCATGGATAAACCCCCTACCTACCACCACCTTGATATTTATTGCCACTTCTTCTTTCTCTCTCTTCATTACTCATCTTCTTCTTCCTCATTCACTTCCTTACCTACCAAAGAGAGGGAGAGAGAGGTCTGGGCAAGTGCATCTTGCTTCCATAAGAGAGCTTATTTTTATTGTTCTATTAGCTTCTCCTCATGTTTCTAAGACACATTAGAACTTGTTATTTTCCATTTTGAGGCTTAACTTTTGTAGATCTAGGAATTAGTTATTTTCGGATTTTGGTAGTTTTGATCTATCAAACTTCTTTGTTTTCAAGTTTTGATGGTTCCATGTTGTAGAGAATTTTATTCTACCAAATTTTGACCTTTGAAAAGTCGGATTTGGACTTATTTTGACCAAGTTATGGACTTTTGAAGCTTTGGGTTCAACCATGGAGTTCCTGCTGATTTGGAGAAGACAGTGAGCAGTGCACGAGCTTTTTAGCTTGTGCCACTGAGTTGCGCGCGCTCTTTAGCGCAGCGCAGTCCCCATACGCTGCCTTTTTGGAGCGTATGACTTGCATACGCTCACTTGGATAGCCATGAGTCATATGGAGTCCATACGCTGCCTTTTTGGAGCGTATGACTTGCATACGCTCACTTGGATAGCCATGAGTCGTATGGAGTCCATACGCTGCCTTTTTGGAGCGTATGTCTTGCATACGCTCACTTGTGTGACAAGGGGTCGTATGGACCTCATACACTGACCTGAGCGTAGGCTTACCTGAGCGTAGCTTGACTTGAGCGTAGCCTGACCTGAGCGTATGACTTTTGCACTGAGCGTATGGCCTTGGCTGACTTGGTCTTATGTCAGCATGTCACTTGGTTTTATTTTCCTTAAGCTTGGCTCTTCTATAGCCCTGTATATTGATATTTTATTAGATATTTGACGTCCATTTTATATCCTTACGACTTTTGTCCTGAACTTGATAATCACGAATTTACTTGATATGTTTGGAATTGATAATTGAGCATGACGTGATAGTGACCCGTAGTGGTGCACTCCTGACATAATAACCTGACATGACCTGATAGTGGCCCGTCGTGGCGCACTTCTGACAAGTACACTTGGCATGATAACCTGACATGATTATCTCGAATAGCTGTTGCGACGGCTACCTGACATGACATGACCTGTTTAATTAATCATGACACCGTGGGCGATTGTGCTTGTACAAATAATCCAGTCCTGTCTTGCATCATGTCTAGGAGGGGACTCCTGAGTACCACGGTCAGGAGTACCTACTGAAATGGACTAAGGTTAATAATTAGTATAATTCACTAGTCATGAAGAGATGTTCCCCAGTTACAGGCGATCCCGTTATCCCGGCCGCAAATATTTGGACTTGTAGCCTGCCGACGAGTAGGGCACATTTCCAGCCCACTGTTATGTGGGGCACTCTTGATTGTCACTTTAAATGATTGAATTCTATTGTTACTCTAATGTATTGTACTCTCTAGATTGCCACTATAATGATTGCCTGGATAACCTGGATAGCTGCAGGGCCTGTGACTACTTGGAGCATCTCATTGCATCTTGCTAGTAACTAGGACTGTGATAACCCTAGTTAGTTAATGTAGAAAGCCGTAGGCAATGATTGGCCGTGATTGATTGGATGGAGTCTAGTCCAGTATGGTATTGTCTAGAATTGATTGATTGCAAGATTGTACCAGAATGATTGAATTATTGTCACTCCAGATTGTCACTATAATGATTGTCACTCCAGATTGTCACTATAATGATTGTCACTCCAGATTGTCACTATAATGATTGTCACTCCAGATTGTCACTATAATGATTGTCACTCCAGATTGTTACTTGACCTGATTTCTTATATTTATCTTGCCGATAAATGGTGAGAGAAACCAAGTTCCGTTCAGACGAAGGGTTACAACCCCGGTCCTTGTTTGGTTTACGGGTTGTAACCTAGCTATCTGAATAGTCCCATGGTTATCTCATCGTATATCATCCTGGCATGCTTTTCCATATGTCCTGCCTTTTAGTGATTCTATGCAAGATTGTCTTTTATAATTACCTATCATGCTTTTTCTTAATTTACTGTCTCTTATTATGTAATTATATTATTGTGCTAATTTGCTGGCTTTAGTTCTTAAGTGAAGCCTCCTTTGTGGCACTTGCTCTTTCTGGGGTCTGACCCAGCTGGTTTTGTATGGCCAGATACCGGAGCAGCACCAAAGGATCTCCCTGCATTTCAGCCCGATGGTGGTCACCAGGCGTAACCAGGGCATCGAGTGGGTTTCTTTTATTCTTCCACTGTAATACTGTAAATTATTCTTTTGAGGCGTTTAGCCGACGAGCAAGTGTTAGCTCGATTGTACTTACTTACTGTCAGCCTACGGGCTGTAACATGATTGACAACCCGGGGGTTGATCATGTATGACTGAACTCTTGCTAGTCCTCACATTTTGTAACGACTAGCTTCATGATCATCTGGATATGTAATGTTTGGGACGCCTTACAATTGTATATTTGGAGATCTGATATCTTGTGATTATTATTAGTTGGTTGAGATTGAGACAATAGGCTATTTTATGACCTTAAGAGACTGATGGATTGTAGTGAAACCCTCACATATCTAGACAGCCGTGACCGTATAGCGGTGTGGATCCCATTCCGTTATACGTAGCTGGCTATGTCTGCCCCCGCTTTCCAGTATTCTGGTTCTGGGACGTGACATCGGTATTTGCGCCCCAACCACAGGAAGATCATACATAAGCTCCCGAAGCCATTCTGCTTCCTCGGCTGCGGTATCAAGTGCAAAGAACTCAGATTCCATAGATGACCGCGAGAGCATAGTCTGCTTCTTTGACTTCCACGATATAGCAGCTCCACCCATTGTGAAAATGAATCCACCTATGGACCTCTCGCTCTCCACCTCTGAGCACCAGCTGGCATCACTGAAACCTTCCACTACCGGCGGATCTCCGCTGTAGTACAGTACATATGTCTGAGTCTTCTTGAGATATCTCATAACACGTTTTACAGCTTTCCAGTGTTCAACACCTGGGTTGCTCGTAAAATGACTCAGCATTCCCACGACGAAAGCTATGTCAGGACTTGTGGCAGTGGTAGCATACATCAAACTTCCGATTACGCTTGTATATTCCAGCTGCCTGACGCTTTCCTCTGAATTAGGCTTCAGCTTCAGATCACACCTGTACGGCGTATTGATCCCTAGAAGATCCCGATACCCATAACGAGTGATCATTTTTTCGATATAATGAGACTGAGACAGCGCTAGTCCAGTGTCTGTCCGGATGATCTTGATCCCTAAGATCACATCAGCTTCCCCCAAGTCCTTCATACTGAACTTGCTCGAGATAAATTTCTGTCTCTGTGACACAACCCATATACGTACCTAGGATAAGCATGTCGTCCACGTACAGACAAACGATCACACATCTTCCATCAGCGAACTTCGTATAAACACATTTGTCCGTCTCGCTGACCATGTAGCCATTTGACCTAATAACTTTGTCAAATTTCTCATGCCACATCTTGGGAGCCTGTTTAAGATCGTACAAAGATTTTACCAACTTGCAGACTTTGTCTTCAAGACCCTTGACGATAAATCCATCTGGCTGTTGCATGTAAATCTCTTCGGTCAGCTCGCCATTTAGGAAAGCCATTTTCACATCCATGTGATGTATCACCATCTTATGTATTGCTGCAAGAGCAATCAACATTCTGATGGTGGTCATCCGGGCTACTGGAGCATACGTGTCAAAGTAGTCAATCCCCTGCTTCTGAGAAAATCCCTTGGCTACCAACCTAGCCTTGAACTTGTCAATATTTCCGTCTGCTTTCATCTTCTTCTTGAAGATCCATTTGCATCCGATGGGTTTCGCTCCTTCAGGAAGATCAACCAACACCCAAGTGTTATTTGAGGTGATAGAATCAATTTCATTGTCAATCGCCTCCTTCCAGAAAACCGTGTCTCTGGTCTTCATCGCCTCATCATAGGTAAGCAGATCAGCTTCCACATGATAGGTGACAAAGTCACTTCCGAAGTCCTTCGGCCTCCTCACTCGCTTATCTGACGGCTCAGCTTGTTCTGGTTCAATCGTTGTTTCAACAACAACATCTTCTTGGACCACATCTTCATTGAAGACTTCAGTTTCCTGTGCACCCTCATTGTTCTCCGGTACATCAACAAGAACAATATTCTTGTGCCTTGCAAATTTGTCTTCAAAATATTCTGCATCGCGAGATTCAATGATATGATTTGACTCAATATTAAGAAATCTTCGAGCATCACTCTTCTCGGCATACCCCAAGAAGATCATCTTAGTAGTCCTTGTCCCAAGCTTCTGAATCTTCAGATCTGGAAGCTTGACATATGCCAGACACCCCCACACTCGAATGACATTCAAGTTAGGTCTGACCTTGAACCAGAGTTCATGAGAGTAATGTCTGAAGTTGCATGAGGCACTCTATTTAGAATAAAAGTGGCCGTCAATGCACTTTCTCCCCAGTAGCACTTAGGAAGACCCGCAGTCAACAGCATTGAGTTAATCATTTCTGTTAACGTTCTGTTCTTCCTCTCTGCTACTCCATTTGATTGAGAAGAGTACGAAGCCGTAGTCTCATTGACAATTCCATGTTCTTTGCAGAACGATACGAATTCATGAGACCTATACTCCCCACCTCAATCACTTCTTATTCTTTTGAGTTGTTGTCCAGTCTGTCACTCAGCTTCGGCTCTGAACTCCTTGAACTTCTCGAATGCTTCATCTTTAGCCTTCAACAAGTAGACGAACGCATACTTAGAGAAGTCATCGATGAAGGTTATGAAATACTTCATCCCGGCCTTTGTAGAGAACTGTTTGAAGTCACAAATATCGGAGTGTACCAACTCCAGAAGATCTGTACTTCGATTAACCCGAGGAAAGGGTTTTCTTGTAATCTTCGTTTGAGCACAAACTTCACATTTCTCTACCTTACCCCCACACTTGAAGATAAGTCCTAGACTAGACATTATGTTTATTCGTTTACAATGAACATGTCCTAGCCTATTATGCCACAACTCAAGAGTATAAGCAGAAGGAGTAATTGCATTAATTACATTAATTATATTGGACTGATTTACAAGCTGAATTTTGAACATTCCTTCGGTATAAAAAGCTTTCCCAAAATATGTTCCCTTGATAGACATCACCATCTGACCAGCATTGATGTCCATCCTAAGGCCTGCGTTGCAGAGTAGGCCTCCTGAGATCAGGTTCTTGGCGATAGCAGGTACGTGCTTCACGCCTTGAAGCGTCAGAGACTTGCCAGAAGTCAGCTTCAATACGACAGTCCCAATCTCGAGCACTTCAGCTTGTGCCTGGTTCGCCATCATAACCACTTCAGAAGTAGGTGTGTATATGGTGAACCACTCCTTGCTGGAGCAGACATGGCAGGTGGCTCCAGTGTCTACCCACCAGTCAGAGTCAGTCCCTACCGCATCAACCTGTGCAATCATAGAAACAACGTCAGTGATCATAGAGACCTTACTAGGCTCTCCTTGCTCTGATTCTTGGTCTTTGCTTTGCATTCATTCTTGAAGTGGCCCTTCTTGCCACACTTGAAACAAGGCATCTGAGACTTTGCCTTCTTTCGCTTGAAGGAAGTCCCCTTCACGTTCAGATTGTTAGGGTCCTTCTTCTTGTTGTGGGAAGCCGCCTGCTTTTCCTTGGTTCCTTGGTATGAACCAGATTGGCGTTAGCCAATTGCTTGGACAGTGTGTCCACCTTCAGTTGAGCCCGCATCTTGTCCTTAACATAGATTTCCTACAAGAGATCTTCAAGGCTGATCTCAAGCTTCTTCCTATGCATGTTTGCATAGAACTTACTCCACCCAGCGGGGAGCTTTGAGACAATCCCTCCAAACAAACTTGTCGGGGAGGGGCATCGCCTCGTCTTCCAACTTCTGTTGCAGCTTCAAAAATTCTTTTACCTGCGGCAGCATGGACTTCTCGTCCTCAAAGAGCCATTTGTGATATTTTTCAACCACAAATATCTTGCTCATGTTCTTGTCTTCTTCGTATAGTTTCTCCAGGGACTCCCATGTCTCTGGCAATAGGTTTCTTACTGTAGGATTCTGCTAGGAAATCCTCTATAGCATTCAGGATAAGCAGCCTGCAAATGCTATTCTCCCTTCTCCACTTGGCCTGAAGTTTAGTAGCCGTAGTGATTGCGGCAGCAGACCCAGTATCTGGAACAGTATGTTCCTCTTCAAGAAGCACGTGATCAACGTCTCTGAGTTGAAGAGTGAGATAAATATTCCTCTTCCAGACTTGATAATGCTCTCCATCAAACTTTTCTAACTTACAAAAGTCAGTATTGAGGAGTGAAGCATTAAAGTTTTCCATCGTAGCAGTATAGCTTTGAGATTGTTAATGCCGGGGCACAATTTTTCGATGGAAAATTGAGAATATGAAACAATTGTAAGAAAAATGTTCCAACGCAACACTTCTAGGAAGGTTGCGCAAGTATAATGAAGATCTAAGAAGATCTTGTTATGATATTACGAGAATTTAAGAAGATTTCGTAATCCACAGCAGCGAAGAAAATGACAGGCGAAAGATGGAAGATAGCCTGCTGGGGTGAATGATCACCGTTGCTCAAAGCTATATTCGCCCCACACGAATAGCTTCCAGGAACCAGCAAGTTCGTCGGAGAACTTTGGAACACTTCTGCTCTTCTGACTCCTTAGATCGTACACGGACTCCCGTGCAAAAGCAATGCTGGTGCAAAGCTTCTCTTCTCTCTGACAGACTCTGTTTACTTGTGTTAAGAAACACTTGTAAACTTTCGTAACTCTCTGTATATTTCTTATGTGTATTGCCGAGTAGCAACTGCACGGTTAGCACAACATTCGGGACGTGGTAATAACAACTCCGAACGTGCAGTAACCGCTCAGATCATGTTCAGGCACGATCTGAAGCAAGTTGCGCCACTCGCGCACCCCGCGCGCCTTGCACTCTGCGCGCAGTACGCGCACTGAGCCACTTGCGCCACCTGCCAACAAAATGCTACATTACGCCTCATGAGCCCATGAGCCCGAGTCCGTGTCCGAGTCACTAAGCCCCTACGGGGCTTAGCTCCCATGGAAATAAATTTTCCAAGAGCAAAAAGCATGAATGCTCTCAATTGTTTATTTAGCCTTTTTTCCATTAGAAAAATAATCCCACATGGCACAACCATGTGCACCTCCACACCACATGTGCATCTCTAAACTAGCACAGCTAATATATAGAGATACAACTCTTTTGGCCTAGCCGATGTGGGACTAAAATTCACAATGAAAGGCCAAATCCAACATGCTTTCTCTAGCGTCCAGGAAATAGAGAGAGTAGACAGTGATATAGCCATAAGAAGAACCAAGACGAGCAAAAATACAAAATCACCCATAGGATAAGGACAGGGAGTCTATTTACCTTTTCAAAGAGCAATAAGAAAATCCAGGTCAATAGTTGCCTATAATTTTCGACAGGAAGCAGAGGATCGACAATTGAGTAGTTGGGCTAGAAGTCTGCAAGTGACGACAAGTATAGACATGTAATGGTGTAGGTGGTGGTGGGGATGAAGATGGAGGTAAAGAGAGATGAGGGGAGGAGGGAGTAGCAGATGGAGGCAGCAGAGGAGTAGTGGTGGAAAAGGTTGGAAGAGGAATGAAATAGGAATAGTAGTGGAGACAAAGGTGAAAAATACGATCAAGAGGGATAGAAGAACGACCAGCACACGTCAACGGGAGAGGGTTGACCATCAACAATGCATATCGATGGGTAGGTGGACAAATAAGTCAACTGAGTAAAAAAGTAATTGATCGATCACTTGTGACATCTGACGAAGCACTAGAGTCTAAAAAGCCCGTCACGAAACTGACAAACACGAAAGGTACTAGTACTTGAGGAAGAAGCACGAGCAGCAATAAATGACTGAAATAGAGAGGGTCGGATCTAAGAAGACGCTCATACCCCTCTGCAAATAGAATCACCAAATGGCCAGAAGGTACACTGGTAGTATAGAACCAGGAGCTGATGACGGTATAGGTGGGGACAGTATGTCTGTCTCGGACAGGTGACGTGCCCAGTCATGCTTGCTAAACTGTCCAACAGAAGTATAAAGTGTGGTTCGTCTCAATAGAACCCGGAGAGTACAGCGGAATGGGGCTATGGTGGAGAGATTATGTTTGTTAGTTTTAAAGGTAGGATTTGAGCTATTTGGTGGAGAAGAATGGTGGGAAAAAATTAGAAGAGGGTTGAGGGATATTTTAGACATTTTAACTTTTTAGTTAACTCTGTCAGAATAATACGTTATATAATTATAGTTCATGTAGTAGATGCATACAGTATAATATGAAATATATGACATTGACTTGAAAATTTTAAATAGTTGAGGGTATCAATTGAAAATTAAGCCTTTTCTAGAATAATGGATAGCCCGCAACACACGTACAATGAGTTAAATCTCTGAATGATGGTGAATATAGGCATAGCTGAACTGTATGCATCTACAACAACTAAAACAAACTTTGTTTTGGTGCAGGCATCTTGAACTTGACATCATCTGTTCCAGAGTACCCATCTCCAAAGGGATTTATTCCCGTCATTTATTAATTTTCTTTATGAAACAAAGGGATTTATTCCCGTCATTTTATCTCAAGAACAACTCAAAACTCACTAACACTAAAAGCTACAGAGTATTTCTCAAAGGGAAGAAAAGGATTTATCAAAATCATTCTAGAATAATGGATAGCCCACAACACTACGTACAATGAGTTATCAAGTGTGAATGATGGTGAATACAGAGGCATAGCTGATGCATCTACAACTACTCAAACAAACTTTGGTTTTGGTGCAGGCATCTTGAACTTGCTTATCATCTCCTCTTAGACATCATCTGTTCCAAAGTACCTATCTCCAAACTCACCCATGCCAGGAAGGACCCGAAAGTCATTGCTTAAACCAGATTCTATCTCAGAAGTCACAACTTTAATTCTTGGAAACTTTTTACAAACAGCATGCAACCCTTGAGGAGCCTGGACAGTCAAAAAAAGGCTGATGTTAGTACACTTCTGCTCAAGAATGAATAGGACTGGGTTAGAAACAAGAGTCAAAAACCTTTTGTTATATGAAACTTCAACCATCGATGTGTATTGGGAAACAATTCAAATGAGAAAATCACAGTAGGAAGGATGTGTGTTTAATTGAGGGACCCTATAGTTTGCAAGCATGGATTGTTATGTACAACTACTTAAAATTTGGACTAAGATATTCCATGATAATATGTTTATGGTTAGGTGTTTAACCCAGCTTGATAGCTTTGGATGGATGGCTGATTTTGAGACATTTTGACCAATTTTATGATGAAATAAAGGGGAAAATAAACAAATTTCACAAAAAGAAATAGTGCAGAGAGTACACATCATAATGAACTGATTAATGCATGAGATGCATGGTGCACCGCACATGGACCAAGGTTCGCAGTGTCGGTATCGGAATCGGAATCGGACCCTTCCTATAAATATCAAGATCGGCAGTATTGGCAATTTCGGAACGGAGTATTAAATTTTCGGTATCGTAAAACAGATAATTATTAAAACTTTAGGAAAAAAAATTATATATCTAGGTATAATTTTAAGTATTCTTACTATTTTAGTGTTATTTCTTAGTAATTTTGGAATTAATGAAATAATAGTCACTATTGCTGATTACATGTGTTCGTTTTCTTTTAAATTCTTTTACAGCCTTACTATGCCTTGATTGGTCTTTTCGTTCAATTTTCTTTGTCGAATTGACTGAAAAAGAGACCCCCGATGTCGGTATCGATTGGTATCGACTCGGATTGGGACATGTCAAACCGTATCGGTATCGGACATACCAAATCGGTATCGGGTGATCCAGCAAACTATGACATGGACACAAGAAAACACTAAATGGGCATAGAATGTCACTGATTTAATACTATGGTGTGTGTGTGTCATCAAGGATGGAGAGAAAAGGGGGCATGTGGTCACGTGCCCACCTGACTCCTTTAGAAATTCATTTGCGTGGGAAATCAGTGATTGTGCTAAATTTAGCATTACCATAAAGCCTGCTCAGACTTGTCGTGATCCATCTCTCTAACGGAAGACAAGGGCATACCCATGTTTTACCTACTCAACTTTAGGAGTTAAACAAGTATTCGGCCATGAGATATCATTTGGGAGGATTGATTTTTAAGTTTCTTGTATTAACTTTACTTTACCTATTCATATATCTGAAAAGTTACAATGAAAGACCAAACTACAATATCGGGTGAAAATTTAGGAATATTGTATTTTATTTTCTCATCATATAAATTAGATTTTGCCCCTATTTGCAATTTACAGAAACTTAATTTTATTCAATCTAGTTATAATCAAATAATCTCTAGTTAGCATGGATTTTAATTGCTTACTCGATTTATGAATATATATAGGAAAAATGTAAAAAAAAAAAAAAAAAAAAAAAAAAATCAAACTCCTGTGCCCAACCTTATTTGATTATTATCCAATCGACTTAATGTACTTTTATTCATGCAAGTAATGGAATATGTTTGAGTAAGTATTTTGATGTTACAACAAGTACTATGATAATTAGTTCATTACTCAAGTGGCACATGTAATTCATGAGTAGTGGAATTTGCATATGACACAACATTCAGCTACAATCAGATAAAACATGAATAAGACAAGTTTAAAAATCAAAACTCACAGAAAGACAAGAAAGTAAAGCTTCGTACTTCCTAAACAGAATGTGGAATTGCATCTTATGCATTAGGTTGACAGGATTATTTGAGTTATATCAGATCGATTTAATGTATTTTTATCAATGAGGAGGAAGACTTGTGAAACCTAGAGTTAATAATTACGGTGGTAAGGATCCTTCAGTTTATCTTTCTCTTTCCTATGCACAAATGACCATGTGCAAGAAAGACTAATACACACAAAAGAGAAAGTCAGTTACCTATTAAAAGGTATAAAAGTTAATATTATAGCATATATGTTGAAATCAAATTTATTACTCCCTATATGTTTGTGATTTTAGTATTTCATGACATGTCTGATCACCATATAATTTGTCAAATCTTTGCTTATCCTCCCATGTATCTTGGTAGACATAAAAAGATCCACAAGGACATTTTGCTTGTTCTCCATAAATGCATTCATTTCATAATAGAAAGAAGAAATTTATAGGGCATGTGCAACTTACAGAAATTAGATTGAGAAATATGATGTTAGCTTCTTGTGCACCCTTGCTTAGAAGCAAAGAAATAGCCTGAACAGCTGACTTGCCTACAAAGAAAAAAAAAGCGATGCTATTTAGACACCAAGAGAACTACATGGACCAGAAAAATTGGCTCCCGTAATTTGGCAATCCTACACGCAACGGTTATAAGAAAAGCTAAAGGTACATATACCAGACTACAAAACTTTGCAAGAGATGCAGCTACTTAATCAAGGAAGATGATCAGCCTGTGTTCTAGATCTGGGGAAGTCCAGCTTGTAAGGGGAATCCTATTAAGAAGGTAATTTAAAGCATGAGTTCCGGCCAACCTGAAGCAGATAAGAGGCAGTCCTTTGAGAATTTGGTACGTCTCAATAGAAGTGAAGAGTGTTCTAATTTTCTACTATAAATTTAATATGATCATTTTATTTTACTCATGGAAATCAGATCTCTAAGGCCCTTAAGAGGGAGGAAGAGAGACTGGAAAGAAGATGGGGTAAATACTTTACTTTTTGAGTGCAAACAATGAGCTTGCTCCCCCTCTTTCCATTAATGTGCTGGATAAATTGCAGGAAACACCCTACATTTGAAAGCTATGGAACACCTGCGGCCATAAATTTTAAATCCATCTGTCCACTTATAGTTAAGGTGCCAATCGTCCATAAGTATCATATACTATTATACTTACTTTCCTAGCTAAGACAATGTATAGAGACCAAAGGGTTTGCCATCGTGTAGGCTGAGAGAAAGAATTGTCTAATAGATTTCACAATGAAAGCTCATTTATAGTTCACATTGGCTAGTAAAGCTTTGACTGTAACTACTGTGACATCTACTGAGAAAAAATTGCACTCAGCCAGTTAAATACTAGTTTCCTGGAAGATATGCAATATCTGATCAGGGTGTCACATAATGTTATCTGGGACAAACAAGAAAGAGAAGTTGGCCACAGAATTATTTTGAGAAACTGGAACATGGAAAGAACGAACCGACCTGACCCTAATATAGGATCCAACAGTTCACATTGGCTAGTAAAGCTTTGACTGTAACTACTGTGACATCTACTGAGAAAAATTGCACTCAGCCAGTTAAATACTAGTTTCCTGGAAGATATGCAATATCTGATCAGGGTGTCACATAATGTTATCTGGGACAAACAAGAAAGAGAAGTTGGCCACAGAATTATTTTGAGAAACTGGAACATGGAAAGAACGAACCGACCTGTC
This sequence comes from Iris pallida, assembly GCA_029216955.1. Lineage (NCBI taxonomy): Eukaryota > Viridiplantae > Streptophyta > Magnoliopsida > Asparagales > Iridaceae > Iris > Iris pallida. The sequence continues at coordinate 11,081,060 of JANAVB010034418.1, read as the reverse complement.
CCTAATATAGGATCCAACAGCAGTATATGCCTATTCGAGATGTCTTTTGGCAAATTGTGATATATTAGCTGTCATAAAATCAGCATGTAAGTAGCAATTCATTAAGTACTAAATTGTGTAACACGTAGCACAAACCTGTTGACCCTTATCTGCTTCCCTGTGAATTAGTATCTTCCCGATCTTGACTCCTTTACAACATGCTCGCAGCGCATTCTCCATACTTTCACCACTGACAAAATGTTATAAAATAATTGCTGAGTGCTTTATGTGAAAGGCATACAGGTACTAGCAATCATGATGCACTGTGAAGTCCTTTCCAGGAAAGAAGAAAACTCATGCAGCCAACAAGAGGTTGGCCCAAGATTTCAATGTGTTTTGCCAATAACAAAATATATATTTCACTAGAAGATACTTTCAAATTCACAACTTTATTGTACATTGTTCATCTTCGGAAGTTACATAGGTAGATTTCCTTGAATGAACATGTCATCTCGCCAAAGCAAAGATGAAAATGGAGTTCTTGGACAGCATGAGATACCCATGACATGCAGCTCAAACCAACTTGGAACAACTTGGAAACCACTTTAAAGAAAGAATGAAATCATGTCAATTTTTAAATTTATGTAGGAGTGAGGAATCATAGCCATATATGCAATTCTATGGAGATGTCAAGCAAAACTTCACAATATAAACCCTAGATTAGACTTAGAGCATGGTCAGCAAGACATGGCACAAGGAAAAAAAAAGGGAAGAAAGATTTAATATGGCTTATTTTCTGAACTGACAGTGTATCAATAAGTGTCCACCCAACCTCTGATAACTCAATCTATTCTTAGCCCAAATTTTGGGTTTCAAATAACTGAGACAGCCAACAATAGTGGCAGCAGATGTATGGCCAATTGAACTCAAAATTGATTTGGAAGCTTCAAGGGTCATTAAATGTGCTTAGTGGATAGCTCGAGCAAACTTGGGATAGCTTGAACTAGAGGTGGTTGACCATGAACTCATGGACTAATAGTTCCGAATTGAAGTTGGTAAAGACTTGAAAACAGCTATTTTGCCATGATTCTCATACCTACCTATAGTGGGTTTGCTAGTAAACAATTTTTGGATCTTGATTTGGCCATCAACTCTAAAGAAGAAAAAACATTTAAAGAGCTTTCAGAGTTTCAGTTGCATCTTCACAAGAAAGAGCGACTCCGAGCTTGTAATTTTCATCTTGATTCGATATCAAAGTATCAAACATCAGACCTTGTTCGAGAGAGGTTTCTAGTGTGGGGTGAACTTGGCAGGAATCGGCATAAAACTCATTTTTGGGCCCATAGTGAACGTATGTCAATGTAAAAGAGACCTTATATAGAGGATTAGATCTGGAGCAAGTCCAGGACCAGACTAGCCCCTACGGGCCGAAGCAGGTAAATCTGTCATTGATTCTCTCCATTATCTGTCTGCTTATTTTAATATTGCTTAATTCCTCTATCTTGTGCATAACATTATATTGTAATGGTTAATGTGCTCTAAATGATTTGAAATATTGAGAGTGAACAATATTAGTCTAATAACCTTTAAAAATCAACTGAACTTTGTAGTGGCCTACCTTGAGTAAGAGGTTTGCAGGTTCATAAAAGATTATTTTAATTTGAAACTTCTGATTGCTCGTCCTATGATAGATCTCAACACGAGGTTAAATGTATATTTTACTCTCATATATACTGATTGTCATATCAAGAATGAAGTTCAAAAAGATTGACACTGTTGTATTTCTAACTAACTTCGTTCAAAGTTGCGCGATAGATTCTGCAGTACCTTCTATTCATGTGATCTTGAATAATCCCCATGACCAGAAAAGTAATAAGTTCTATCTGAAGTGTATGCTCAAATCGAGAATGTTGCATCCTAAGTGAATAACAACTATACTGTAGTCGTGAATTATAAATAGTTACCTTCTAATCACTGAGATACCACATAACCTTTTACAGAATTCCACACCAGTATACACATAGTCTGCATTCAGTTAAAGCAATGTCCATAAGTTAACTACCCAGAAAAACTGTATTAATTTCAAAGTATAAACTGACAGCTCAAGATATTAAGTAACAAATATATTAAGCATCTTAATTGTAGTTAATTAATGTGTTTGTGGAATTGGTAGTATAATAATAATTCCACTTGAGTTTTAGCTTCATCAAGCCACAACAATACACTACTGGATACCAGTAGCCCAATGTTGGAAACAAGGAATAGGTGTAGTTTTAGAACCAAAATGACAAACATGCATTCTGAATTAATTAATATATTTAAAATTGGAGCCATCCTGTTCTGAATACATCAATCCTAATTTTGAAATACTCAATTCGACTAAACTGTTGGGGTGGACGGTTGCAGTTTGATGCCATGAAATATATGCATGTGTTAGGTGAAAACCACATATAGGGGTACTTTAATGGGAAGTGGTGAATGCATCACGAGCTCAAAAGGTATGTTGCAGTGAATAAAAGTTACAAGTGAGCAGAAAGCTTTACTCATTGTGCATTAAACATGAGCACGAGTTATACAAATCCTGGTCAATGTGCTGTGACTATAATTTCCTTACTGAGATCACTTTCTTCGCAAGGCCAGCATACTAAAGTACTCAGAGGATCATCAACCCACAAGGGATTAGGTGATTTGCATTTAAATTTCACAATAGAATAGGTCATCCTGTATTCAATATGGTTCTCTAAAAAATCTATTTAGGACAGATAGGAACGTCAAAACTTCAGGTGTCACGACACCTACCTCCTTACATCATTTAAAGTTCCCAGAAAATATAACATGGGAGCCCTAGTCTAGATCTGTTAAAAACATCAATAATTGTTTGTACAAGGGTAGATACTCCACAAAGGAAAAGCGACTTCGCCATAAGAAGTTATTTGATTAAGTGGTGGTCTGACAGAATGTCAAATTCAAAAAGTTTGTTGCAGAATTAATACCAACAATGAAGGCAACAAGAGAAAGTTGATTGGCCATGTAGTTTGGTAGCAATTTTTGCCCTTAAGGTACCTTATTTACCGGTTTTGTTTTCATCTCTTTTAGTTCAATAGTTCATTATATTACACCTCGCTATGTTGGTTTAATTTCTGCATATTTTAGTGCCAAGCTACAAAACTACATGTTCTAAAAAAAATTCTTCGCCAAATTGTACTTAGTGACTTAAACCATTGACAAATTGTGCCCCATCTTTTGTCGATAAAGGTGGAAATTGTCAACCAGTTCATGTCTTACTAGGTCAAGACTCATGAATTTCATTTCAGGTCAACTTGAACTATTGATGAGTTTTCAAGTCAGACTTGTTATGCACAGATTGGATCAGGTCATACAGGAAGGTTTTGAAAATTCAAAGAATGAGAAATATGAACAGGATGACCTTGAAGCTCTTCACTCAAGATTTCTCTGTTGAAGATTTGGCTCACTTTCTTCATAGATGGCTTCCTCCCTTTATAATTCCAACAGTGGAGCTTCAGTGAAAGTGGCAAGCATTGATGTCAAAAGATGTCGAGATAATCTTATGCTCAATAATTCATGCATCCTTCTATCCTGAGCCCCTGCTCCCTGCTTCCTCCTCTCCTTTTTGACTCCCCTATTTGGTCTCATCTCTCGTAATAGGATACCCAAAATGCCAAAATCGTAATGCCGCATCATGCCAATGCATGAGATATTAAGAATTTCTCATGACCAATATCTCATGTAGATATGCCAATCATTCTTCCATATTTGCTTGGCATTACGAAAAAAAAAATATGCAATCATTCTTCCATATTTGCTTGGCATTACGAGATATTGACATTAGAGGATCCCAATCCCTCCTCTCTCCTACCTATATAACTTCCACACCACAATTGAGTTCCTCGAAAAGTAATTTCACAATAAAACAGATCAAGTAGGACTTGGACCTTTCATAATATAAGATACGAATATCAAGAATGTGTATATTGAATATAGTTGATTGCAAAACAAGGTTGTTTACAAGTTGACTAAGAAACTTGCGCAACCGATTTCCTTTTATGAGTAAGATACTAAATCGAGATAGCCAAGTAGGATAAAAGCAGTTCAACCACAGGTGTACAAAATGCAAATAGAAAATTTTGTAGCAGGTTAAATCAAGCCCAACCCACTACAGCTCTATCTATGAAGCATGGTTATTGGACAGATGGAGACCACCCTATTATGGTTCTGATTTGCTGCTCTAGATTAGTCATGCAAGAATTCTTTTCTTTCGTAAAATATATCAAATGACTCCACTCCACCATCAGTCAATTTCACGCCATCTAAGCTAGCCATCTTGAAGCAGCTTAGATGTGTGTGCTCTAGGCATGTACATTAAGTGATGACGTTTGAACATCTACATTCATATGTTGTTCAAGGCATTGCCTAGAGAAAGTAAAGAACTAATTGTTGCATGCATAATCACATTCAAGTTCTGTATCGAAATGCAGACATGAAATCAAGTATACATGGTATGCAGAACAGGTCAAAGTCAAAGATAATCACAACTAACCATAAAGAAGGAATGAGCAAGAGCCATAAATATTTAGAGGTTTAACAATAAAATAGAGTAACAAGTCTCCAGAGACCATCACCTTATACTAGGGAAGTTCCTATTAGTGTGTGAAAAAACTAAGGACATGTAACTAAGCTTTTTATATATAGAAAATAATGTTAGCATGTATTGGTCATCTGCGACCGGTAGGATCCTCATAATGATTCACTTCAATCTAATCAATACAAGTTTCCTTAATCATGAGAGAAGCATTAGGACAATCTTGAGAACAACTAAATTTCCATCACAATAGTTGAGATCGCCAGGTTCTTCCGGCAAATGCAGAATTATTCATCATCCAAGATATACAAATTACATATAATGCAGTATGAAATTAGTGTGGACTCGACAACTTCTGCTTATAGCCAAATATGATAGTGCTTACCAGTAGGAGTAATCACCTGCCTTTCTATAAATGGAAGATGGCCCAGACCCTGCTCAACGACCTGTTAATAAGTGTACAAAAATAAATGATGTAATTCAAGATAATTCTATACTAGACAAATGTGTACTAACCAAACGAATCAACCGATCAGCATAGAATATGAAATCATGTTTTGTTGTCTTGGCATCACGTATCAAAGTATGCATGCCACGTATCTGGAAGTTTAGCAGGTACATTCAATTTTAAAAAATCATGACATTTGAAAGTAAAAAGAAAATTGCATAGCATACGTCTACCCTACTTTTCGACTCAAAGTTCCAACATATACCTGAAATGTCGATTGAATGACATAAAGATTTGAGTATATTTTACAAAGATCATGTTGACCAAGTTTTGTACGTATATGTTGCACAATCAAGTCGATTGCTACATGATTATCTCCACCACGAGGAATGATGATATCAGCATACTTCTTCGTTGGGAGTATAAAGTCATCAAACGCAGGTTTCACAAATTTTGAGTACTGCACAAAAGAACTACAGATCAGCGAGATCATATATTACAGCGTGAGAGAAAATACAATGAACTAATTTAAATATCAGAATACAAAATGTAGATTACACATAGCTGGAGATCTGTTTCCTATAATTCCTTTTTTTTTTACTTTTGCTTTTTGTCATACCGTAGAAATGAATCTGAATCCCTATGCTTTTCTTAAAAGAAGAATCCAAATCCCTAGAGCATATCTTATCATCATTCCCCTTTCTTTTGGATGCTTTTGCACCCCTGGGACCTTGATCCCCTGGTATACAGGCATAAACATGAATTATAAGTTAAGTTGACTATCTCCCATTATCCTATATAAGATTTTAATTTATATGGTGCCCTTTCTTGGTCATAAATTGGCAACAACAGATAGAGTTGATCTCAAGTCGCCAGCCAATAGATTCTGTCAATCTTTCTATGTATCCTTCTGAATTTGGATTATGATCTATAGAGGTTCCGTATAATTGTGGAAAAGTTCATGTAGAAAATAGTTGTTATATTTTATTGATAATCTCTTGGCTATTTATAGCCTTACAACCTCCTCATTACGTTAACTCTCTATAGGAATATCCTATGGCATATTCTCATTACATTAACTCTCTATAGGAATATCCTATGGCATATTCCAACATACCAAATATACTAATAGGATATTCCAACACATATTCTAACATACCAAAAATACCAATAGGATATTCCAACACTCCCCCTCAAGATGGACGAAAGTTATTCACTAAGCTCATCTTGTCATATCCTCTCATCATGCTGACAGAGCTAAGCCCCTTAGTCAGTCCGTCTGCTACCTGATCTTTGGTTGGAACATAGCCCAACTCTAGTAGTCCACTATCCAGCTTTTCTTTGATGAAGAATCTGTCAATCTCGATATGCTGGGTCCTGTCATGCTGTACTGGATTGTTGGCAATACTAATAGCTGACTGGTTGCCATACCATAGCTTCATCTTGGCTCCCTGGTCCAGCTTCAACTCCATCAGCATATTCTTCAACCATAGTAGCTCTGTGACTCCCAAGGCCATAGCTCTATATTCTGCTTCAACTGTTGATCTGGCCACCACTTACTCCTCCAAGAGATCAAGTTGCCTCCTACAAATATGCAGTATCCCGAGGTGGATCTCCTGTCGTCAGCACAGCTAGCTCAGTCAGAATCACAATAACCCTCGATGGTCACATTAATATTCCTTCTGAAAATCAGTCCCTTCCCGGGACCTCCCTTCAAGTACCTCAGAATCTGGTACACTGCGTCCATATGACCCTTCCGGGGGTCATGTATGTAGCGGCTCACTATGCCGACCGTAAAGCTGATATCAGGTCGGGTGTGGCTCAAGTAGATCAACTTGTCCACCAATCTCTGATATCTATCCCGGTCACTAGTTCTCCGGCTTCAGCATCCAGCTTGAACTTCTGGTCTATCGGTGTCGTAGCCGGTTTGCATCCCATCATCCATGTTTCCGTAAGCAGGTCCAGTGCGTACTTCCTCTGAGAAAGAACAATTTTCTCTGTATCTCGAGCAATCTCAATCCCAAGGAAGTATCGAAGAGGGCCAAGATCATTCACCTCGAACTCCTTGCCAATTCCCCTTGAGTTGGGCGATCTCCTGCTCATCATCGTCTGTGATAATCATATCATCCACATACACCGCAAGCATGGTGATGTGGCCTCCACTTCGTCTGAAGAATAGTATGATCAGCATTGATCTGCAGATATCCCATCTCTATCATTGCTCTCCTGAACCTGTCAAACTATGCTCGAGGAGACTGCTTCAGTCCATAGAGGGACTTCTTCAGCCTGCAGACCTTGCCTTCTGTTTTATTGGTGCCAAATCCTGGTGGTATCTCCATGTACACCTCCAATAGATTCCCATGAAGAAATGCATTTTTCACATTCAGTTGGTGTAGCTTCCATCCTCCATTGGCTGCCAGAGAGATCAAGGTCCTGACAGTACTCATCTTCGCCACTGGTGCAAAGGTCTCGTCATAGTCGATGTCGTACGTCTGACTGTATCCTTTTGCCACCAGTCGAGCTTTGTAGCGCTCAACCTGTCCATCTGGGTTCTGCTTTACAGTAAAAATCTACTTGCATCCGACTGCTCTCTTCCCTTCTGGTAGTCTCACCAGCTTCCAAGTTCGGTTCTTCTCCAGAGCTCCCAACTCATCGTGCATTTCCACTTTGGATCGTTCTTGGCTACCTGCAAATTTTTAGGTACAGTAACACTATCCAACGATGCAATAAAAGCTCCATGAGAAGAAGAGATATGATCATATAAGACAAATTTAGCAAGATTCCAACTATATCTATCAGGAGGTTTTTTCCGCATTGCTGCAAGTGGACCTCCATACTGATGATGGTTGGGGAGGAGGAGAAGGAAGGATATCACCTAAAGAGGAAGGTGGTGGTGTAGGTAACTCAGGAGTCAAGACAGATGCAGGCAAGGGACTTAGCACTGGCACTGTAGGAACTGGTCCTGCAAGTTGCTTCTCTCGCCTGCTGTAGATAAGTATCTCCTCCTGAGCTGTGAGCCTAACACCTCTTATTTCCTCCCCATGTCCATTTTCACCTTCCTGTACCCTATTTGTTCCTCCAAGCCATACTCCGAGATCAGTCGAAATGCTTCCCAACAACTCTCCCTCTCGCCTCATACTTGCAGTATCAGGTGAGATATTTGGGTTTTCCTTCTGACTGTAGTATGGCTCATGTTCCCTGAAGTGAACATCCATACTTGCAAATTTCTTTTTTTCCACTGGACTCCAGCATACGTAGAGCCCTTCTGAGTCCCGAGTAGCCCACAACGATACACTTGATTGCTCGAGGATCAAGCTTTCCTACCGACGGTCTGTTGTCCTTCACGAAGCATACGCAGCCAAACATATTTAGTGGGAGCATCCCACTATTATTTTCCTGCAGCATCTCGCATGGAGACCTCCATCCCAACACCTTGGTAGGCATCCTATTGATCAGTTGAGCTGTTGTCAACACTGCATATCCCCACATATAGGACATTCATGTCTATCATCATACTTCTTCGCCACTTCCAGGAGGTGTCTGTTCTTACTTTTTGCTACTTCGTTCTATGCTGGTGTATATGCACAGGTGGTCTAATGCCGTATCCCTTGGGCGGACAAGTATTCCGCAAGTGTCTTATTGGTGTACTCCGTTCCATTGTCAGACCTCAGTACCTTCACCACTTCCTTGTACTGAGTCTAGACATGTTTGTGAAAGTTCCGAAAACAGGAGGGAACCTCACTCTTATTTTTCATCAAATACAGCCAAGTAGTATAAGAAAAACAATCTATGAATGTAACAAAATATTTGTAACCATTCATAGGAGTAGTACAAGGCCCCCAGACATCAGAGTGTACCACATCAAAAACAGACGAGCTCCTATGACCGCTACTCACATATGAACTCCCAGTAAGTTTGCCTAACTCACAAGCATCACAAACTAGTTTTTCTTTATTAACTTTTTCATAAATTGCAGGGTATAATTTGCTTAAAGTACCAAATGAAGAGTGTCCCAACCTCCTGTGGTGGAGTCGCAATGTATCTTCCGCACTCATCTTCTTCAGTCCTTCTATCCCTGCCTTTTCTGCCATAGATACTAATGCTGAATCCAACCCTTCTCGATCCAGGTACCACAATCCATCATGCTAAGTGCCAGTCCCAAGTCTTCGTCCCGTCTCCTTCTCCTGAAAGATCACCTTAGGAATATCAAAGCAGACAGTGCATTTTAATTGGAGGATTATAGAACTAATGGACAAAAGACTGACTGGAAAAGAAGGAGCATACAAAACATTGGATAATTTTACCGAACCTGTACAATCGACAGTACCCTTACCGACCACTGGCTGGAAAGTACCATCAGCTGTTTGAGTGTTGTCCACCGATGCTAGGTGAGTGTAGGAAGAAAACTCACCAGCATTCCCTGTCACGTGTCGAGACGCACCCGAATCGATAATCCAATCCGACGATCTGAGGGAGACATAGATGCAAGGGCGAGCGAGTCGTCAGTGCCTTCCGCCGACAGATGGGCATACATGACAGCGTTGCCTCTGGCGAAAAATGAGGTGGACGCCTCCCCGGTCCTACTCCTCCTGTCTCCATCGCTCGACGCTCTCTGCCTCCTCCTGAGTACTTCCAACATGTTCTGCAGTGCCTGATCCTCCTCAGTATAGGCACCGTCAGCTGTCTCCTCGCCTTCTACTACCAGCAGGTTCGCCCGACAACCTCCTCGATCGCCCCGCCACCCCTACAACCACGTCATATCCTCCAAACTGTCTACGTCTATCGCCTGAATCTCCCTTGGGTGGTTTGGTGCAAGCATACCTCAGATGACCCACCTCCCCGCAGTTGTAGCACTGTCGGGGCTCTCCCTTAGGTCCTGATGGTGCTCTTCGTCCTGTCGAGCCCTCATTCGGCTCTGTCTTCTCTGCGAGGGTTCTCCTTCACCGTTGTGGCCAACTCAGGTAGGTAGTCAGTCCATCAAGCTTCAAATCGATGGAGGGAAGCTCCAACTTCGACGACGTTCGTGTCGTGCTCTCACTAGCCGACATCTTCATCAACTTCATCAACGTCGCAGCCTCTGCAGGATCCAGCTTCTTGATGATCTCCTCCATCGATGCTTCTCCTCTCCGATCACGTCACGTTCGTTCCACGACTCACGCTCGTCCTCGTCGTCCGCTCCTAGATCCGAACATGTCTATTTTCATCCGATCTAGACATCGGTGTCCTCTTTCGGAATGATCTGAATAACGACAACGACGCCGTTACGTGCGGTAGGAGGGGGCGGCACGCACGTGGGAGGGGCGGCCGGCGCGCGTACCACAGCGGACAGCAGCCCCAACAGCAGCGGGCAGCAGCCGCAGCAGCAGCAACAGGGTTAGGGTTAGGGTTTGGTGGCAGAGAGAGAGAGAGAGAGAAGAGGGGGAAGGTTAAGGTTTGTAGAAAGGTGGCTCTGATACCATTTAGAAAATAGTTGTAGAAAATAGTTGTTATATTTTATTGATAATCTCTTGGCTATTTTATAGCCTTACAACCTTCTCATTACATTAACTCTCTATAGGAATATCCTATGGCATATTCTCATTACATTAACTCTCTATAGGAATATCCTATGGCATATTCCAACATACCAAATGTACTAATAGGATATTCCAACACATATTCCAACATACCAAAAATACAAATAGGATATTCCAACAGTTCATAATGACCAAAACCAGAGAAGACCGAAGTATGGAAGCTGGATAAAGAGCTTATATTTAGTATCAAGTTGAACATAACCTTTTTGTTGGCCCATTCCATGGTCACACCCGATTTTGATAATCGACAATAACTTAAGTCAATGCACAAAATATACGAACTGCTGCTAAACATTTCAGGTCAAGTGAAATCAATATCAAAGAACGCACTACTACACCAGCAAGCATGCAAATCATCATTCTGAAGCTCGTTCTCATTGGAATTAGTCCGAGTCATTTTACAATTTATTATGTATTCTATCTTTATTAAGTCTAGGATATAAATTATAAGATCGATTAGATACTACTGGCTTAGGTTAATCACAGTCCACTCTCCTATACAGCCTACCCATCCAAAGTCCACTTACCAAACATACCATTCACTTTCATGCAACAGAATTTGACAAATATTTTACATTTGTACTGAGAGAGAACTCAGGCCGAGTTCGGTCAGTTTAAATTTAAATATTTGTTGCCTCCAAATCTGCATGCAACGTTCGTTTGCAAAATCTTTGCATCAGAACTCTGTCCGAGTTAGGTCCTCGAAAACACCTATAATTAGAAGAGAATTTCTCATTTCAAATCACTCATCAATTCATCTTCTCTTCTCTCTTCAAAAATGTTTTCATTTGATCTAAAACTTTCATATTCTACCTACGCATCTCTTATTCAAAAGCCAGTAATATCTATTTGATCTAGAGTCTTTTGGTTCTCAAGAGTTGTAAAGAGGTCATTCAAAGTTCAGAAACTCTCTCTGTTTTCGGAGCCGGTCGTGCGCTCGTCACCAAGCACGGTGTTGTGAAGTCGGTCGTGCACTTGTCACCAAGCACGGTGTTGTAAGAGACTGCAAGCTCTTAATTAGCTTGTGCCATAGTGGATTAACATCGAGCAAGAGTACTCGAGACTGGATTAGTCCTCTCAGAGGGATACCAGTATACATCGTTGTGTCGCTGAGTTTGATCTTTCTATCTCTTTTTACGTTTATTTAATGTCTCATTATTCACTGCCATAGTTATATACTTTTAAATTTTAATTGGTGAATATTTTCCGCTGCACTCGCACTCACTCTATCCACCCCCCCTAGAGGTGCTCAACGGTCCTATAATTGGTATCAGAGCAGGTTATATTCTAATATAACAAACCTCAGAGAGTATATATGGCAGCCGTGAAATCAATATTCAACAGTGAAGGACAATCCATAAATAGACCACCACTATTTGATGGTACAAACTATACTTACTGGAAAACACGAATGACATTCTTTTTAAAGTCTCTTGACTTTGATCTTTGGTTTGTAGTAGTTGACGGTTATAAGAAACCGGCACCCAGTAGTTGATGGCGTGCTTGTAGACAAGCCCCAAGACAAATATACAGAGGCTGAAAAAGCTAGAGCTCGTGCCATCAACGTACTGTTCTGTGCAATTGACAAAACGGAGTTCAACAGAGTTTCAACTTGTAAGACGTCTCATGAGATTTGAAAACTTCTTGAGGTAACTCATGAAGGTACTTTCCAAGTGAAGGAATCCAAAATCAGTAGACTAACACAGGAATATGAATCTTTCAAAATGAAATCCGATGAGTCAATTACACAGATGTTTACTCGCTTCCTTGATATTACTAATCCATTACAATCTCTTGGTAAGGATTACAGTAATCACGAGAAAATCAGAAAAGTGCTACGGACTCACCAAGAACTGGAACCCGAAGACAACAGCAATCATTGACCATGACTCTGGAAACACTTATGGGCAAACTTATGACCCATGAGCTGGATCTGCAAGAATTTGAAGAAGCTACTCCAAAAGAGAAATCAACCACCTTCAAAGCTCAAGCCAGAAGATCAACATGCAAAGATTCTGATAAAGAATCATCAAGTGGTGATGAACAAGCCCTGCTAGTGAAGAACTTCAGAAAATTCCTAAAGTTTGAGAAATCAAACCGAAGGAAGAAAGATATCCAAGAAAGCAATGAAAAGGAAACAATATGCTTTGGATGCAAGAAATCAGGGCATATGAAGAAGGACTGCCCAACTACAAAGAAAAGCAGTCCATATGATAGATCAAAATCAAGCCGAAAAGCTACAACTAGTCGAAAGTACGCAAATACAAGTATCTGGCATAAAAGCGATGCCAGTGATTCAGAGAAAGAAGACAGACCCTGCGGGAATGCCAATGTCTGTCTTATGGCTTTTGATAAGGTAACCTTAAATCTTTTGTATGACGATTTTACTTTCGATGAGTTAGAAAATGCCTTCAGCGAACTACTTGAAGAACACAGAAATGTACTTGACAAGTATAAGCAATCTTGAAAAGAGGTTAAGGCATGCACAACCGAAGTAGCTAGACTGTCCAGTCTCATTGAAGACATTAAAGAGACATCTACTACCGGTAACACGGAAAAGATACCCAAGCTTAAAGTAGACTATCATGAGGCTATCCTTAAAATTGAAAAGAAAGAAAGAGACTATGTCAAAATACAAGAGTTATATGACACAGAGAAGAAGAAGCACTTGGTCACAGAACAAAGACTCATAGATATGACTGCTAAATATGAAGAGTCTTATGCGATTTCTAAAAAGTTAGAAATCAAGTTAGGCAAACAAACTATGCATGTGACACAGCCTAAGTTTAGTCCTAATGCTAAGCATACACCTAAGAGGACTAAAACACAGAAAGCACGTAAGAAACACGAATATCACCATACTTTCACTTATAGGTTTTCAAAGAAACCACATATGCATGTCAACACAAATTCTACTAACACGTTTTCAAAACTTACTTGCACATACTGTGGTACTCACGGACACATATCACAGTATTGTTTAGCAAGAAAGCTTGTTGACAATCGCATATTGATTTGGAGACTTAAGACTAATCAATATGGACCCTTCAGTAAATGGGTACCAAAGGATTCATCTACTTGTTTTGTAGGTGGACCCTCAACCCTCTCATGCTAAAAGCAAGTGGATCCTCGATAGCGGATGTTCGCGGCACATGACTGGTGATGCATCTTTGTTCGCCACGCTATCGATAAAGAAAGAAGGATATGTCTCCTTCGAAAATAACTTGAGAGGTGATATTATTGGAAATGGCATTGTTGGTATATCTCCTTATCCTGTAATAAAAGATGTTTGTCTAGTTACAGAATTGAAACATAACCAACTGAGCATAAGTCACTTGGCAGATAATGGTTATGGCATCAATTTTGTTAAAGACAAATGTACAATATATGATATGTCATCTGGTAATCTCGTATATGAAGGGATTGAAGAAGACAATATTTATATTTTCTTTCTAGAGAGTACTAATAATGCAGGAAGATGCCTAGTCGCAAACTTAGATGAAAGCTAGTTATGGCATATGAGGCTAGGACATGCGTATATGGACACTATCTCATAACTAAGCACTAAGAAGCTGGTAAAAGAACTCCCTGAGATACCATTCAAGAGAGATATGTATGTACTCACTGTAAAAAAACAAAGCACATAAGTCTATATTTAAATCCATCAATGCTGTAAGTACTTCTAGACCTTTGCAGTTGATACATATGAATTTATTTGGTCCTAGTAGAGTCGCTAGTCTTGGCGGTAAGCTCTACGCATTTGTTATTGTTGATGATTTCTCTCGTTTTACTTGGGTTTACTTTTTATCAAACAAAAGTGATGCTATTTTTGAATTTCAGTTATTTTGTAAAAAGGTACAAAACGAAAAAGGCTTCATGATTACTTGTATCCGAAGTGATCATGGTGGCGAATTCGTAAATATTGACTTCAAAAAGTTTTGTGATAATAGTAGATATTACCACGAATTTTTCTGTCTTACAACTCCTCAACAGAATGGTGTTGTGGAGCGGAAGAACCATACTCTAAGCGAGATGGCTAGAGTCATGCTGAATCAACATAATCTTCCTAAATATTTTTCGGCATAAGCTGTTAGTACAGCCTGTCATGTTTTAAATAGGGTGTTAATTCGACCTATATCGAAGAAAATACCTTATGAACTTTGGTTTGGAAGGATTCCAAATATTTCTTATTTTAAAGTTTTTGGATGTCGCTATTTTATCCTGAACACCAAGGACAACTTGGGAAAGTTCGACTCTAAAGCAGATGAAGGGATATGTCTCGGATATGCTGCTAAGAGTAAGGGATATAGAATTATCAATAAAAGATTTATGATTGTTGAAGAATCCATTAACGTTACTTTGATGAGCTCAATAGTCACAGATCTAGCGACAGTGATGATGAAAATGTACAAGCCAGTACCGATAAAAGTTCTGTGGAAGATCTGACTCATAAATTTGAATCATTGAAGTTCTTACCAGATCGTCCAGAGACACTCATTATAGGTGATATATCAAAAGGTGTAAGTACACGCTCTTCTTATAAAGATTCTGAAATAGCAGCAAATGTAGCTTTTATTTCACAAATAGAACCTAAGAATGTAGCAGATGCTTTTAATGATGAGTTTTGGATTGATGCCATGCAAGAGGAACTTAATCAATTTGAGAGAAACCAAGTTTGGGAACTCGTTCCTAAACCTATTGGTCAATCGATAATTGGTACCAAATGGGTGTTACGAAATAA
This sequence comes from Iris pallida, assembly GCA_029216955.1. Taxonomy (NCBI): domain Eukaryota; kingdom Viridiplantae; phylum Streptophyta; class Magnoliopsida; order Asparagales; family Iridaceae; genus Iris; species Iris pallida. The sequence goes on along the minus strand of JANAVB010034418.1, from coordinate 11,065,716 downwards.
ACTAAGTGAAGATAGACAAGTTCTACGCAACAAAGCACGTCTAGTGACACAAGATTATAATCAAGAAGAAGGTATTGATTATGACGAGACATATGCTCCTGTTGCTATACTAGAAGCTATCCGCATGCTTTGTGCATATGCATGTTTTAATATTTTTTAATTATTTCAAATGGACGTGAAAAGTACATTTCTAAACGGTTTTTTGAAAGAAAAAGTGTTTGTGAAACAATCCCCTGGTTTTGAAGATTTTCAAAAACCTGATCACGTCTTCAAACTTAAGAAAGCACTCTATGGACTCAAACAGGCACCTCGTGCTTGGTATGAACGCCTAAGTGCCTTCTTACTTGAAAATGATTTTTCAAAAGGAAGAGTTGATACAACTTTGTTTATCAAGTCTTTAGATAATGATATTCTTCTTGTGCAAATATATGTTGATGACATCATATTCGGATCTACTAATGAAAAACTTTGTAAAGAGTTTACTAAGTGTATACAGAGTGAATTGGAGATGAGTATGATGGGAGAGCTGGACTTCTTCCTAGGACTCCAGATCAAACAACACTCAAAGGGAACATTCATCAATCAAGCCAAATATACGAAGGACATACTGAAAAAGTACGACTTCGAAAATGTAAAGCCAATCAGAACTCCAATAGCTACATCTACAAAGCTTGACACTGATGAAAGTGGCAAACCTGTCGATCAGCGTAAGTATCGAGATATAATTGGTAGATTATTATATTTAACTGCTAGTCGTCCTGATATTATGTTCAGTGTTTGTATTTGTGCACGATACCATGTCACTCACGCACAAACCACATTGAAATTCATCATCACTTTTTACGTGATCACCAACAACACGGAGACATCTGCTTAGAATTTATTGACACAGATCATCAACTAGCAGACATTTTCATAAAATTACTGGCTGAAGACCGCTTTAACATTATGCGTCGAGAGCTCGGCATACTTGAATTTTCAGATTCATAATGTAGTATGTTTATTAAATTTATTTATAACTCGAAACTTTGTAATTTATTAATGGAAATTATTTTGGGTACAAGCCGAAAGGGTCCTTCTGTCATACAGGCGTAAATAGCCTGAAGCGACACGGTGTACTAGTCTTCGGACTACCGCTAGTTGGGATCCGGCCCCTACAACTAACCCAAAGTAATATAAATTATTAAATGAAGGAGTGTAACAGTTATAGATTCAAATTTTGAACTCATACTGCATTTATGACATTGGAAATGCAAGCAGCCGAACTCGGACCGAATTCTGCCCGAGTTCGGACCGAGTTCGGTCGGCGCTGTGCGGATTTCCAGAACTGAACAGCCAGCCCTAGCCTATTTAATCATCTCCTTCACTTCGTTTTTCTCCACACCTCAACCGAGAAAACTCCAAAACTCAAGAGAAGCTCCTCCTCCTCTTCAAGCTTTTTGGAGTCTTGCAGTCATCCTCTCCACCTTCTTCATCTTCATCTTCTGCCTCAAGGTATTCATCTTCTTTTCTTCTTTATCAATGGCACCCAAACATCAGAAGAGAAAGATCGATACCTCTCAAGCAGGATCGTCTTCCTCGGATTATGTTCCGACCAACGTCTTCAGTCCAGCCCGTCCTACTGGAACTGATGACTATGACTCCGAACTTTTTTCCGATAGGAAATTTTCTGATCTTTGGTTCCATTCTTTTTCGGGTCGTAAAATTTGTGCTGGGGCACGTGTCAATTTTACTATCTTTTCTGAGTATGCCCCTACTTTCAACCGTCTTAGTTTTCGAGATTTTTTCAAAGTTGCTGAAAATATCTATGACAATGTTGTTTGTATGTTTTACTGCAATTTACAAGTAAAAGACAACGACAACTTTTATTCTTGTGTAGCTGGACAGGAACTTGAGTTCAATGCCACAGACATTAGTGAATATTTTCATGTTCCTGATGTAGGTGAGGCATTAGTGGATATCAACCATGTCCAATTCCCTGAAGGTGTCATCCTTGATTCCTTCAAAGAATTATTGTGTCACCCTAAACCTGTTCCTCGTAGGGTGTATTCCAAACATTTGAATCAAAACTTTTATGAACTTCATAGGTTTATCTTTTCTATTCTTCTTCCAAAGAAGGGATCTTCTAACGAGATTACTGTTGGCACATTTTATTTTGAGTAATTAACAGCTTCTTCGTAGTTTAGTCTTCTGTTCTTCAGATTCATTTTTTCTCAGAAGATCAAGGGCTTCCTCCTTCTTGAAGACTGTAGCAGTCACCGGCGTTGCATAAAGTCGGCGTCTTCCTGCTTAGTGTCGTCGAGTCTGTACTGGTCTAGGTATTTCTGTAATCACTAAAGGATGGATGATAACTTAAAGCATAAATCGAAAATCAAGTCATTCAGAACGGCATACCGACGGTATGCTCCGGCATACCGGCGGTATACCGTTTTCGCGTCCAGAAAAGTTTCTGTGACAAAAAGCGGCATACCGGCGGTATGCACCGGCATACCGGCGGTATACCGTTTTCGCGTCCAGAAAAGTTTCTGTGACAAAAAGCGGCATACCGACGGTATGCTTCGGCATACCGACGGCATACCGCTTTTTGGACTCCAGAAAGTTGCTGTCTCGAAATGTCGGCATACCGACGGCATGCTGCGGCATACCGGCGGCATGCCGTTTTTAGCAACACAATAGTTGCTGTGATTTTTTGTCGGCATACCGACGGTACGCTACGGCATACCGGCGGCATGCCGTTTCTAGCAGCTCTAAAACTCTCTGTGACTTCTGTCGGCATACCGGCGGTATGCTCCGGCATACCGGCGGTATACCGGATTTTGAATACTCAGTTTTCGATTTGATCTGACATGCATTAATGGCCGCATTTAATGCTCTTGAACGGTCATAAATATGACCGTTACTATTTGGACGGCATACCGGCGGTATGCCACGGCATACCGACGGCATGCCGGTCTGCGTACATTCAGAAGCATTAAATGCCACCCACTCTTGGTTTTCTTATAAAAGGAAGCTCTCTCTCTCTTGAGCTTCTTTACCAACTCCTTCATAAATTTTCCAACAACCAAGAGCTCCACCATTAATACTCTCCAAAGCTTTTCATTGTCATCCTCTCCCTAAGTGCTAGAGTATTAAAGAGTTGTACACTTTCGATCTTCAAGTGTTAGAAGATCAACAAGCTTTCATTCTCTGTTGTTTGAAGTTGGCGAGCCTTCGTAAGAAAACTCGTGTGTAGAAGTTGGCGAGTCTTCGGATCCAAACTCGTGTTAAAGTTGGCGAGTTCTTCGGATCCAAACTCGTGTGTCTATTTGGATAATAGTGGATTAAAGCCGGAGAGAGTTCCGGGACTGGATTGCCTCAAAAGAGGATACCAGGATACATCCTTGCGTTTGCGTTTGATCTTTCTACTCTTTACTTTAAATTGCCTTTATTGCATCAATTGTTGTAGTTTATATTTTATTTCCCTATTCACCCCCCCCCCCCCCTCTAGGGTTTTACAATTGGTATCAGAGCTTTGTTCTCTTGATTTGGATTTACTTCCTTGAGTGATCCATGGCCTCTAACCCTAGCGTCAACACGTTTCACAATGAGGGACACTCCACAAATAGGCCTCCCCTATTTGATGGTACCAACTATAACTACTGGAAGATTAGGATGGGCATTTATCTCAAGTCCATAGATTTCGACTTATGGGATTGCGTGATAAATGGCCTTCCTACTCCTTCCAGAGCTATTGAGGATATTGCTTCTGACACCCTTCGGGAAACACTTGCCGAAAACATTAAGAAGCTTGCTTGTCGAGATGCCAAGGCAATGAATGCTCTTTACTGTGCCCTTGACAGTAGTGAATTCAATCGGATCTCTACTTGCAAGACTTCCAATGAGATTTGGAAGTTACTTGAAGTCACTCACGAGGGAACTTCACAAGTGAAGGAATCCAAGATTAGTAAACTCACGCAAGAATATGAGTCTTTTAAAATGAAGCATGATGAATCTATTGCTAGCATGTTTACTCGTTTTGGTGACATTATTAACCCTCTCTCTTCTCTTGGAAAGGAATATCCCGCTCATGAAAAGATAAGGAAAATTCTTAGAGGATTGACGAAAGCTTGGAGTCCTAAAGCTACCGCAATCATTGAGGGGAACGATCTAACCGTCATGAACCTAGAGACCCTCATGGGTAAGCTAATGACTCACGAGCTCGACATGAAGGATCAAGAGGAATCCTCCATTCAAGAGAAGGAGAAGGAGAAGACCAAAGAAAAAGAGAAGACTCTCGCTCTCAAAGCTTCAAGGTCCTACTCCAAGGATAGCTCCGACGACAATGAGTCGGATGACGATGAAGAAATAGCTCTCACAGCTAAGCACTTCCGGAAGTTCTTAAAGTTCAACAAGGCCAATCGCTCTAGACGGGACAATGAAGAAGACCCGGCGTGCTATCAATGCAGAAGACCCGGACACATCAAGAGGGATTGTCCGATGATACGAAAAGACTCAAGCAAGTACGAGAAACCTAGCAAGGGAAGCTCATCCTCTAGAAAGTTCGCCAACACTAGCATTTGGTGTGAAAGCGACGCAAGCGACTCCGACAACGACAAGGAGTGCAAACACAATGCCAACGTCTGTCGCATGGCAACCGATGAGGTACTTGATGATTTTTCTTTAAACACTCTTACCTATGATGATTTGGAGAAAGCCATTCTTGAATTACATGAAGAACACAAAGGTGTTCGGAATAAATACAAGAAATCTCTCAAGGAGGTTGAGGCTCTTCAACTTGAAGTAGAGAGGCTCTCAAACATCATCATTGATGTGAAGAGAAAATCTCCTATTTCCGACACGGATGAAATGGAGTCTTTGCGACTCAAATTTCAAGAATCTCTTGACACCATCAAGAAAAAGGATGATGAGATTCAATCCATGAGAAGCTCCTATGAATTTGCCATGCGCAAATGTCAAGATGCTAATAGAAGAGAATATTCCACCTCTATTAAGTATAATGATCTTCTTACACGAAGTAAGAATTTAGGTAATAAGAATACCACTCACATGCATGCTCCAAGACACCCTCACACTCATCACAATGCTAGGCACAATCATTACATGAACACTACACACAACTCCTTTTCTAACACAAGAAAAGGACCCTTTGTCAAGAAGAACACCTCTCATCATGCTTTTTACTATCATCATAACACTCATGGTAGAACTTCTCACACTAGTAACTCACACATGCACAACACTCACACTTCTTCTTCTAAATCTTCCTTGATGTGCAATTATTGTGGTTTGGTAGGTCACACTTCTAACTTTTGTTATACAAGAAAACAAGTTGACATGAGAGTTCTTAAGTGGGTTCCTAAGACTAACACTCATGGACCCATAAGATCATGGGTACCAAAATGTTCATCTTCAACTTATGTTGTAGGTGACGAATCCTTCTCATGCTAGAAGCAAATGGATTCTCGATAGCGGTTGTTCACGGCACATGATCGGTGATGCTTCACTTTTTACAACGCTATCGATGAAGAAAGAAGGACACGTCTCTTTCGGTAACAATCTTAAAGGTTATATTATTGGAAATGGTAATATCGGTTCTCCTCCTTACCCTTGTATTAATAATGTTTGTCTTGTTACTAATCTCAAGCATAATCTTTTAAGTATTAGCCACCTTACCGATAATGGTTATGATATCAAGTTTGTTAAACTCAAATGCTACATTACCGATAGCTCCAATGGAACTATTGTGTATGAAGGCATTAGAGAAAACAATATTTATGTTCTTTATCTTGTTGAAGGTACTAACAATGACAGGTGCCTAGTTGCAAATCACGATGAGAGTTGGCTTTGGCACATGAGGCTTGGACACGCCAACATGGATACCATCTCTCGTCTCGCCTCCAAGAAGCTTGTACGAGGACTTCCTAGCATCCCTTTCAAAAAGGATATGGTATGTGAAGAATGCGAGAAAAGTAAGTTGACCAAGTCATTCTTCAAATCCATCAACTCTGTGAGTACCTCTAGACCCCTCCAACTTATTCATATGGATCTCTTTGGGCCTGGTAGAGTAGCTAGTCTTGGTGGCAAACTTTATGCTTTTGTTTTAGTTGATGATTTTTCGAGATTTACTTGGGTTATTTTTCTTGCTTGCAAAAGTGATACCTTTCGTGAATTTGTTGCTTTTTGTAAACGTGTTCAAAATGAGAAAGGTTTTTCCATTAACAAAATTAGGAGTGATCATGGAGGTGAATTTGATAATGTTGATTTCAAAAGATTTTGTGAAAAGAATGGTTTTGGACATGAATTTGCTTGTCCCCGTACTCCTCAACAAAATGGTGTTGTGGAGAGAAAGAATAGAACCCTTGGCGATATGGCCCGGGTCATGTTAAACCAATACAAGCTCCCCCAATATTTTTGGGCGGAAGCCGTTAATACGGCGTGTCATGTTATTAATAGGGTCTTAATTAGACCTATTACTAAGAAGACTCCTTATGAGCTTTGGTTTAACAAAATTCCTTCTATTGAATATTTCAAGGTTTTTGGTTGCAATTGTTTTATTTTGAATACCAAGGATAACCTAGGCAAGTTTGAAGAAAAAGCCTATGAAGGAATATTCCTTGGATACTCTACTCATAGCAAAGGTTTTCGTGTTTTTAATAAAAGAAGTCTTGTTGTCGAAGAGTCAATCAATGTCTCTTTTAATGAGCTCAACTCTTCTACATTCTCCTCTTCCGAGGATATTGATGACATCTCGTTTGGATTGGAGAACTCCTCTATTGAGGATCGTCCTTCTTCATCTAACAATGAAGTTGTGACCCCATCAAAAGAGTCTCCTCCTCTCGAGCCTCCTCCAAAGGATCTCCCAAGAGAATGGAGATTTGTCACCAATCATCCTAAGGAGCTTATCATTGGGGATCCTTCTTCAAGTGTTAGTACAAGATCCGCCACACGTGATCTTTGTGCCAATGTGGCTTTTATCTCTCAAATAGAGCCTAAAAATGTTAATGATGCTTTTCTTGATGAATTTTGGATGATAGCTATGCAAGAGGAGCTTAATCAATTTGAGCGAAGCAAGGTTTGAAAACTTGTTCCAAAACCTATCAATCATCCCATTATTGGAACTAAATGGGTGTTTCGCAACAAGCTAAATGAAGATGGGTTAGTGACTCGTAACAAAGTCCGATTGGTTGCTCAAGGCTATAACCAAGAGGAAGGCATTGACTACGACGAAACCTATGCTCCGGTTGCACGTCTTGAATCTATTCGTATGCTTTGTGCATTTGCTTGCTTTAATGACTTTAAGCTATTTCAAATGGATGTTAAGAGTGCTTTTCTTAATGGTATTATTAAGGAGGAAGTTTATGTTAAACAACCTCCCGATTTTGAAGACTTTCAATTTCCTAACCACGTTTTCAAACTCCATAAAGCCCTTTATGGCCTCAAACAAGCTCCGCGTGCTTGGTATGAGCGTCTTAGCTCTTTTCTTGTCTCTCACGATTTTTCAAAGGGAAAAGTTGACACCACACTTTTTATTAAATCCCATAATGGAACTCTCTTATTAGTTCAAATTTACGTTGATGATATCATCTTTGGTTCTACTAATAACACACTTTGTGTAGAATTTGCCAAAGTTATGCAGGAAGAGTTCGAAATGAGTATGATGGGTGAACTCTCCTTCTTCTTGGGGTTACAAATCAAACAAGGGCCTAAAGGAACCTTCATCAATCAAGCAAAATATACAAAGGATCTCCTCAAGCGTTTCGACCTTGACTCATCCAAATCAATGAGGACCCCTATGGCTACAACGACCAAGCTTGACAATGATGAAGATGGCACATCGGTCGACATTCGTAAGTATAGAGGTATGATCGGTAGCTTACTTTATTTAACGGCTAGCCGTCCGGATATCATGTTTAGTGTTTGCTTGTGTGCACGATATCAAGCCAATCCAAAGGAATCACATTTGAGTGCCGTTAAGCGCATTTTTCGCTATCTCAAAGGCACCATTAACATGGGTCTTTGGTATCCGAAATCCTCATCCTTTGAGCTTCACGGCTTTTCGGATGCGGATTTTGCCGGATGCAAGATTGACCGAAAAAGCACTAGTGGCACATGTCAATTCCTCGGGAAGTCCTTGGTATCGTGGTTCAGTAAGAAGCAAAACTCTGTCGCTCTCTCCACCACTGAGGCAGAGTATATTGCGGCTGGTTGTTGTTGTGCACAAATTCTTTGGATGTCACAAACACTTTTAGATTACGGCATTTCTCATTCTTGCACCTCTATTAAATGTGATAACACTAGCTCTATCAATCTCACGAAAAACCCGATTTGTCACTCACGCACGAAGCACATAGAAATTAGACACCATTTTCTTCGTGACCATCAGCAGAAAGGAGATATCCGTCTTGAATTTATTGATACTACTTATCAATTAGCCGATATCTTCACTAAGCCTCTCCCGGAAGACCGCTTCTCTTTCCTTTGCCGTGAACTAGGCATTTTATCCTTTGATCCATAACCTTTCCTTTTGTCCGACACACCGACGGTATACTGCGGTATACCAGCGGCATGCCGTTTTTGGAAGCAGAATTTTGTTCTGTTTCGATTTCCGGCATACCGTCGGTACACTACGGCATACCGCCGGCATGCCGTTTTTCGAACCAAGATGATGTTCTGTTTCGATTTTCGGCATACCGTCGGTACACGTCGGTATACCGACGGCATGTCGGATGGCGGCGGACTTGAATCCGGAACTGATATGCGGGCCCACTCCTTTATCTTTATTCCTTCCATCCTATCTTTATTCCCTCTCTTCCATCAAATCCCTCATTAACTACCCATCAAATCCCTCCTTAACTACCCATCTCCTCAACTCCCCTCCTCTTAATCACCCTCCCCTTTTCTCTCCTCTTTTTACTCCACACATCAATTCACCCCATCACCCTTTCAACTACCCCATCACCCTTCCTCTTTAACCGTTCCCTCCTCCCCACCCTTTTTTTTTTCAAACTCAACTCTTCATATTCCCCCTCTTCTTTAAAAACCCTCCTTCTTCCTTCTCCTCCACTACTACTTCTTCCTCTCACACCAAAGCCCAAAATCCTTCTTCATGGCCAACCCTAAGCGCCCCCGATCCTCTTCCTCCTCTTTCAACCCTTTCGTCCCGGTGGCGCTACCCTCCGGCTTTGACCAACGCGTTTTCTCCAACGCTTTGGCGGCTGAGCTTTGGTTCCAGCACTTCGTCAACCAGAACGTGTTCAAAGGACGGGCTATCAACTGGAACCTCTTCCCCGGTCACGTCCCGTTGTTTGACGATGCCGGTCTCTCCTCCCTTCTTCGGCGGCAAATTCCTGTCTACTCTGCTGCTGTCCGCCTTTTCTACTGCAACATGCGAGGGGATGACGACGACCCTACCGCCATCCAATCCATGGTCAATGACCGCCACTTCCGTCTCACATCCAAGGAAGTGGGGGCCATCTTGGGCGTCCCGGACAGAGGGGATGCGTTACCTCTTTTGGGTGCTCTCACCTCATCGGCGGCGTCTCCTTTCGACGACTTCTGCCGTATCATCTGTAAGGGTCCCAACCCTCCTGCCATTCCGGCCCTCTCAGCCCAGCTGGAGCCATTCTACTACGAGCTCCATCGTATCGTGTGCCACACTCTGTTCCCAAAGGGCGGGAACTATGACGCAATCACCGGTGATGCTCTTGTCCTCATGTATCATCTCTATGCCCGGAAGCGTTTTTCCTTCCCAAAGACTCTGCTTTTGCAATTCCGGCGTACCTTGCCTTCCGGGAAGCAGAACCTCTACTATGGCTCTTTCATCACCTTGCTTATGGAGGCCAAACAAGTTGACTTGTCTCTCTGCTCCTCGGATGGGGTCCCCTCATTTCTTGCTGTTTCCCGTACCCTAGCTGGCGCCTCTTCTTCCCGTGCTTCCTCTTCCCAAGAGCAACCGAGTTCCACTCCTGCTGCCCCTGCATCTACCCCTCCATCTACGGGCCGCTATATGCCACTTACTCAGCACCACTTTGATCTGAGGATGGCCCAGGCGGAGGAGCAGATGCGGACCCACACTCGTGGACTTGGCGCCCTCATCCAGTCTCGCTTCCACGATCAGGGCTACTTCATCCAGCGCACTCTGCAAGACCGGGATGCCTTTCTGGATCTTAATCTTCAGGATCCCATGTACACGGCCCCGCGTTTCTCTGACCCCAATGCCTATGGGTTTATGTACCCGGACGGCATTGATCCTTTTGGCGCCCTCCAGCAGGCTCAGGATGATGATGGTGATGATGATCCGGCAGAGGATTAGGGATGGGTTTCCTTTGGTGATGGTTATGGTGTTTTAGTGGTTCTTTTTTTTATGTGTGTTTTCTGTTTGTTGTCTTTAGTGGTCCTTCGGGGACCGGTTTATGGTTGTTTTCAGTGTTTGTTGTCCTTCGGGGACATTATCTATGGTTGTCTTTGATGTCCGACTCTCATGATGGAGAGTCTTTTATCTTATTGCTATGTATGGGTCAAGCATGTATTATCGTTCTTACTTCAATATATTCCTGCATGCTTTTATCTATACTCTCGTTTTTTTTATGCACTGTCTCCTTTAGTTATCCCCATCTTTGACTAAGTGACAAAGGGGGAGAAATCGTATTGAGGGGGAGCTGTCTACCTACGGGGGAGATACTCCCTGAAGATGCTATCTCTCTATTTTGTCAATTATCAAAATGGGGGAGTTTGTTGGCACATTTTATTTTGAGTAATTAACAGCTTCTTCGTAGTTTAGTCTTCTGTTCTTCAGATTCATTTTTTCTCAGAAGATCAAGGGCTTCCTCCTTCTTGAAGACTGTAGCAGTCACCGGCGTTGCATAAAGTCGGCGTCTTCCTGCTTAGTGTCGTCGAGTCTGTACTGGTCTAGGTATTTCTGTAATCACTAAAGGATGGATGATAACTTAAAGCATAAATCGAAAATCAAGTCATTCAGAACGGCATACCGGCGGTATGCTCCGGCATACCGGCGGTATACCGTTTTCGCGTCCAGAAAAGTTTCTGTGACAAAAAGCAGCATACCGGCGGTATGCACCGGCATACCGGCGGTATACCGTTTTCGCGTCCAGAAAAGTTTCTGTGACAAAAAGCGGCATACCGACGGTATGCTTCGGCATACCGGCGGCATACCGCTTTTTGGACTCCAGAAAGTTGCTGTCTCGAAATGTCAGCATACCGACGGCATGCTGCGGCATACCGGCGGCATGCCGTTTTTAGCAACACAATAGTTGCTGTGATTTTTTGTCGGCATACCGACGGTACGCTACGGCATACCGGCGGCATGCCGTTTCTAGCAGCTCTAAAACTCTCTGTGACTTCTGTCGGCATACCGGCGGTATGCTCCGGCATACCGACGGTATACCGGATTTTGAATACTCAGTTTTCGATTTGATCTGACATGCATTAATGGCCGCATTTAATGCTCTTGAACGGTCATAAATATGACCGTTACTATTTGGACGGCATACCGGCGGTATGCCGGTCTGCGTACATTCAGAAGCATTAAATGCCACCCACTCTTGGTTTTCTTATAAAAGGAAGCTCTCTCTCTCTTGAGCTTCTTTACCAACTCCTTCATAAATTTTCCAACAACCAAGAGCTCCACCATTAATACTCTCCAAAGCTTTTCATTGTCATCCTCTCCCTAAGTGCTAGAGTATTAAAGAGTTGTACACTTTCGATCTTCAAGTGTTAGAAGATCAACAAGCTTTCATTCTCTGTTGTTTGAAGTTGGCGAGCCTTCGTAAGAAAACTCGTGTGTAGAAGTTGGCGAGTCTTCGGATCCAAACTCGTGTTGAAGTTGGCGAGTTCTTCGGATCCAAACTCGTGTGTACTATTTGGATAATAGTGGATTAAAGCCGGAGAGAGTTCCGGGACTGGATTGCCTCAAAAGAGGATACCAGGATACATCCTTGCGTTTGCGTTTGATCTTTCTACTCTTTACTTTAAATTGCCTTTATTGCATCAATTGTTGTAGTTTATATTTTATTTCCCTATTCACCCCCCCTCTAGGATTTTACAATTACCTTTATGGAGTTATCAGCTATGTACCATATTCATTTTGGTATCCCTTTCTCTGTTCCAAAGACTGTCATGGCATGGATGCATAACTGCGAAAGTGCGGGACGAAACCTTGTCTATCCTATGCACTTGGCTTCCATTTTCAGGAGGTTTGATATTGATCTTCAAACCTGTCCTTATCCGCCACTGCCATTGAACTCAGTAGGTCTAGGTTGTATCCTACTCCTCCTCTGCCTCCTGGTGTTGAACCTGCTGCTCCAGTTCACGATGATGACCCTGAGGCTCCTCCTGCTGCTTCAGCCCCTACTCCGGGTTTCGACCCCGGTTTCTATCAGCGCTCTGATGATTTTGTTGCCCTCTCAGCGCAACGACATCAAGGATATCTTGATTCCGAGTTCTGCCATATCACCTAGGCTCAGGTGTTGCGGAACAGTATTGCTGACATTCACTGGAGTCTTTCTCATGACCCCACACATCCAGTCACTATGCTTCATCACCCCAGCTTCCCTGGACCTAGGTTCGATGATGAGACGACTTTTCCTCATTTCGATCCTACTGCTGCATACTTTCCACCGGATGCTCCTGGAGGTGACGATACGCCGATGTGATGAGGACTTTAGTTAATGGTTCTTTTGGATGCAGTTTACTAGATGATGATCTTTTGTAGTGTTTTTTTGTCTAAACTTTATAGTTAGACATTTAAAAGCAGTTTGTGTTAGATGTATCTTTCTTTATGTATGACATTTCATTTCTAGTTCATTTTGGTATAACTTGTTATCTGTGTGGATATTTTGTTCTTTGTGATTATTACTCTATCATTACTTTCTTTGTCCTTTGATGAACATTGTTGGCTTCACACATTACGGGAGAGCCAAAACCATTTTTGACATTGACAAAGAGTAAGAGCAATACCAAAATTAAACAAAGCAACGCAAATACCATTTACCATTTTTTTCAAAACGAACAATTCAGGTATTTTTATTTAATTTTATTTAGATATATTTTGGTATAGACTCAATTTGTCAATTATCAAAATGGGGGGAGATTATTGGCCCATTCCATGGTCACACCCGATTTTGATAATCGATAATGACTTAAGTCAATGCACAAAATATACGAACTGCTGCTAAACATTTCAGGTCAAGTGAAATCAATATCAAAGAACGTACTACTACACCAAGCATGCAAATCATCATTCTGAAGCTCGTTCTCATTGGAATCAGTCCGAGTCATTTTATAATTTATTATGTATTTTATCTTTATTGAGTCTACGATATAAATTGTAAGATCGAATGGATACTACTGGCTTATGTTAATCACAGTCCACTCTCCTATACAGCCTACCCATCCAAAGTCCACTTATCAAACATACCATTCACTTTTGTGCAACAGAATTTGACAAATATTTTACATTTGTACTGAGACAGAACTCAGGCCGAGTTCGGTCCGAGTTCGGTCCGAACTCTGGCCAAGTTCGGTCCGAGTTCGGTCCGAACTCTGGCCGAGTTCGGTCCGAACTCTGGCCGAGTTCGGTCCGAGTTCGGTCAGTTTAAATTCAAATATTTGTTGCCTCCAAATCTGCATGCAACGTTCGTTTGCGAAATCTTTGCATCAGAACTCTGCCCGAACTCTGTCCGAGTTCGGTCCTCGAAAACACCTATAAATAGAAGAGAATTTCTCATTTCAAATCACTCATCAATTCATCTTCTCTTCTCTCTTCAAAAGTGTTTTCATTTGATCTAAAGCTTTCATATTCTACCTACACATCTCTTAGCCAAAAGTCAGTAATATCTATTTGATCTAGAGTCTTTTAATTCTCAAGAGTTGTAAAGAGGTCATTCAAAGTTCAGAAACTATCTCTGTTTTCGGAGCCGATCGTGCGCTCGTCACCAAGCACGGTGTTGTGAAATCGGTCGTGTACTTGTCACCAAGCACGGTGTTGTAAGAGACTGCAAGCTCTCAATTAGCTTGTGCCATAGTGGATTAACATCGAGCAAGAGTACTCGAGACTGGATTAGTCCTCTCAGAGGGATACCAGTATACATCGCTGTGTCACTGAGTTTGATCTTTCTATCTCTTTCTACATTTATTTACTGTCTCATTATTTACTGCCATAGTTATCTGCTTTTAAATTTTAATTGGTGATTATTTTCCGCTGTACTCGCACTCACTCTATTCACCCCCCCCCCCCCCCCCCCCCCCCCCCCCCACCTAGAGGTGCTCAACGGTCCTACACTTTTTTAGTTGAACGTAACCTTCTCTGTGTAGTTTCTCGTCTGTTTTTCTTAGTATCTTAATTTCACCAGAGAAACTATGTAATGAATGTTTAGTTGTTAGGATACCCTCTATCAACCCTATGCACCGCTTGATATTGGACCTAGGTCACCTTGACCAACAATTCAAAGGCTAAGAAAACCTCTTGAACCTTCTCCTAGTGCTGCATGCAGCAGGGAATACGGTTGCCGCAGCTTTTAATGCAACAGAGCAGTGTTTTGGATGTTGGTTAGTTGGTTGATTGCACACCATACGGAACGGCAGCTCTGCATTTACAGATGTATCAGTAGAAGGAGCATTTGATGGCTGGAGCCACTGGTTAAATATACCAGACAGACAAAAGAGGACTGAGGTTTGGATGCTTCGATCACCAAGAGTGCAACCAGACTCCTGTCCATCAGTCAAAAAAATAAATCAATGATGACTGGTAATTAACATAGCTGCCCAGCCTCGCAGCTGCAGCTGTGCTGGCTTTGTTCTCTATGTCAACAACTCCGATGTGCCTTCTTACGACTAGGATATATTTTCTGAACTACATAAACTCCTTCAGAGTATTCATTGCACAACTTATTACTGTCCAACTGCTAAAAGTAATGATGGACCACTTAACGTCCCAAATACTCGAGTGAACCTACTTCATATTAGTAACTCTCTTTTTCTTTTTCTTTTTTAACAAACCACTTGATTTGTGGGGCTTTTGGCCCTATACTGAAAACAAAATGAAAAGCAAATGGGTGGGATAGCCCGAACATTACAAACATAGATGGGTTTGACCGTGCAAGACAAAAGAGAAGATTGGTCCATTGCCCTACAAGTTAACTTGGAGGGGAATGGCCCAGACCCCTAATACAATCAAGTTTTGAGGGTTCCTAATCTCCAAATATTGAGTTAGGTCCTCGACGTCATGTTTCACAAGATATTTGAAGTTATTTTACGCTCGTGCAATGTTCTTTCGTTCTTTCTCGATTTCGAGAAATTGCATATTCTGCTTCATGGATGGTAGTTTTCGTTGCTTCTTGAGCTGGGTTTGTAAAGCGATGTGCTCCTCTTGGCGATGAGTTTGAGCAGTAATGATGGTGTAGTGTTGTGGAAATTACAGCCGGCAAAACAAATGTGACGTTCCCCACTCAACGGACCCTCTAGTTGCTTGATTTGTTGTTGTATTTGCTTTGCATTCTTCCTCTTGTTTTTTCTGCTTTGCACGTACTCTTTTCGAGATGGACGACTCTTTTGAGGGTTGCTAAGTTAAGCTCTTTGCCTAAATAGGCGGATCTTATAAGGTGTCTGTTGTCTTCCCTGTTCTTCTCAACGAGTGCTTGATAAATGACTGTCGTCTACAACTCAAACACTTCCCTGAAATTCATCCAAGAGAAGTCATCAATTAAAGAGGGGGTGGAAGAAGTGGTTTCTGGAACTCCCAAAGTGATCATGAGAGAGGACATGCGAGCATAAGGTATTGCAAAAGGGAAGAGAATAAGAGAGGAAAGTGAATGCAGCGTGTGGTGCAACTGTGGAGGGACTGAACCTGCTCGTTTGGAAGAAAGGGCAGCAGTGCCACTCTCTGATGGGGTGTTTGATGACACTGCGACAGGGCTGATCAAAAGGGTGTATTTTGTAAATAAACTTAAGCTCTCATCTTTCTGTTGTTTTTGTGGTTATGGGTTTGTGTGGACACGAATTTCTTTGATGTTTTATGTAGTGGGTTCAAGTAGCAATGAGAAATCATGATAAGGAGATAGAGCATCCCGTGTTAAACGCCTCTAAAGCCGTGGAGGTGTCGGGTCTTTATGTAGACGTGATTAAAGACGAATAGAGTTGTCATGACTGCACGTAGTTGAGGACGGTTCTGAACAACAACAATTCTTGGAGCGTGTTTGCATTTCTGTTAAATTCTCTCCCTTGCCTTATTCTTGTAGTTTCCTTTTAGTGAGTTTAATATGTGCATACTTAACATTATTTGGGAAATAACTGAAAGCTCTTCCTATTGTAGGTGGTAACTGCAGTACCAAGGGTGAGTACTAATTTTCTTTCTTCCTCTTTTACCACCTTTTCTTTTCTTTTCTTTTCTTTTCAACCTTAGCCAAAATGCCCAATTAATTGCCCCAGCTCCTCGTTCATTGCAACATAACATACATCTTGAACATTGTCAAGATAGTGCCATCTAGAAATAGTGTAATGACACAATTAGATGCCAGCAAAGGTAGGTCCAACGACTTATTTGTTTAGTAAGGCAAAAGTTAGAGCATGGTCATGTGCTAAATTGTTCGACTTTTCCTAAGTGGTGAAATCTGCCTACTATGAAGGTCAGTGATGCATTTAGTTCATTTTAAATGTTAATAAGTACTTGCAAAGCAGAACAGAAATATGCACAGGATGCACTATGATAAATCTTGTATGGTGCATACAGACTTAAGGACCTGCGAATAATTCAAAATAGCATGACAAGTCTGAAGTGCAGACTGGTTCATCAGAAGTAGTTACATATATTGTATAAAGGATGTTAACAGAAAATGAGAAATTCACAACCTGGTCTAAAACTGTCCTGATATCCCTATTATTCTCAACAGTATCACGTTCTATTCTCCTTGCCAAACGAATATCAGCATCTGGAACAGAAAATCAAACTTCAGCACGAATGGATGATGAAAACGACATTGGTAAACCAAATATAAAACAAACACAAAATCCAAATTTTCATTTGTTTAGAAAAAAGAAAATAATTGTAGAAGATAGCTCTTTTGTATATATTTCACTTTGTGTTTATTATCCTTAGTTTAGTCCCATTTCGGGCAACAAAGGGAAAAACTTTCTTGCATGGCGGTCCAGCAACAAAGGTTGAACAATAGTTGTTTATGAACTTTCTCATATGAAACATAGTATACAAAATTCTAATATGCATATGCACAGATGGACTTGTAAATATTTGCATGCTCAGAATATTGAGCTATTAAGAACCAGCATTCCAAAAACTTAGCATAGCTGAAATGATAATAATGAGAGGATAAATGGTTTATTAGAAGATAGAATAGGAAATGTCAGCATTCCTTGAAAGTTGGGTGGTGCAACTTGTTGATAAAGAGAGAATCGTTTGAGATGGTCTTCACATGTGCTACGAAAAGCAATTACATGTATCAATTAGGAGCATCTGGATCTTAGTTAAAGGATCTGCTAGAACTAGGGGTCGACCAAAATGAACATGGATTTAACCTGTGAGAAAGGGTGTAGCATCTGCCATCAAGCCATCAAGAACTTTCTTCTGTGTACATTACCAATGAGTCACCTACTCCTTAACAGACGTGAATCTGACTAACATTTAACTTCATAACCTAGAGATCCTAATTTTTCATCAACAGTGCCTCACAGTATTACACAACTTTATCTTCTATTGAAAAGCTTCATACTAAGATAAATGAGAACAAGGCACAATAGTATTTGCAGTTCATTGAAATAACTTGGTATCACATGAGATACATAACATGATGGGCCCTACCACATTAAGACTCTATTGTAACTTATGTGTTTTCAAGTGAGTTCAGACCCCTTAATTTATGTTTTGAGATCAAACATTCTCAAACACCAAAATGATATGTATACTGTGTACTGCACTTCGCATTACAACGATAAATAGTTAGTGAACTTCTCAAAGAACTCAGAACAGTATGTGTAGACATCAGGTATTGAACTACTAATACCAAAGGAATCCTCTCTCCATCCAATCAAACATATACACACACTTTAAACCCTATGCAAGATGCAAAGTTAGAACAAAAAGTTAGCAGCATAGATTTTCATGTTGAGAGAGAGAGAGAGAGAGAGAGAGAGAGAGACACCTGTATCGACAAAGATTTTCATGTTCATCAAATCTCGAACACGTTGATCATGGAACACTAATATGCCTTCCAGTATGATGACATCTGAAGGATTGACCTGACAAGAATTGAATAACACTTGTACAGTAAACAGGTGAACTGATAACAAACATATTGCAGTTTAAAGTTCTGAAAGGAAAAGAGAATTTGTGCAGCAAATTGAAACGTTAAAACCTTAAGCATGTGTGAATGTATTAAAATTGTAGAAACATTCCATTATAGAAATTAGTATAACAAGACTTGGCATAAATTCATCAAAACAGTTAGTACAAAATTGAAACAAAACTGGAAAGAAATTAAGCTTATGCCGTTGCAGTGCTCTTCAAGATATTACAGGCTCAGCCACAGGTAACAAAATCAACTTACATTAGACAAAATTTACGAACATAAACAAACAATTCTATATAGATGAACAAAGTTTCTTTCTGGATATCTCACTTCTTACTTGTTAGGCATAATATAGTATATCGACCTATTTGATCGACCTATTTGATCATAAACAAACAATTGAAATATACGTATACATGGACACAAACATAAATATACATCTCTGTATGTATGCCTGTGTATTAAACAATTGTACCTTTCGTGCTGGATGCATGTGCTTATGAGTTTTGTAATCATAATTTGGAACGTCAACAGCACGACCATGCTTCACGCTCTCCAGACAACAAAGTAATTTCTCAGCGTCAAATGCATCTGCAGATAAGAAATTATTTTCTACTAACGAATAGCCGACTTAGCAAATTTGTGAAATCAGTTGCATACTACATTGGGATATTCATATTACATTATCACTCCTTGAGCTTCTGTAAGAAAACGAAACATCGATACTATCTTTAAAAATAATTTAAAAAGTACATATTAATCTATGTAACTGCGGGGTGGTATTCATTGTTGTGACTTGTGGCGTGGGGAATCTATGGATCAATGGCTGAAATAATATGCAATAGTAAGAAACACATTTCAAACATATAGAAAGCAATACTAAAATGTGAAGTCTTCAATTGAGCTCTCTGACAAGTGATTAGCATGAATTGATATATTCGGATATATGTTTTGTTTATGGGACAAACATAAATATATATGATTCTTATGTCTTTCGAATCATAATACCTCAAATGCGTTGTTCCCTTATTTGAGTGAATAACTTGCAAACACTGAACCGCAGTTTGAGCTAGTAAGACTTAAACTTAGTTATGTGTGTAATTCCTCAAATTTTCTGGACTGTTAAACTATGAATTTGTTTGCAAGCATGAATTATCATACTTATCTTACTCGATTCCTGTCCCAAGGAATCAACTCCCACCCCTCAACACCCCCCCCCCCCCCCCCCCCCCCCCCAAAAAAAAAAAATAATAAACAAGCACACCAATCAAACTTTTAAGCACCAGGTGAGTTCAAGGAAACTTCAGGACAGCCAACAATGTGCTAATCATTCTCTCCTTGATTAACATACCTGCCATAATGCTATTTTTTCTCCTTAGAGTCTAACATTTATGCTATGTTGATCTGAACTACTTAATTATATTTCCACTCTAAATATGAATATCCATAGATACTAGCCTATGCTAAATTGCCTAGGGCTTTGTTGGGATAATGATCCAGTTCTTATGTGTCACTAATGATATTTCATCATTAAGGATTATGTTATAGTACATCTTTATAAAAAAAATCTTTATAAGGAAGCAGCATGAGACCAGACAGTAAATACACAAATGGTTAGCATTTGCTACAACGTGTCCAAAATAATAAGGATGAGAGATTTTGCCATATTACATCAAGTTCTTCCGAAAGGAATGCTGTCATATAACATAGAGAAAACTAGTAGCGATTGAGCTAAGAAGAAAGAAAACAATTTATGTTAGAACTATCAAGAGAAACTTTGCTATCTAAAGGTTTTAAATTAGTAGGATGAGATCATCGTATATGAGATCTAAATTCAACCAAAATTCAAAAGGTAATGAAGTAGTACAATGCAAGGGATACCTAAAAAGTGATACTTATAAGTATCTAGGATCCGTTTCGTCTGCTCGATGATGCATTCCTATCTTGCGAAACTATACTACAGACCAGAAAAACTATTGCTTTGAGAAGGGAATCATTGGTTTGAGGGCATGGATGGAGCTACATAGGATTGAGGTCCGCCCCCACGGTTTTTTTATACAGATTTTTTTAAATTACTCTTGTTTGTTCTTTAAATTATTTTTTTTTTTCCTTAAATTTCTAGCTAGCAATATTTTACTTGTTCCTTAAATTTGCCCCCACACTCCAAGGAAAAGAAGACGACCAGACCCAAATTTATGTTATAAAATTATTGCCCTAGCTCCGACCCTGCTTTACATAGGGAATACGAGATCTAATCAAGCCCCCTCATTTTCTTTCAGGACCATGTCCATGAAGATAGATATTCAATAATTAGTTTACTTCGTAGCCATACCGAGTGCCTACCAAGTATTGGTACTTGTTGGTAATATTTGGTACATGTTGCATAAGTACACAATTTTTATTTATTTTGTTTATAATTTAATTTTTGGTACTTCATTGGTACTTAGTTGGTAAGTTGAATAGATAAGCCAACACATTTATTTGGGTGTGGTAACCCAACCTCGAAACCCAATAAGTGAACCAACCCTAACTTTTGTTGGTGGAGATCAATTTGAGTTATTTGATGGTGTTGAAGTTCTTGGAATTGCCAACTTGTTACTTGATGAGCTTGATTTGGAAGTTGTATTTTTCATGTATGACAGTAATAACAATAAAAAGGACTCGCAGGGTATTGGTGTTGTTACTTAGTTACGAAGATTAAAGACATATGCTTTGGACTTCTATTTGATATTTTGAGACTAAGGTTGTGTTTGGTTCTTTGTAATGTAATCATAATCGTAATGGAATTGGGTTTGTAATGTAATTGAGTTTGTAATGTAATAGAATTACAATTACATTACTATGCTTGGTTGAAACATGTAATCAAACCATGTAATGTAATATCAATTGCATTCATATGTTTGGTTTACCATGTAATGTAATTGAGTTTCTAATTTGATTTTTTTTTTTAAATACAACATAAAATTTAAAAAAAAGTAGATCAATAAAAAATTTCAAAATTTTAAAAATAAAAAATGAAAATGAAAATGAAAATAATAATAAAAAATGAAAAAAAATGGCTGTCTTTCTACTTTAAAAAAGACCAAAATGACCAAAAAGATAAAAAAAATGACAAAAAAAAACCAAAAATGTCAAACGGAAAAAAGCGATAAAAATAAAAAACGACCAAAAACGAAACAAAATAAAAAATGACAAAAAAAAGGAAAAAAAACCATCAAAAGTGACGAAAACTGATAAAAATGTCCACAAACAAAAAATGACCAAAAAACCACAAAAAATGGAAGAAAAAAATGATTAAAAACAAATAAACGACTAAAAACAAAAACGACAAAAAAACCAAAAATGAAAAAAGACCAAAACAGAAAAAGTTCCGAAGGGATCAAAAACGAACAAAACGACCAAAAACGACAAAAAAAGGATAAAAAATGACCAAAAACGAGAAAAAAAAGAGCAAAAAAATAAAAATGAGAAAAAGAAAAGCAAAAAAATAAAAACCGACCCAAAACGATAAAAAAGAGCATAAATGACAAAAAACGAAAAAAGACCAAAAACAAGAGGGGATTAAAACGAGCAAACAACGACAAAAATGATTACAAAAAACTTGCAAAAAAAGACCAAAAAGGACAAAAAAAGGAAAAAGAAAAAAAAAGACCAAAACAAAAGAAAAAACGAGCATAAACGGTCAAAAAAGTGGAAAAAGACAAAAGGCAAAAAAAGGGGTGCAAAATCGACCAAAAACGTGCAAACACAAAAAAAATGAGAAAAAAATCAAAAAAGAGCAAAAACGAAAAAAAATACCAAAAGTAAAAAACGACCAAAATGTGCAAAAATGGCCAAAAATAAAAAGAATGTGCAAAATCTACCAAAAACGATAAAAATCATGCAAAAACAGCCAAAAGTGACCAAAAACGATAACAAACGTGCAAAAATGGTCAAAAATGAACAAAATCGACCAAAAATGATAAATAAGTGCAGAAACGGCAAAAAATGTGCAAAATCGACCAAAAACGATAAAAAAATATGCAAAAGCGACCAAAAACGATAAAAAAAAAATGTGCAAAAACAGCAAAAAAAAAGTACAAAATCGACCAAAAACGGCAAGAAAATGCAAAATCGACAAAAAAAGATAAAAAACTTGCAAAAGCAACAAAAAACAATAAAAATATATATGCAAAAAGGTCAAAAACGATAAAAATCGACCAAAAACGATAAAAATAGCCAAAAAGTGCAAAAAAAAAGGATTAAAAAGGTGAAAAATTGGTCAAAAACGTACAAAAGCGACCAAAAACGATAAAAACTTGAAAAAATGGTAAAAATCGTGCAAATTGACCAAAAACGATAAAAAAAACACAAAAGAAGTGCAAAACCAAGCAAAATCGATAAAAAAACATACAAAACGGGAAAAAAAAAAAGAATGCAAAATTGACAAAAAACGTGCAAAAGCGACCAAAAATGACAAAAATGTGCAAAAGGCAAAAAAATCAAAAAAAAGGCCCAAAACGAGCAAAAATGAGAAAAAGACGAACAAAAACAAAAAAACAAACAAAAAACGAGCAAAAATGACCAAAAACGGAAAAAAAAATTCAAATAACGACCAAATTACCAACCTTCCCCTTAAGTTGTAATGTAATCGGGATTACATAGGTTCTATGATGTAATTGATTTTAGAAGAAACTGATGTAATGTAATCTAACTTGTAATCGCGATTATATTACATCTAATTTTTTTTGTCCAACCAAACACTCGAGTTAGATTAACAACGTAATGTCAATTACATTACGTTGTCCAATCCTGCAAACCAAATGACCCTTAAATGTGTTTTCTTAATGTTTTGAGACTAATTATGAATCATGATATATATATATAAAAATATATATATATATATATATATATATATATATATATATATATATATATATATATATGTATGTATATATATATATATATATATATATATATATATATAAGGTAAATATTATTGATAAAATAAGTATTACAAAACTATAATCCAGCCCAAAACCCAAAATAAATCATCTAGGGCTAAGGATGGCTACATCAGCCTCTATGTTTCTTTGTACATCATATATACTGAGCCCAATCCCCTCAAAAATACGGCGATTTCGCTCCCGCCAAACATGCCAAATAACAACTCCGAAAATCAGCTATATCCGTCTGTATGCTCCCTCTCATTTTCCTTTTTGATCTTTGACTTCATTGATTCCCAAAACAAGATCCCTATTATGAGTGAAAGGAAGTACTAGACACATGCGTTGTTGATTCCAGATTTGCCAAACAAAGTCACAACAGAAGAATAAATGATCTCTGGACTCATCCAATCGCCCACACAAGCAGCACGACTTATCCATACAGTCCACCCCAAATCTGCTCAGATGCTCTCTAGTAAGCAGGCGGTTACGAATCACTTTGTAGAGACATAGCAAAATCTTGACCACCCCTCCTTTGATCCAAACCAATTCCTCCCAGTTACCTCCTCCGCTCTGGTCATGATTTGGTTTGAGCCGTCCGGAACCTGAACTTCCCTATTTCCATGTCCTCCCACACCCAATAGTCTTCATTCCCCTTCGATCAATTTCCACAGCCCGTATATCTACCGCATAAGCCGCCTCGATCAAGCGACCTTGGAGGTCCCATTCTCCCTCCTTGATAAGGCAAGTAACTGATTCAGCGGATCCTCTTAGCTCATAGACATGACACCCCTCTCTGTCAATCAGGCTATTGTGGTTGAGCCAAGGATCATGCCATAGGCTAGTCTGATTCCCCGAGTAGATGACTCTAGTAAGTCTAGGTTTGGCCGCGCTTCTCAACCCCAAGAGCATTTTAACTATAACTGAATAGTTGTTGTTCGTCCCGGCAGACCAAAAATCACCACCAAGGAAATATCTGCCTCTGATCCATTCAGACCATAAAGATTTTTCAGTGATGAATCTCCAGAATATTTTGTAGGATGCAGTATCTCTAAAGATCGCAAGCGACCTCAGGCCAACACCTTCCTCCTTCTTCGGCCGACATAACTCTTTCCAGCTAATAGCGTGTATCCCTCCTTTCCATAGAAAATTCGCACACATCCGTTTATCTTTTTTATAATGCCTTTAGGTAACATGATAGCCTGGAGCCAGTACATCGCAATAGCCGATATAATCGCACTGATAAGCTCAATACGCCCTCCAAAGGCAGAACTTGTGCTTGCCACCCTGCTAGCCTAGTTTGAGTATAGTTAAGAATGCCCTCACAATCAGCATACGTGGCATAGTTAATAGAGAGAGGCAAACCTAAAAATTTAATAGGAAACGTGCCTTCATTAATGCCAGTCTTTTTCATCCATGTTTCCTTTTGTCCACAAGTCCGGTTCAGGAACATAATACTCTTATTCTTGTTAAGTTGCAAACCCGACCACTTTTGAAGATTGTCGAATATATTTTGAAGAGCATCAAGCGACCTATTCGTTGATTCCACGAACACTAACAGTCGTCCGCATATCTTAGGTGAGAGTCCACCGATTTCGTCTGTCTAAACAGAGGGGTGATAGCTCCATCTATAACCGTCTCATCCAGCAGACACGTGAAGAACTCCATCACAATAGCAAAGAGGGTAGGGAGAAAGCAGGTCGCCCTGCTTAATGTCCATGGAACTCTTTGTTGGCCCATTATGCCATAGTCAAACCGATTTCGATAATTGTCCTAAACTCCGAACTTGATATGAAAAGAAACCGAAGATTGCAGTTCTCATCTCCACTGAGTTTTTCACATTTATTCTGTATTTTTCTTTTATTGAGTCAAGATTATATTGTTAGTCGGGATCACTGGCATTTAGCAATTTCAATCCTAAAACCTATCTTTGATCCAGACCCAAACCAATATTCTTTCCTGACCCAAACTAAACCCACATCCAAAAGCTTAAACCCAATCAGGTTGACCAGGATCCCTGGTAACCGAACTCGGTCAGAGTTCTAACTGAACTCGGTCACCAGAGATCACTCCTGATCAGCAGCTTTACCTATTCTTTTGGATCACCAACGTTCAAATTTATGAACGTTAGACTACCGAGTTATGCCCGAACTCTGTCTCAAAAATTCCTATAAAAAGAGAAGAAAATTTCATTTCTATTCACTCATTCATTCTTCATCTTCTCTATCTATTCCTAAGCTTTCTATTCAAGTTTCAAAGTTTTAGTCTTCAATTTTCCAAGTCAACCCGATCCTTCTAGTGTCAGTGGTTTCCGATTAGGAGTATTCGAGTTGTACAAAACTTGGCGTATAAAAGCTTTTCTCAGAAAGGTGTTGTTGAAGTTTGTTCGTGGGCTTCGGATAAAAATACGACGGTATTGAAGTTGGCGTGTTCTTCGGAGTAAAGCACGTGGTGTAATCTCTATTCAAAATAGTGGATTATAGCGAGCAAGAGTTCTCGCGAACTGGACTAGTCCTCTTAGAGGAAAACCAGTATAAACCTGCTGTGTCTGCGTATTATTTTCTTGCCTCAACTATTTACTGCTTTACTCGCATTTAAATTTGATTGATTATCTGCTTTACCTGCTTAGAATTTTTATAGTGTCAATTATTTTTCCGCTGCACTCTATTCACCCCCCTAGGTGCCATCGATCCTACACTCTTAAAATATCCTTCTTGTTGGCCCCGAACCAAAATGGAGAAAGAGGGAGTTAAGATGCACTCTCTCACTCTGTTAACCCACCATCTGTCGAATCCCATGCATCTCATAGTATGGCACAGGAAATCCCGATTGACCATGTCATACGCCTTCCTGAGCTCCAGTTTGAGGCAAGCTTTGTTTCCTCCTTGCTTATTGAAATCTCTCACCATTTCATGGGTTAGAAAGGATTTGACAGAAATATGTAAAATTGTCCCTCCTAAAAGATGATTCCGGAATAAATGGGCAATAGTTAGGAGAGGTGTGCCAGCGGCGAGCAGAAGCTTATGGTTCCACTCAGGACATTCCATTGATACGCTCGGGTTCGTTCAGAAGAGGTGGACAGACAAGAACTTGACTCATTGCCATCAGTGAAATGAATCAATTTTCATCTAAAGCAATTCCCATAGATCGACCTACCTTTAATAAAAGCAGTTTGATTCGGTGAGATCAGTTCCTGCATAATAGCCCTCATCCTGTCACACATCAGGTGGGTAATGATCTTGCACAAGAAATTGCAACAAGCTATAGGTCGGAAGTCTCCTAGGGAAGTAGCTCCCTTGATTTTAGCAATCAGCACGAC
Source organism: Iris pallida (assembly GCA_029216955.1). Taxonomy (NCBI): domain Eukaryota; kingdom Viridiplantae; phylum Streptophyta; class Magnoliopsida; order Asparagales; family Iridaceae; genus Iris; species Iris pallida. The sequence continues at coordinate 11,039,158 of JANAVB010034418.1, read as the reverse complement.
GAATGTATGATTAAGTTCCTTGAGCAGCTTACCTGACTCAAAGAATTCCACGATTGCCTGCAGCACATCAGATTTAAGCAGATCTAGTATGTCTTGAAAAAAGCAGCTCCAAATCCATCCGGACCAGGGGATTTGTTCGGGTCCGCCTACTTGACAATTGCTTCAATCCCTTCAATAGAAATCGGTTCCCTCGGATGTTGGTTGCCATAGTCAGTAGTTAGCTTCTTAAACTCAAAGTGTGGAAAGGTGTTCGGATAGCAAGATTGATTGTATAGCTCATGAAAAAAGTGGATCGCTTCATCACTAATGATCTCAGCATCATAAATGGGATCTCCATTAGAGTCCAAGAGGCCGTGGATAACATTCCGATGTTGTCTGGCTTTCACCATGGCACGAAAGAACTTAGAACATCCGTCTCCATCTTTAAGCCAATTACATTCCGTCCGTTGTCTAACTTGGACCTCATCCAGGAATCTCTGTGGATGCACTACGTCTTGCATGGCCACTTCCTCCTCAGCGAGAGCAGAATTCATTGGTTCCGAATGAACTCTAGTTTGAATGTCAGCAAGCTTGTCTTCAAGATACTGGAGAGGCGGGGAAGGACTCTCCATGTTCCATACCTTGAGCTAAAATTTGATGGATTTAAGCTTGGACACAATTATGTATTGTGCAGAGCCCAGCACTTCAGAATTCCAAGGTTATAAACGGCGGTAGGCGGGTGCGCGGCGGAGAGAGTCCGCCTACTGCCTAGGCCGCCTAGGCGGTGCCTAGGCGGTTGATACATTTTGAACATTTTTTACTATTTTACCACTATTTTTTTGTATAATATGCATATTTTAAGGGTGTTCCATGCATAACTAAGTTGTAGAATGAAGATTTATAAAGTTTTAGTGTTCTTAGGCCCATAATGTCAAAAAAAAAACCTTTTTGGCCAAAATATTTTGTAAAGTATTTATCCGCCTAGGCGCTCGCCTACGCTGCCTCACCTCCGCCTATGCCGCCAACCTCCATTAGCCGCCTACTCCACCGCCTACAGCAAAGCGGTGCGGAGAGGGACCGCCTACCGCCTAGGCGCTGCCTAGGCGGCCTAGGCGGACGCCATTTAGAACACTGCAGAATTCCAGCCAAGCTGAACCACTGTCTCATATCCCTCCTTGTGAACCCAACCGTTATTGAATTGAAACGATCTACCTCTGGAGACGGGTTGATCCGCTAGTCTGATGACAATAGGTAAATGGTCACTAGTACCCGGAGGCAGGCATTCCGCTCTGGTGGATGGGAAGATCTCGAGCCAGCGACAATTACAGAGAGCTCTGTCAAGTTGAATGTAGATGTGGCAGAGAAATAGTCCGGTTGTTCCACGTCCAAGTATGACCAGATTTAGCCATACAGTAAAGCCCCGGGGATAGGAGACAATTTTGGAATTCGACAAGAATAGCTTCCTGAATCGCCCCCCCCCCCCCCTACTTCTCACTGGCAAACATGATAGTTGGATCACGATCTCCACCAGCCGTTGGATCTATCTTTTTTTACCGTACAAATTAGATCTTTAAAATACCAAATTTCTCGTAAGATTTTAAACTAATTTGTATGGTCAAAGAAGATAGATCCAACGGTTGTTATTTCGAAAATATTCGGAAATGCTTAATAGCAAAGTTCCTGATCCCTCTCTCTCTCTCTCTCTCTCTATATATATATATATATATATATATATATATATATATATATATATATATATATAGAAGAAGGTAAATGGTATAGATGAGAAAAGAATGTCACTTACAGAAAAAGTAACCAAAGCTATGTGACCAGGCCAAGGTAAGAACTAAAGACTCAATACTCCAATAAGAAAAGGCTAACAAAAAACAACCCCAACGACTCTAAATGAGTTTCCTACAATGATACCCTTTAGTGATACCCGAACGTAGAGGTTGTGTCGTCTTCAAAATACCCTCCTTGTCTGGCTCGTTTTTAAGATTCCTCTTAGCTTCCCAAGAAGGATTAACCGCAACAAGCTGACCTTTATGCTTGTTGATTAAGGTCTGCAACGGAGTCAACTCCTCTGTCTCCAGTTTGTTGGCTATAGCAAACAGGACATTCATGTGTCCAGAGTTCCGGTTGACGTTCATCCTGCTAAAGTAGTTCCTTGGAACACTAGACATACTCAGGAGAGGCGTCGCACTCGTAACTCCAATAGTGCAATGCCCCTACACTAACCTCCTCATCTGTAGGAACCACACCCTTCGGATCTTAACTGATAAGATTCACGTGGGTATGCATCAGGCAGCAATTCAGCACCAGGAAGATTAGAAGACTCGAAGTGTAGTGGCGTCGTCCATTCTCAGAGGATTCCCAACTATGCTAGCTAACTTCATAATAGCCAAAGCTTTTTTGATCGCTAATGGCAGTCACGATAACCTAATCCAGATAGGAATCCTGGACAGAGGATCCCTTTCAAAACTCGTCTCGGGATCCCACCGTCTTGTGATAGCTAGCTTGCCATTAAAAGTCCATGGACCTCCTTCTAGCACACGATCAACATCAGCCTCAAGTTCAAATTTGAACGGGAATAACCCATTCTCCCTAGAGAAGACATACATAGCCCCTCGAGGCTGCCACAATCTCCTAGTTGTGTTTGAAACAGTCGTAGTTGACTCTGGTCCCATCCAGATAGAGGACAATAGCCTTCTCCCAGTAGCATTCCGCTTCCGTCTTATGTCGTGATATCCGTCGTGGGCACCCCATTCACAGAGACAGGATGAACATATTGGAACCCTTCCTTTACTGCAGACGGATAAAGGCTACCAGACGCATACACCGAAGCCCAGGCAGGATTTAGAGGTCGGGAAAGTAAGGAACAGAGGCTTGCTCGGAGCTTCCATTAACGGAGAAGAGGGGTTATGCTTTCCGCAGGGGACCGGGACAGCCCCCACAACCCTTACCCCTGAGGCATCCCTGCATCCCTGGGACGGTGCATCCCCACTCAACTCCCAAAATCTACTGCCTCCCAGCCCCGCCGCAGCCTGCACATCCACCGGAGCAGACCCAGCATCCAGCCTCGATGTGGACCCCTGCACCACTGTCCCGCCTCCTCTTGACAGCAGCCACGTGACTGAGTGACTCCCACTCCCATGCCATCTGTCCCCACGAGAGCACTTGCAGAGGAGTGTCCATGTGGCCCTTAACTCCTCTCCTCCGGGTCTACGATAAACCGCCGACGGTATTAGAGCCTCGATCCCCGAGAGCCTCCTTCCCTCTGATCTATTCCCCTTCGTCCTTACGTCGATCTCGAACTCGATGGAGAGCCGCCTTCCGTCGCCGCCTCGTGACCGTGGACCATGCACCTTCGTACGGATCCGGCTATTCCTCCTTGTCCCCCAGCCAGAGATTGCCCTCAACCTCGTTTCTAATGTCGTCGTTGCTACTCTCCAATATTAGGGTTTCTCCCCCTCCGTCTCTCTCTTCTCTCTCATTCTATATATTTTTTGGGTCCGGCTATACACACCCCAAGATTTGCTAAGGACACCCCATTTCAAAAAAAAAAAATGCCCTGTTCTACCCTTGCTGCTGAGCACACCCCATACTCCCCTCCCCTCCCATCCCCTTCCCCCCTCCGACGACCCTCCTCCTCCCCCGACCCGGCGCCGCCTCCTCCCCCGACCCGCTGCCGCCTCCTCCTCCGACCCTCCCCCCCCCCCTCCGCCGACAACCCCCCCCCCGGACCCTCCTCCTCCTCCTCCTCCTCCCCCCGCTTTCCGATCCCCCTCCGCCGACCATAAACTGTTGTTAAAAGAAAAAAAATTAGGAAAAATTTGGGTGTATTCACGGGTAGGTTCGACCCTGGTTTGTCGAACTCACAGAGGAATGTTTGACCCACGACAGTCGAACTATAGTGTGTACGTTCGACCAGAATATGTCGAACAGAAGATAGCATGTTCGATTAGAATATGTTCGACTAGTGTTTGTCGAACACAAGAAGACACGTTCGACCAGTATTTGTCGAACAGAAGAAGACATGTTCGACCAATACTTGTCAAACAGACCATTGTCCGTTCGACAAGTATTTGTCGTGCTTGTCGCAGAATTTTTTTTGGTGGGGTGTTCTTAGAAAGCCTTGGGATTGGTCTTTTAACATGACATTTAAGTTGTGTGGGGTGTTCTTAGCAAGTCTTGGGGTGTGTATAGCCGGACCCATATTTTTATCTCTCATTCTATATAGTTTTTTTTTTTGAAAGAAGGTAATTGTGGCGAACGCTCCCACCAGGAATCGATCTCCTGACCACTCGGACCGCATGCATCTCTCTTAACCACTAGGCTAGAGATGTGTGTGTATATATATATATATGTTGATGATCTCTTGGTGTTCATCCAGCCATCGACGGAGGGTATGCAGACGATTGCAGAGATTATGGGAGAGTTGCATTCCCTCTCGGGCCTTCAGTTGAACAGGGAGAAGAGACGGGTGTACTTCAGCTCACTATGTCCCCAGAAGGAGGAGCGGGCTGACGTGCTGGGTATCGAGAGGAGTGATCTTCCGGTGCATTATTTAGGAGTACCTCTCACGGTCAACTATGCGCGGGATCAGGACTGCCATAGTTTGGTGGAGTACGTCCAGAGGAGTGTGGAAGGTTGGCCAACCGCTGGATTGTCATTTGGAGGTCGCATCGAGCTGGTCAGATTGGTGATTACGGCTGTAGCTCATTTCTGGCTGCAATCCATCCTCCTTCCTATTGCCACTGTTAGGAAAGTGGAGCGGATCTGTGCGGATTTTATTTGGAGGGGGGTATGCATGCGATCTCCTGGGAGCAGCTATATCGACCCAGGAAGGAGGGAGGAGTGGGGCTTAGGCCGTTGCTGGAGATTAGGGAGGCCTCTGCGCTTAAGCTGGCATGGAGATTCACCAACGGGGGGTCTCTCTGGGCTGACTGGATGCATAGCAGATATGTGAAGCAGGACAACTTTTGGACGTGTGCTAGTGACAACAATCACTCCGTCACGTTCAAGACTGTCTTGAGACACAGGGGGATTCTTAAATCTGCTATCAGGAAGGTCATGAAGGATGGATCTGAAACGGACCTCTGACGGGACCTTTGGATAGATCGGCGCTCGCTATTGGACATCTGGGGGGCCCCGACACATCAGGAGGACAGGCGGGGCCTGACGTGTAGTCGGATCATTCACGACGGGGAGTGGAGGCCGGAGTCTTATCGATTCACCGTGGAGCTGGGTGGGATCATTAGTACTATTGCCATTGATCCGGGCTTGCCTGCTGATCGGTGGATTTGGGAGCCGACTGGAGCGTCTCCGGGAACTGGGGAGTTCCAATTCCGGAGTTGCTACAATCTCATCCGGCGTACCTTTCCTCAGAGCTCTGACTACGAGTTCGTATGGTGCAAGAGTCTGGCCAGGAAGATGCAGCTTTGTATCTACAAGCTTCTACTGGGTCGTCTTCTGACTAGGGATCATTTGAGTTCTTTTGGAGTGCCGGTCTCAGATCCCAAGTGTGTGCTTTGCAGTCTAGAGCATGAATCTATAAGGCACATCTTCGAGTGTGGCCTGGCTTGGCAGATCTGGAAGGAGCAGAGTAGAGTGTTGGGAGGATGCGACTCCGGGAAGGGTATTGGGGACATCATCATGGTGATCCGGGATAGTAGAGGTCGAGGGGAGGACTGGTTCCGGACCGCCAGAGTTCGTCTGGCTGCTTCAGTTTGGCATGTCTGGCGGAAAAAAAAACCGTCAGATATTTGAGGGACTGGTCACCCCTCCGGTGGGCATTCTCCATAACATCGAATTTGATATAAATGCTATGGAAATTTGATGAGTGAGAGTCCCACTTTGATTGTATGTTGTACGATTATTGCATTGCTTTGGAATAAAATTTACCATTTTTCCAATATATATATATATATATATATATATATATATATATATATATATATATATATAAAGGGTAAATTTTATTCCAAGATCAACTCAAGAAATCTTACAAACATATATATATATATATATATATATATATATATATATATATATATATATAAAGGGTAAATTTTATTCCAAGATCAACTCAAGAAATCTTACAAACATCCATAGTCTACAACCCATTTAGGGTGCCATAGTGGTTACATCAAAATCAATATTATGAAGAATTCCTATAGGAGGGGTGGTTAGCCCCTCGAAGATGCGGCGATTCCGTTCCCTCCAAACATGCCAGACAGAGGCTGCAAGCCGTAATCTGGCGGTCTTGAACCATATCTGCCCCCTCCCTCTATGGTCTCGGATTCCGGTGATGATGGCTCCAATCTCTCAGCCTATGTCACATCCTCCCAACGCTCTACGGCACTGCTCAGCCCAGATACACCAGGACACTTCGCACTATAAGAACAAGTGGCTCATGGATTCATTGGCCACTTCGTAGAGTATATATTTCGGATTGGGGACTTGGATCCTAAAGGAGATGAGTCTGTCGCTCGTCAGCAGTCGTCCAAGCAGCAACCAGTAGACACACAATTGCATCTTACGGGCCAGCCCCTTGCACCAGATGAAGTCGTAATCCGCGCTAATAGGATAGGTACGTCGCACAAGGTTGTAGCAGCTAATGAAACTGAACTTCCCAGTGCCTCCAGTAGCTGCTTGCGGATCCCAGATCCAACAATCTGCTGGCTGACTTGGATCGATACCAACCGTGATATATATATATATATATATATATATATATATATATATATATATATATATATATATATATATATGCAGCAAGGTAATTCCATTACAGCCTATGCCCCGGGCTACGCTTGGATATTATTACATCATCCTCTCTATCCGGCCTAATCATATCTCAATCTCTGCATGTCGATCATGGATCATTTGCGTCTCATGCATCCTACCTCGGGTTGATCTCTACCGCATGCTCTACTTGAGCTGATTGTCGATACCGCAATCCACTGTCAAGGTAGACTGCTCCTCCAAATTCGCTCTCAATTATTTTGTATTTCTTCCGTCTTTAATATTTAAGGGCATATCCCACCCAGGGGTATTCGAACATTTGACCCAGTTTATCGAGTTCTTATGTCTACGAGAGAGTGTGTATATATATATACACACACACACACATGCACTCTCGTAGACATAAGTATATATATACACACACACTCTCATATATATATATACACACACACACACGTACTCTCGTAGACATAAGTATATATATACACACACACACACACATACACTCTCATATATATATATATATATATATATATATATATATATATATATATATGGACAATTCCTCAATATCTTGTTCATTGGCAACAAAATATTTTCTTTGTGCGTCGGTAAAAAAACATATTTTTTTTGGACAGAGATACTATTTCACCAATCGAGTCACAGGTATCTGACATATTCATACCTAACGATTTTCTACAAAGTGGTGATGAAACGTATAACTTGTACAAATCTTTCCATTTTCCAATTCGATCCGATTACAAGAGAGAGTGTGTGTGTGTCTATATATATATATATATATATATATATATATATATATATATATATATGGACAATTCCTCAATATCTTGTTCATTGGCAACAAAATATTTTCTTTGTGCGTCGGTAAAAAAACATATTTTTTTGGACAGAGATACTATTTCACCAATCGAGTCACAGGTATCTGACATATTCATACCTAACGATTTTCTACAAAGTGGTGATAAAACGTATAACTTGTACAAATCTTTCCATTTTCCAATTCGATCCGATTACAAGAGAGAGTGTGTGTGTGTGTCTATATATATATATATATATATATATATATATATATATATATATATATATATATATATATATATATATTATATATATATATATGTTCATGGTGATAAACCATTTTATGGACAGATACGAGCGTTCGCAGTGCAGGTGTGGTGGCCAAAGGGTAGCATGGAATTTTTTGCTCGGGAGGATGGCTTCTTCTTCATGCGGTTTGGCATGAGGGAGGATGTGGATCGTATACTTTAGGGGGTCTATGGATGTTTGACGGTCGCATGGTTATTTTGAAAGAATGGCACCCGGGAGTCAAATGCGAGCGAGATCTTTTGCATGCTGTCCCGGTATGGGTTCGATTTCCAGGCCTACCAATATCTTGGAACACATCTATGATTATGAAGTTGGCTAGTTTGGTGGGCAAGCCTATCAAGGGAGATGAAGCTGCAAACCCCCGCACAAGGCTACTATATGCCCGGGTATTTATGGAGATTGAAGCTACTAAACCACTGCCTCAGATATTGGATAACGAAGTGCCTTCGGGAGAGATATTTCAACAAAGAGTTGAATATGACTGGGTGCCTCCGGTGTAGCAGAAATTGTAAGTGCTTTGGGGCAGCATTGTAAACTGGTGAAGGAAGGAGCGGAAGTGCACGTTAGGGAGGCGAACATGGGAGGAGACGAGCAGCTGGGGGTCGCTCGACCGATCACTGCTGCCGCTCCGACTATTGGTGAGGGGATGGACTGCTGCAATCAGGAGGAGATCAACAGAGGTGGGGGTGAAGGGTTTGAAATGGCTCTAGTGTTAGCTGGGGGAGCAGTAGACGCTCAGGGTGCTGCTGGTGTTCAAGGCGCCTCGACCGCCTCCCGATGAGAGCACGGGCAGAACAAGTGATAGAGGTAAAGCCATAGTGCTAGCACGGCCTCCCCAGCAGGCAGTGGGTCCTGTGGTATTCCAGGCAGGCGGTTCTGCTTTCGAAGGTATGGTGACTCGACGAAGCACTTTAACAAGTAAAGGCCGTAAAGAAGGTGCTAAAGGGTATGTGGTGGAGACTTACAGCAGAAAACGGCAGGCAGTTGATACTCGAGAATGTATTGCAAGGACAACAGGTTCAACATGCGTCTTCTCAGGGTGCACTAGCTATAGACAATCCTGCATGGATGCGTCTGATGCAGAAGGAGGCTGCAAATGGGACTGATGGAGGTGAAGTAGATATGGGTGAAAAGGAGCATGGCATCCTACCAGATGTTAGGCCCAGTGTGGATCTCGGGGGAAGTTGTCTAAATCAATGACTCTGCTTACGTGGAATGTCCGAGGTGTTTGCTCAATCGGACGGTGGAAGGAGATTAGTGAAGTGATTCGTCAGGGACGAAGTGAGATAAACGCACTGCTAGAGTCCAAAATTAAATCCGAGCGCCTTATGGTGCGGAGAACTCCGGCCCCGTGGCAGCAGGTAAATAATCTCCATATGTGTCACATGGCACAGATTTGGATCCGGTAGGAGAGCAGGAGTTGGGATGGTCAGGTTATACATATGGTTGAACACGCAATGGCATTGGTTTTTATTAATAAAGGAGGCTTTCGTTTTATTTTTGTGCAGTTTATGGGCACAATGACAGACGACGCAAGGGTAAGTTATGGCAGGATTTAATTCGAATTAGTACATTAGCGAATCTGCAGCTCCGACTACTGTTGGTAGTGATAGGGGATTTTAATGCCTTACTATATGGACATGAGAAGATTGGGGGGAGGAGACTTCTTGAGGTCATCCTTCGTAACTTTCAGAATTGTCCACTTCAATCAGGTCTCCGTGGGTTGGATAGAATTGGGCACATCTGGACCTGGAATAATAAGGCGGTTCGGAAACGGGTGATTTGCCAGCTGGATCGTGCTCTGGATAATGGCCTATGGTTCTCCAAATTTCCCAATGTGGTGGCTGAGGGGTTGGCAGCAGGGACGAGTGATCATTCCCCAATTCAGGTATGTATCACGAAGGAGGAGCCGCGGAGGGCACCACCATTCAGGTATAATAATGCTTAGCACATGCTGGGAGGGTACCGAGAGGTGGTCCAATCTCGACTTCGGGCTGAGGTACATGGGCATCCTCAATTTAAGTTGAGTCAACGACTCAAGCAGGTGAAGCGACGGCTGAAGTAGTGGAGTGGCTCTAGGCCGATAGCAGACTTGGCCGCTAAGGAGCAGGCACTTAAAGAGATTCAGGATAGGTTACAGGTGGATGTTGATTGTCCGGAGTTGGCTTCACAGGAGCGTGTGTTTGTAGAGGAGGTTCGTCTTCTTCGCTCGGTACTCGGTAGAGGAGATCCAAATGGCTCAATGAGCGAAATGTTCGTAGCTACGAGAAGGAGATCGCTGCATTAAATTCTTTTATGATGTCGTTCGTGCTCGACAACATCAGAACAACATAAGCAAGCTTATTGATATGAATGGGGTTGAAATTGCTTTGTCAACGGGTATTCAGGATGAAGCGGTCAGGTATTACACTGCTCTCTATAACCAACAAGATTATCTTATTCATTTTTTTGAGCTGGTGGGCAAGAAACTCGTTACAGAGGCGTGTAATTAGTCCTTGTTGGCACCTATTTCTCTGGAGGAAGTGGAGTTATCAGGCACTCTGATTCTGACAAGGCTCCTGGGCCGGACGGGTTTGGGAGTAAATTCTATAAAATTCATTGGGAGGAAGTGAAAGATTCGGTCATGGAGGTGATTGGTGACTTCTTCGAGCATGGCAAACTGGTAAGAGAATTGAATCATACGTTTCTTACTCCTGTGTCGAGAGGGCGACGGATCTGGAAGATTTTTGTCCCATAGTCTGCTGCAACTATCTGTATAAAATTATCATGCATCTTATGTGCCGCCGCATGGAGAAGGTTATGCAAGAATTGGTGTCTACGAATCAAGCTGCTTTTATTAAGGGGAGATCCATTGTAGAGAATAGTCTTCTTGGACATGAATTAGTCCGTGGGTTCAACAAGCGGGGTGGTCAGAAAGCTTGCATTAAACTCGATTTACGCAAAGCTTATGACATGGTGAATCGGGATTTTTTATGTCACATTATGGCAGCTATAGGTTTTGACAAGGTATGGATTGCTCGAGTTCGGGAGTGTATTACGACGGTTTCCTTCTCAGTTCTCGTCAAAGGGCAGCCATATGGTTTCTTAGCAACAGGGGGCTCAAACAGGGAGATCCTTTATCTCCATATTTATTTACAATTGTGATGGAATATTTTCCTGCCTTACGGATATTGTTGTGTGCCGAAAGCAGATTATTCTTTTATTTCGACAGGTTAGGCCACACATTTCACATCTGATATATGTAGACGATATGTTGGTCTTCACGGTTCCTTCTTTCTCCGGATTGAGGTAGGTGAGTGAGGTGATGGAGGAGTTTGGGAGGTTGACGAGGCTTCGTCTCAACAAAGACAAGAGTCGGGTTTATTTCAGTAATTGCCTAAATGGTGCCATGCTAAGGAGGAGAAGGCAGTGTTGCTAGGGATTCCTAGAGGAGAACTTCCAGTTAAATACCTTGGATACCTTTATCAATTAACTATGCCAGAGGGATGGATTGTCAGAGTGTGGTGGAGTTTGCTCAGCATGGAGTGGAGGGTTGGCAGACTTTAAGTCTGTCGTTTGGAGGGCGAATCGAGCTGGTCAAATTAGTGATCCTCGCCATTGCCGGGTTTTGGCTCCAGCCGATCAAACTTCCGTTAGCTACTATTGAAAGATTGGAGAAGATATGTGTTGACTTTATATGGAGGGGAGGAGTTCACACTATTTTCTGGAGTTCTTTATGTCGTCCGTATGAGGAAGGGGGAGTTGGGATCCGATATATTCGGTCTATGCGACAGGTGGCGGGAATGCGGTTAACATGGCGATTTCTATAAGGAGACTCCATATAGACAGTTTGGATGCGTAACAGATACCTGAAGGAGTACAACTTCTGGGCTTATGTTGCTAATAATAATGAATCAGTAACTTTTAAGCACATGCTAAAGCTTCGAGAAGATGTCAATGGTGTCATTACCCGGGTGATATGCGACGGGAAGTCCACAGATATGTGGTTTGATCCATGGATTCAACACAAGGGGCTTTTGGAATGGGTTGGACGGCATGGTTCTCGCTTTGCATACAGGCATGAAAAGGTGGCGGCGTTGATTGAAGATGGAGACTGGCGGGTTGCGCACCATGGGTTTGCTAGGATGTGTTCGGATAGCATCCACCAGGTCCGCATAGACCAAACCCTACCTGGCGACATATGGGTATGGGATGGGTCTCCTAGTGGTACATTTATATACAAAGTCGCATACAATCAGGTTCGGCCTACTCTAGACAAATGGGAGTTTGCGGAGATTGTTTGGGGAAGAGGGGGGTGCGAAAATTTCAGCTCTGCTTATACAGATTATTGATGAGGAGATTATAGACTGTAGATTGCTTATCTCGTTTTGGGATGCATGTGGACAATCTTGGTTGTGTGCTATGTGGTACAAAGAATGAAACTATGGCGCATTTATTCTTTCGTTGTGTGGTCTCTTGGGAAATTTGGAAGGTTCAAGAAGCCAAACTTCAAATGCCGGAGCGGGATGCCATGGAGACAGGAGTGGATAATTTGGTACGGGAAATGATAATGCTGGGGACAGGTGGTTGAGAGAAGCAAGGGTTCGGATAGCAGCTGCTGTGTGGCATGTCTGGAAGGAGCGAAATTCTCGCATATTTAAGAGTACTACCCGTGATTGGGTTTATTCATGATATTGAGGATGATATAGCCAGTTTGGGGTTGTAAGTGCAGGCAGACTTACTTAGAGTTTGATTGTACTATGCTTGTTTATTAATGCAAATTACCTTTTCATATATATATATATATATATATATATATATATATATATATATATATATATATATATATATATTGTTAGTCCCGAGGCATGGATATAGATGGAAAACCCGCAGTACAGCACGCCTACACAGTAGGTGCCACAAATGAGGAGTTAAGCAGTTAAGCAAGCCTACACAGTAGGTGCCACAAATGAGATACATCTCAAGAACAAAGTTAGGCCTCCCTACTCAGTAGGTACCTTAAAATCTGAAGAACAAGTTATAGAGAAACAGAAAAAGAAGAAGAGGATTAAATCTGCTGGGGTGTAAAAACACCGTTTCTCAAAGCAAGATTCGCCTCTATACGATCCGCTTCCAGGAGCCAGCCAGTTCAAGAGAACTTCTGGAACGCTCGTCAGTCAATATTTGTGACTTGAACGGGCTTCCTGAACTTTACGGACTCCCTTAACTCTCTTCTTTGGTGCATCTTGGAAAGGAGGCAAGGGGGCTCTATTTATAGAGTGGAGTGAGACCTCACCATCTCTCATATCCGATGTGGGACTAAAACACCAATACTCTAAAATAGAGTTTGATGTTTTACATCATCCCACAATCAACATAGTCGAGTGCTAGCCTACGCCTTCTCCCCGAACACTCCCGTGCATGTATGAGACAACCTGGAGTCCGTGTCGATTTCGAGCCCGCACAACAAAAATCAACTTACGTCCTTGTTGGAATTAATCATTTTTCTCTTAGTAAAATCACCCACATGGTTTCCTCCTTAGGGTCACCACCCCATGTGCATATCCCAACAACACATACTCATATATATGTTGAGATAACTCATGGTGCTTTTCCAATGTGGGACTAAAATTTACAAAGCATGTTGAGAGCAAGCTCTCTTCATGTCAAGGAGCAATAGCACCAACAATCCCCCACATATCTCATCATATATATGTGTCTAGGGTTGAGCGTTCCCCACAGTAACTGTCCATCATGCATTAGGAAAGATGTCGCTGACGACTTGAATCTTCCCGCATGGGTCAAATAACAGTATGATACAAGAATGGACTAAGCCTTGAATTCTGCACCATAGCTGCAATTCTTTCCACTCACATAATGTAGTTATCTGTGCTTCTGGGTGCACATTAAAGGCCATGTGCCAGCCTGGTTTCGGTGTATGTATTTTGGACGTCTACAAGTTTACCCTCAAGAGACGGCCTGATATCTCTGTCCATACACTATAGGTGAGTTCTTTATAAAGAGTCATGGCATGAAGCATTGCGCTTCTTTGCGGTGCTACACCGCTATGACATGGCTTAAAGCCGAGGCTTTACCCCACCTGGGTACCTCATCGTAGTGTCATACTACTGTAGCATGAGGTCACAAGCCTCTTTGTAGTGCCAAACTACCCAGCATGAAACCTTGCGCTTCCGTGCGGTGTTACGCCGCTATGACATGGCTTGCGAAGCCGAGGCTTTACCCTACCTGGTACCTCTTCGTGGTGTCATGCCACTGTAACATGAGGACATCGTCCTCTTTGTAGTGCTGTCTACCTCTCTTTATTACGATTATCATTCAACATTAGGCTACATGCCTATTTGCGGTGCTACTCCGTTGTGACTTGGCTCACAAAGTCGAGGCATTAACCAGGAACCTCATGATGGAGTCACCCCACTATAGCATGGAGTTACACTCCTTGTAGTGCTGCGCTACCGTGCTTCCTGTAAAGCACTCCAGACATTCACTCTGCTTGAGAACTCATTAAGGTATTTAAGCCAACCTTCCCACAGGATCAGTTTTTCGCAGAAAACAACAGTAGACAACAGTGGTTGTAGGTCCGTAACCTCTCCATGCCACAGAGGACAAGTACCCACCGTTCCTGATATTCTTCCGGTTAATAGTCCTTCCTTGAACCAAAAGCTAGATGCCTAGTAGATTTCTCTTTGAACTAATAGCATAAAACTTTATGGTAGGAATGTAATAACACAATATCAAAATGCCTTCAAACCCATTTTACAAGCTGTGTCATCGATCAGCTGCGCTTGAGGCCCTTGGTGAACGGATCCGCTAGGTTCTCCTGACTCCGAACATCAATCACTGCAATAACGCCCCTCTTGATGAGATCGTGTACTGCCCTGTGCTTCAACCGCACAGTCCTCTTCTTCCCGTTGAAGAGGTCATTTGATGCCACTGCCGCAGTCGCCTGGTTGTCGCAATATATCGGTATCCCCGGTATTTGCGTCCCAACCACTGGAAGATTATACATGAGCTCCCGAAGCCATTCTGCTTTCTCCGCTGCGTTATCAAGTACGAAGAACTCAGATTCCATGGATGACCGCGAGAGCATAGTCTGTTTCTTCGATTTCCACGATATAGCAGCTCCACCTATTGTGAAAGTGTATTCATCTGTAGACCTCTCGCACTCCACTTCTGAGCACCAGCTGGCATCACTGAAGCCTTCCACTACCGGCGGATCTCCGCTGTAGTGCAGTGCATATGTCTGAGTCTTCTTCCAGAAAACATCATCTCTGATCTTCATCGCCTCATCATAGGTAAGCGGATCTGCTTCCACATGATAGGTGATGAAGTCATCTCCGAAATTCTTCGGCCTCATCGCTCGCTTCGACAACGGCTCAGCGAGTTTTGGTTCAACCGCTGTTTCAACAACATCTTCTTTGACTACTTCTTTATTGAAAACTTCAGTTTCTTGCGCACCCTTATTGTTCTCCGGTTTATCCGTAAGAACAATATTTTTGTGCCTTGCAAATTTGTCTTCACGAGATTCGATGATATAATTTGACTCAATATCAAGAAATCTCCGAGCATCACTCTTCTCGGCATACCCCAAAAAGATCGTCTTCGTAGTCCTAGTCCCCAGCTTCTGAATCTTCAGATCTGGGAGTTTCACATAAGCCAGACACCCCCACACTCGAATGACATTCAAGTTAGGTCTGACTTTGAACCAGATTTCATGAGGATTTACGTCCGAAGTTGCATACGGCACTCTATTTAGAATAAAAGTGGTCGTCAATGCAACTTCTCCCCAGTAGCATTAAGGAAGACCCGCAGTTAGCAGCATTGAGTTCATCATTTATGTCAACGTTCTGTTCTTCCTCTCCGCTACTCCGTTAGATTGAGGAGAATACGGAGTAGTAGTCTCATTGATGATTCCATGTTCTTTGCAGAACGATGTGAATTGATAAGACCTATACTCTACATCTCGATCACTTCTGAATAGTTGTAGATCGGTTTAACGTTCAGCTTCAGCCCTGAAGTCTCTGAACTACTCGAATGCTGCATCCTTCTACTTGAGAAGTCATGCGAACGTGCACTTCGAGAAACACTTCGAACCGGCCTCTGTGGAGAATAGATAAAAGTCACAGATATCTGAGTATACTAACTCCAGATGATCAGTACTTTAGTTCAATCGTCTGAGCAGCTTCTCAACAGTCTTGTATCTGCACAGACCTTAAACTCCTCCACCTCCTTACCCCCACATTCCGAAGATAGGTCCCGGTAGGACAGCTTGAGTCTGCTTCTATCATAGAACAACTCTCAGTCCATTCAATGAAGTAACTTCATCGCTATCAGCAGAAGTTCGAACATCCCTTCAGCACCGAACATCTTTTCGAAGCATGTTCCTCGCCAAGAAATTACCATCTGGCTAGTTCGAATGTCCATCTTTCAAGTCTGTATCAGATAACAGACTTTCTGAGATTAGTTCTCCGAAATATCTCTGGTACGTGCAACACGCATTCCAGTGTCTTTGTCGGTGGTTAATAATCACTGTCTCGATCTTCAGAACTTCTGCTAGATATATGTTTGCCATCGAGACCTTCGTCATAACACGGCTCGTCCTTGGTGAACAGCTCCTTTGAGAGCACACGTGGTCAGATGCACTAGTATCAGACCACTAGTCAGCTATCACGCTAGATAACTCAACCTGTGCAACAATAGCAATCAAGTTAAGTAATCAAAATAACCAAGTTTAGCTATACCTGCTATTTTGGTTTAGGCTTGGATCTGCATTTACTCTTGTAGTGGCCCTTCTTGCCACAGTTAAAACAAGTCACATTGGACTTGGGCTTATGTTACTTGAACGAAGGACCGTTCACTTTTAGATTAGTGGAGTCATTCTTCTTGTGATGAGAAGCCACCTGCTTTCCCTTGAACTCTCTTGTCTGCATCAAGTTGGCATTAACCAGTTGTTTGGACAGAGAGTCCATCTTCTGTTGAGATCGTATTTCGTACTCAACGTGCATCTCTTGTAGAAGATCTTCCAAACTAATGTCCAGCTCCTTCCGATGCATTCTAGCATAGAAGTTGCTCCAACCAGCAGGAAGTTTCGAGACTATCCCTCCAACGACAAACTTGTCGACGAGGGGCATCTTCTCATCATCTAACTTCTGGTGCAACTTCAAGAATTCCTTCACTTGAGGTAGCATCGCCGTCTCGTCTTCGAAGAGCCACTTGTGGTACTTCTCGACGATGAAGATTTTGGAGCTGTTCTCATCATCTTCATATAATTTACCCAAAGAATCCTAGATCTCTTTGGCCTTCACCTTCTTGGAATATGACTCTACCAGAGAGTCTTCCACAGAATTGAGAATCAACAGTTTACATATGTTGTTTTCTCTCTTCCATTTGCTCTGCTTGACGAGTGCAGCAGCAATAGCATCGGCAGTTCCTCCTTCTGGAATCGTCAGTTCATCCTCAATTCAACACATGGTCTACGTCCACAAGTTGAAGATTAAGGGTGACATTTCTCTTCCAGATTTGATAATGCTCTCCATCAAACTTTTCCAACTTGTAGTAGTCAGTTTGGAGGAGTGAAGCATTAATGTTTTCCATCGTACTAATCTTGCTTTGAGATTGTTAGTCTCGAGGCGTGGATATAGATGGAAAACCCGCAGTACAGCAAGCCTACATAGTAGGTGCCACAAATGAGGAGTTAAGCAAGCCTACACAGTAGGTGCCACAAATGAGAAGTTAAGCAAGCCTACACAGTAGGTACCACAAATGAGATAGATCCCAAGAACAAAGTTAAGCCTCCCTACTCAGTAGGTGCCTTAAAATTTGAAGAACAAGTTACAAAGAAACAGAAGAAGAAGAAGAGGATTAAATCTGCTGGGGTGTAAAAACACCGTTGCTCAAAGCAAGATTCGCCTCTATACGATCCGCTTCCAGGAACCAACAAGTTCAAGAGAACTTCTGGAACGCTCGTCAGTCAATATTTGTGACTTGAACGGGCTTCCTGAACTTTACGGACTCCCTCAACTCTCTTCTTTGGTGCATCTTGGAAAGGAGGCAAGGGGGCTCTATTTATAGAGTGGAGTGAGACCTCACCATCTCTCATATCCGATGTGGGACTAAAACACCAATACTCTAAAATAGAGTTTGATGTTTTACATCATCCCACAATCAATATAGTCGAGTGCTAGCCCACGCCTTCCCCCCGAACACTCTCGTGCATCCACGAGACAACCTGGAGTCCGTGTCGATTCCGAGCCCGCACAACAAAAATCAACTTACGTCCTTGTTGGAATTAATCATTTTCCTCTTAGTAAAATCATCCACATGGTTCCCTCCTTAGGGTCACCACCCCATGTGCATATCCCAACAACACATACTCATATATATGTTGATATACTCATGGTGCTTTTCTAATGTGGGACTAAACTTTACAAAGCAAGTTGAGAGCAAGTTCTCTTCATGTCAAGGAGCAATAGCACCAACATATATATATATATATATATATATATATATATATATATATATATATATATATATATATATATATATATATATATATATAATGGCTGCAGATGTGAAAACTGCGCATGCTCCCCCCAATCCCCCGCCCGAGCGAAACCGTCCCCTCCTCCCCCCTCGTTCTCCTTCTCCGTCACTGCTCTCCTCCTACCATCTCCTGCAGTCGCCATTCCTCTACACGTGTGTGACAATCCTCGCTCCCCCTTCCCTCCTTAGCGCAGGGCCTCGGGTCTGGAGCCACGGCCAGTGGGCACAACCGGCCGCCACAAGGTTCTAAACGACGTTAAGCGGATGCGTAGTGGAGAGAGTCTGCCTACAGCCTAGGCGGCATTTTGGACTTTTTTTTTTACTATTTTACCATTATTTTTTGTATAATATGCATTTTTAAGGATATTTCATGCATAAATAAGTTGTAGAACGAATATTTATGAAATTTTACTGTTTTATTTTTGTAAAAGTGAACCATAGGCCCATAATTCTTGAAAAAACCTTTTAGAAAAACATCTTGTTAGGTATTGCTCCGCCTAGTCATCCGCCTGCGCCTCCTCACCTCCGTCTACGTCGCCAAACCTTCGTTGGTGGCCAACTCCACCGCCTACCGCAAAAGTGGTGTTGAAAGAGACCGCCTAGGCGGCCGCCTCAACAGCCATTTAGAACACTGGGCCGCCGCCTGCCGAGGCCCCCGGCTCCTCCTTCCCTACTAACTCAGCCAGCGCAGACTCCCGTCGTTTCCAATGATGGATGGACGACGGTAGAGTATCGTCGGAGAGGTAAGAAGTAATAGCCCCCAGCAACGAAGCCTCGATGCGATCCCACTTCTGTAGGTCTGTCCCTGTCCGGGAAGGGTGGCTCCCATCGCCAACCGCCTTCGGCCACATCCACCCGAGTTTCTCGTATCCTACCAAGGCCACCGCTCCGGTGCCACAACATGCCCCCCAAGTGTTTGTCAAATTGCCCGAGAGGAACCCAATCCCCTTCAAGACCTCGAGTGTTGCCCCTACCACATGGGCAGATCGATGTAGGCCAGACTTGGCTCGGGAGGACATTTAGATGCACTTTGTGGCCCTAAAAGACAAAGACGGGAGGAAGGTTATTTCAATATTCAAAGACGACATTTCAGAAACTAAAGTATATTGGAAGAACACGATTGTTCTCTACGTTATGGGCCCATCCTTTGGTTAGCTCAAGGGATTTGCCTTACGGATGTCGAAGCCAAAAGGTAGCATGGACATACTCCCTAGAGAATGGTTTCTACTTCATCAAATTCGGAATGGAGGACGACTTAGATAGGGTCATCCAAAATGGCCCTTGGACCTTTAACGGAAGATTGGTAGTTTTGAGAAGATAGGACACATCCACTAACATTGAACGGGATCGATTAGCTACCGTTCCTATATGGATTAGATTTCCTTGGCTCTCTCCTCAACTTTAGAGTAGGCCGACTATCATGAAACTGGCAAGCGGAATGGGAATCCCATTGGGTACAGACAATTGCACGGCTAAGAGGGAAAGATTGTCCTTTGCTAGCGTCTTTGTGGAGATAAACGCGACAGATGTGCTTTCTGACAATTTGGAAATCGAACTTCCAACAGACGATACTATTTTTTCAAAAAGTTGAGTATGAATGGGTTCCGCCATGTTGTCACTCATGTCGTAGCTTTGGGCATATTAACTCGCAATGCCCGGATGATAGAGAGCACTCTGAGGATATCACCCTACAAACCTGTCCCACTCATGTGGAGTCGGCAGCCTGGCAGCCAAAGACACAGCTAGAGCTAATACGGTCCCTCCTAGGACCATGGGAACAGAGGAAGTCACAACGGCGTTACCGAGCAATATGGATACGGATGAGATTTCCCTACAAAGGGTCTCTCTCTATCTACTATTTTGGGGAAGAGGTTGGGAGTTGAAAATGAGAAAGGAGGGAGAAACGGGGGAGGCAGCAAGGCACAGTAGGCGGTAGTGGTATTTGGTCAGGACATGCAACATGAGGAAGAAAACTCGAGCTTGGTCATCTTCAGGGCCAGGGCCGTTAATCAAGAAGGGGAACAGGGTAGAGTTCGGAGGAGACTAGCAAGTGGAGGAGCGCTTTGTATAGTGCAGTTGATGGACCAAGCTTCCCGTGACCCTAGCAAAGATAAGGCAGTTAAGGATGGAAAGCCTCCTGGTCAGGAACATTTGGCATACCCTAACCCTATATGACAAGCTAAAGTGGAGGCTAAATCTGGAGGTGGTAAGGTACAACTGCTGGATAGGATGGTCGCTCTACTCCCCTTAAAGAGAGTCCACTGGTCAACAAGGGATCCATCACCGTAATTTATGACTATATTCACATGGAATGTGAGAGGTGAATTCGACAGAAAGGTGGAGGGATATTATGGAAGTAAGAATTCCAGGAGCTCTATTATCAACCTTTTGTAATCCAAAATCAGATCGGGTACCTTGATTACCAGACGGACACTGATGCACTGGTCTTCCGTCCACAATCTTGACTGTGGCGATATGGCTCGCATTTGGATCATGTGGGATAATAGGGTTTGGAAGGGAAAGGTGATTCATCGCTCGGACAAACTTCTCACCATTAAATTTACCAACAAAGGAGGGTTTCATATAGTAATGGGAGCGGTGTATGGTCATAATGATCGGATTAAGCAGCTTGGAATGTGGAGAGATATCACGATTATCTACAATCTTGTGGGGGATAGATGTCCTTTGGTTGTTGTGGGAGACTTCAATGCTATATTATACGCCCATGTAAAAATTGGAGGACCGTCGGTGCAACAAGTGATTCTCTTGGAGTTCCAACAATGTCGCTTATCCTCAGGTATCAAGTGTATAGAGAAGACCGGGCACATTTGGATGTGGAATAACCGGGTGATCCTCAACCGGATTGTTATCCAGTTGGACGCCGCTCTTTGTAATGGGAGATGGCTGGATACGTTCCACAGTTGTCTGGCTTTCCACAGTTGTCTGGCTGAATGCCTTCCCCCAGTTACTAGTGATCACTCCCCTATTGTTATTAGATTGGCGGCTCTGTCGGCTGTCAAAGGGAAGCCTTTGAGATTCAATAACGCATGGATCCATATGGAAGGATATGAGGAGGTGGTTAAGCGAAGCTAGGAGTATGGGGTGAATAGATCTGCTCAATACAGGTTTGTGCACAAGTTGAAGTCTATTAAAGGACTACTTAAGGCCTGGAACAAAGGAAGGCAAGTTATTCCTCTCCATAATGTGGTTAAGAGGCTAGGAGTATGGGGTGAATAGATCTGCTCAATACAGGTTTGTGCACAAGTTGAAGTCTATTAAAGGACTACTTAAGGCCTGGAACAAAGGAAGGCAAGTTATTCCTCTCCATAAGCTGGAGGATAAGCTAGCATATATCTAATATAAGGTGCAGCTTGATCCGTCTGACCTGCACTCATTGAAGAGGAGGTTGCTCTCAAGATCGGATGCACAAGGAAAGGTTCTGGGATGAGGTCCACGTAAGACAAAGGGTTAAATGCAACTGGCTAAAAGATGGAAATAGGTGCTCTAAATTATTTCATGCTACGTTTAAGGCTAGACAAAACCGAAACGCCATTCACGGAATTCTTGATCCTAACGGAGTCCTTATAACTGGGGATGATGGTATTTGGGATGAGGCAGTTCGGTTCTATCGAGACCTATATAATTAGAACTCCAATACGACCATGTTTCTGCACTTTGAGTTTGAAAACTTGGTCTCTAGGCAGGAAAACCAGATGTTGCGGGCCCCTCTATCTTTGGAGGAGATAGAACTTATTGTTAAAAAGACGAATCCTCTCAAATCGTCAGGGCCAGATGGCTTTGAGGCAGCAAGAACCACCGGGACAAGATAAAGGAGGATGTTCTGGATGCGGTGGGTGAGTTCTTCACCTCGGGCAACCTGCTTAAGGAAATCACAACACTTTTGTTGTCCTGATTGTGTGGAGGGTGCGCCTTCGCTAGGAGACTTCCGGCCTATAGCATGTTGTAATTTCCTATACAAAATCATTACCCACCTAATGTGTGGCCATATGAGGGATGTCATGCAGGAACTAATATCTCATAATCAGACGGCTTTTATCAAAGGGCGATTTATATCGGAGAACAGTTTGTCGACCCATGAATTTGTGAGGAATTTTAACAAGCAGGGGGTAACAAAATATGCCTAAAGCTGGATCTCATAAATGCTTATGATATGGTTAATCGAGACTTCCTCTGTCACACCATGATCTATATGGGGTTTGAAAAATGGTGGGTGGACAGGGTAAGGGTATGTGTATGCTCTTCCTCTTTCTCGATTATGGTTGGGGGCAGCCGGAGGGGTTCTTTGGTAGCAACAGAGGCCTGAGACAAGGAGGTCCCCTATCCCCATCTGTTTGTGATAGTTATGGAGTTCCTCGCGTGCCTGATGGATGATTGGATATTGATGGGCTGATTATCCCCTTATTTCGGAAGATGGAAATTGTGGTTTCTTATCTTATTTATGCTGACGACTTGCTGATGTTTGTGCCTTTGTGGAGCCATCTATCGTTACCCTTTACACGCTCAAGGGTATCTTCGATACCTGGGAAAAGTTGTCGGGGTTGCAGCTGAATAGAAACAAGAGTCAAATGTTCATGAACCGTTCGTATGGGAATAAGGAGACTTGGATGGCTAAGATGGACATTGCGGAAGGAAAACCTCTTGTTAGATATCTAGGGCTTCCTCTCTCGATTAACTATGCCGCTAATGCGGACTACGAGGGTCTTCTCAACTACACTAAATCTAGACTGGAGAAATGGCAGGCTCAGCTGTTATCCTTTGGGAGTAGGATTGAACTTATCAAAGCCGTCATCTCGATGGTGGCTCTATTCTGCCTTCAGGCCATCATGCTTCTCATGGGCACAATTAAGAAAGAAGATCGAAAGTATGTGAGTGAATTTCTTGTGGAGAGGAGGTATTCATGCTATCAGTTTGGAGGAATTGTGTCGGCCGAAAAAAAGAGTGAGGAGTAGGACTGAGATCCTTGTCCCACCTCAGAGAAATGGCTTATCTCAAACTGTCTTGGAGATTCATCGACGGAAAGTCTCTGTGGGTTGAATAGGTTAAGGGAAGGCACTTCCCGAAAGGGAATTTCTGGTTGACTAGTAGCGGTAACAACTACTCGGTCACAGTTAAAGTATTGTTGGCAACGAGACAAAGGGCTAAAGGAAAGCTGACCAGGGTGATATGTACTGGGACTCAAACAAGCATCTGGCATGACCCTTGGATCAAAGACTCCAGCTTGATCGAGAGGAAAGGCTGGCATGTATACGAGCTGATGGGTTCTACTGATACGATGAGTAGCCTTATCCAGGAAGGTGAATGGAAGCTACATGGCCAATTGATCGAGGCTGCTCATGCAGAAGACATACATGCGGTAGAGATTGATAGCCAGGAAAAGGAAGACTTCTTTGGTTTGGGAAGATATGGAGAGAGACACCTTCAAGTTTAGTACGACCTTGAATCATATTAGGACCTATCATGAGGAGGTAGATTGGGGGAGGTGGTATGGACCAAAAGGATGGCTATCAAGTTCTCTTTGTGCCTTTACAAAACAGACTCATAACTCGGGATAGGTTATCCATGTTCGGTATCCCCTATGAGGACAGGAAGTGCAGCTTATATGGTAAGGAGGATGAGACAAGGGATCATTTATTTTTTGCTTGTGACTATGTTTGGGAATTATGGAGAGACCAGAGGACTAATTTTGGCACTCCTACAGCATAGTGCAAAGGTATTTCTTTTGTTTGGAATGATGTTAAAGAGGACAACAGTATGAGAGATTATCTTCGGCTCAGAATAATCTTTGGGGCTGTCGTTTGGCACGTGTGGAGGGAACGTATAGGTCTTTTAGGGTCTTTCCTCATTAATTTTGTTGTACAAAGAAATATAGATGCTGACATAGATATCCTAGATCCCAGATAACCTATTTTGTAATATGGGCTGGACTATAGTTTGTAATATTCGGTTTAATCTATAATATTTACCTTCCTCGGAAAAAAAATATATATCGTCTTTTGGATTATTAGAAATTATTGTACCAACGTACCGAGTACTCGAACCCGTACCTATGCTTCATAGCTCTTTGTAATACAGAGATTGAGAAGGATTTTATTCATAGAGTTAAAACAGGATGATTGAAGTAGAGTACTTCTAGAGTGATTTACGATTACATGATACCATTTAAAATTGAAAGGAAAATTTTATATAAGCCTAGTCATGCTTTATGGATTTTAGTATTAGAGAGACATCTTCAAAAAATGAGCATGCCTGAATAAGAATGCTAGATGAGTGAGTGATAATACATTGAAACATAAGAAATGAGAGTATTCACGAGAACTTGGAGGTGGTGCCAATTGAGGATAAGATGGAAAAAAAATAGTTTCGGATGGTTTTGACGTAAGCAAAAAAGACAATAGATGCATCATTTAGTAGAAGCAACAGGGTTTTAGTTAAAGCAACCGCTAGAACCTAGGATAGGCCCAAAGAAACTTGGATATATGGTATTTTATAATGTTACATTAGAACATGGCTCTTACTAGAGCTAGAAAGAAAAAAGGATTAATAGTCAACCTCAAAATTTTGGGGAAAGGCTTTGTTAATGTTTCTTATTGTTATTCTTCTTGTTGTTGCTGTTCTTGTACTTTAAGGAGAACAAGGAAAGCTTAAAAAATATGTAATAAAGGAATTAAAATATTATAGATAATCTGTAAACAATTTAAGAAATGGTAGTTTAAGAGGAAAGGTGTATAAGATATAGTTCCATCGAAGCTAACAGTAATTTCTTTGACTTTGTAATCTCAGGGTATACTTTAAGAAGTTCGCGTCATAGCATTAAAATGGATATGTTTTACCTGGATGATCAAAGTTGTATTCATGGACTCGTGATAGTTCCTCTTCACCCAAATTGTGATAAAAAGAATCCTACAATGTTACCATATATATTGATCAGTTGATGCTTAATGACATTCCCTTTAACAAATATGCTACAGTGTACATAAATAACTGCGACAATTTTTTTTTTTTGATGTAATGATGCCCTTAAGAAATTCAAATTCCTAGCAAATAATATATTTAAGTAGGAAAATATAGGCTAACACAAAGCGATAATACATATTATGTGTTGTTGCATGTATAGCTGCAGGAAATCATTTTTGCATATAATAAACTGAAGTATGAGAAGCATGAGATCACAATTGATAGCTGTTAGAAATGTTACAAGTTACATACTTGCAAGGAACGATGAAAATTAGTGACTATCATTGTGAAAGAGAAATTGTAATGAAGCGGAGGACTTAAATAAGGTCAAGCCATTGGGTCTTTCATCCCTACAAATGCAAAGTTCCTATTTGATCTTTGAAAATGAGTTAATTGCTTTCTTTGTTTATTCCTATATATATATATATATATATATATATATATATATATATATACACATCATAAGTAGGGAATGACTGCCAAGGGGTGGTCTAGTGGTGACTCTACAGTGTACAGTTGACTCCTGTAACACCTGACTGAAATGGTCATCCGAGATCCTGATTAGCAACTGATTCACACAGATCTGCACAGTTCAGGTTTGATCAGGACCTTCGGATTATATCTTGAAGAAAATCCAAACCAATGAGTATTTCCAAATTGAGAGGGTTGAGGGGATCAGCATTATATTGATAATAATATGGAAATACTATTAGTTATGTAGTTTATACTATTTCTACCTAAATCACCAATGTAGTTTCATCTTTTATTTCTGTCTGTTACGAACATATCATGGATTTAGAGGATTTGTTATTGCTACATACTCAAGGTAGTAACTCAAATCACGTATAGAAATGTGCTTGAAGTACTTCACATCCCCTATATCTAGTGGGAAACCATAAATCATTTCAATAGGGAATCCCTCTCACCAATACAGTAAGTTCATGTTCATTTTGGTATGAATTCATAAAGTCAAGCAACATAAAAAATAATAAGATATACATACCTGGTTCACAAGAACAACACGCTGATCATGAAGCTGCTCAATGATCATATCACATACAGCCTTTTTCCCTGAAGCTGCACCACCAGCAACTCCTGCAGATAACAAAAGAAGCAGCCATCCCTAAGACATACCAGAAATAATAAATAACATCAGGTTGCAAGTTGCAGTATCTAGAAAAACTGATAAAAACAACACTTGAAAAGCAGTAGTCACTGCCTGATAGGGATTAACTACTAGGAACAATGCCGCAACAAGAATAGCTGTGTAAAAACAAAAATCTTAGCCTCAAAAGCGTAAAACCAAAAAAACTTAGCCTCAAAACTCAGGATTTACTATTCAAAATTCAAATTATTTCTGAAGGATTTTGCATGTATATAGAGTGTAGCTCTGCACCATGGATGGTGGAGCCTAAAGGAAAAGTTTCAATGAGGGAGACTGATGACATATTGTAGAAGTTTGGGGAAAGACAAGTTGTATATACTGCTGGAGTTGCCATGGTGACAGTTAAATACCAACTTTAACAGAAGAGAAGCATGACTTTCAAACACGAGAATGGAACACAAAAGAAAAATGTTCATAAGAATTCATAACAGTATAAAAGCACAAGTGGAGATGTGTGGTCAGAAAACTAAGACAATTGGTATGATCTATCTTCTCTTAAATCAGGGAATCGCTACCAAAATGGAGAGTAACTTAAAATAAGTTGCACTTCCACTTATTTTTTACAGTTGCCACAACCAAAACATCACTTCACCTTCTAATAAGTATGTCTATGTATGTATATGCATGTGGGACATCAATGGTAATGTCATTCCATTTTGCTCTTTGGCTTAATGTGTCAGAGATGAATGCAATTCCCTGCAGCAAATTGTATCTTCTTACCTTTGTCTAGACTATTTATAGTATAGGGAACTTTGAAGGTACTCCTTGGTTGCACTTATAATGAATAGCCAAAAGGTACATTCTGCCAGCCAACTAGCTGCCTTACAACACG
This sequence comes from Iris pallida, assembly GCA_029216955.1. Taxonomy (NCBI): domain Eukaryota; kingdom Viridiplantae; phylum Streptophyta; class Magnoliopsida; order Asparagales; family Iridaceae; genus Iris; species Iris pallida. The sequence goes on along the minus strand of JANAVB010034418.1, from coordinate 11,011,793 downwards.
GCCTCTCGTGCTCCTAGCTACCTTGGCTAGGAATTTGGCATCAACAAAGAGGATTGCATGTCATAAAAACTGTTTTTATGCTCCATACCCGACCCCATTCTGATGGGAAGGCTTGGAAGATGATGACGGAGATGATAGTGGTGATATAAGTGCTATATGTGTATTTGTATGAATAGGGATGTACTTCTGCACGTATGCATGAGAGAATACAGGATAGAAGGAAATATGTGACATTTGTTATGATGTACTCACATTATATTTTGAAGTGCACAACACTGCCATAGGACGCTACAGTAGGTGGATGATCACAGCCACGTGTGAGAGGGGTCACATAGCTACACAGGCTGCTGGAGATGGCGTTATACCCATGAAAATGGCATCATATGCCCTTTTTTCCAGCCTAATTAATCCTTTTGTGCATTCTAGTCAGATATATCCAGAATGGACAGGGCTGTAGTACTCTTTTACACATCCATGACTGACCTGATTAGAATTTTGTGCCAATATTGTAGTGCCCCGTCCCGCTCAGTCAATCGGAGGAATCGGAACGCCGACAACGTTCGGACTTAGCCTTGCAACGGCTGCTCGAAGGCTCGCTCGGTCGAGGCGACTCCTCGCTCAGGTGGGGTAGTTTCGGTGAACTTGCCTCATCTTAGCCTTCACTTAATAAATCGCATGTTTTCGACTTGCACAAATAGGCTTGATAATAAAAGAGACGAATCCACATAGCTAAAGGAAATAATTCCGACGGGTCGAATTGAGTTAGAATATGAAAAGGTCCAACGGTTGGCTTAGAGTTGGTGCACGGCGTGCTTTGAAAATGACACTCGATCCTTCGTCCCGTGGCTTGGGAGAAGAAAAGTTGGTTGAGTAGGCGAAGTTATGACGTAGCCTAAGTCATAGGCGTCGTCCGCATGAATGCTTCATAAAGCATGCACGGTCCCATCGTCCAAGGCTTGGCATAGCCTTGATTTGCCATGAGTTAAGTGCGTTGAACAGATTGTGACCTAAGTCTAGGAACCCAATGACTTGGTCGTTCGAAGTCGAATGCACGGCACGTTTCCACGATGCAAGGCTTGATGCAGTCTTTGCTCGTCAAGTTGTTGCAAAGTTAAGTAAGGCAAGGACTATCAAATAGGCATTCATGAGTTGAATAGTCCCACGATCCCAAGGTCCGTCGTATAAAGTATGACTTGGGCGGTAGTGTGCGTAGAACACGGTTGGCATTAAGGCACAATGCACGGACTTAATGTTTAAGGCACGAGCCACGGTTGATTTAAAGCGAGTTTGGAAGAAAGGACTATCGAATAGGCATTCATGAGTTGAATGAAATGATATGGTAACATGGAAAGAATGCTCGCGGTCGTGGGTCGTCGAGGGGTCTCAAATGATAGAAGTCTTGATATTGATTTTGAAAGGGAGGGTAACACTGAAAGAAGGATGATTGTGTGAGACGTCAATTTGAGTCGAGTCTTGCATGGTCATTGGACAACTTGTCCACAAGGGCGATTTGTTTCCTCGGACGACAACCCGGGGCCACGGGACCGTTCCGGCCTAGGAGGAAACCGAGGGTGAATGTGAGCGGGATAGCTGAGCCGAAAGGCAAGTATTCGGTGGACGCTCATTTGGGCTAGCTACTTGCGATGACCGGTCCATCCTATACCAGCTATGTGTCCAAGATAGCTTGTCATACTAGTGACCTCATATAGATGAGTCGGCACGGGCGGCAATCCGCGAGTGTGCCTTTGGATTGAGTCCAGTATTGAGTGCACTATATCAAGGAGTCGAGTTGAATGTGTGTGTACAGTTAGAACACAATGTTGGGCCTAAGATTTGGTTGCAACGTAGACGATGTGCTTCGGCACGAGATGTGGCATCGAGTCTTATGTTGTCGGCATATAAGTTACATATTTATGATTGAGTTGTCTTGAGTTTAAGTCAGGAGATGCCGCAAGGCAAAGTCGGTCGAGTGACATTTAGTCCACAAGTCTTGATTGGGTCAGTTGGTGATTGAAGTAAAAAGGGTCGCGAGGCGGCGATATGGTTTAGTCACCCTGAGTTGCGAGGCACGGCACGATGGATTCCTAGCACGATCACATGGAAATGGAGCCTCATCACGTAGTTGCGTCTCTGATTTGGCCGAAAGACAAGCACGACTTGATAGGTTAACGATGTTGAGTCGACGTTGTTGTTGCAAGCACGGGATGGTCTAGAGACACAAAATAGGCCAAGGCGTCGGTCATAAAACAGATCCTAAGATAAGACTAGAAAGACAATTGATAAGAAGGGACTATGTTGCACGAAGTAAATCAAACGTGTTGGTTTTGTATGGGTGGGCGAGGAGCTCATTCCACCAGTACAGTTGAGTACTGACACCCACATAGTTTTTATGTGCAGGCACAGGTAGAAGCTCGTGGCGCGGAGCTCGCTTCGATGCGTCGAGGCACGGAGTTCCTTGGCGATTCGCAGCGTGCGGCCGCATTGATTCAAGACTTATACGGGACATAATGTATGGACGTCGCCTTCCGAAGCATCCGCTGGCTCAAAACATGTATTGAGAGATGAGAGAGAGCTTGAGTGACTTGTAATATTGGCCTTACGCCCCATTGTAACCTTTGTTTCAATATCAATAAAGAGCTTCTTTGACTCACTTGTGTTTGTTCTAAATTTTCGCTGCTATTATTCAATGTCTCTGCTTGGGACTTCTATGCGACGACCCCGTCGCAGCCGCTGAAATTGGCCGTTATGGAACCCGCCTTGCACGAGCGCAATCTAGGCTCGTGCGGCATCACGCCTTAGCGAGGACGATCGCTCCTACGGGAGCGGGACGTGACATAATGGTATCAGAGCACGGCTTTACGTCCTTGGACTATCGATTGAATTTTTTAACTCCGTTGTTTCCGCAAACTCTGAATTGTTGCTTCCGCAAAGTTGATATCGTTGGTGCGCTCTCTCAAATGTCCCACGGGATGTCCATACAATGAGTCTAAATAATTTGCAAAACGTAGAAAAACAGATTTTGAAAAGAAACAAAAAGATGATTTGCATAAGCACGGTTGGCTAAGTCGGGCTGGGCATATACACCAAAGTTGCGTCGACCTTAGAAAAGTCGAGTGCGGGAATTGAATAGTGTCGAGCAATAATGAGTTGAACTCGATTGAGTAAAGGGAGATGACTATCGATAAGGTGCTATCGAGCGACGATAATGTCGGTGCGATATAGATGAGCGTGCTTGGAATTTGATGAATGGTTCGAATGGAAAAATTGAAGAAGTCAATTTTGATTCGAATGATAGTTTTGAGAATTTGTTGAATGACTTCATTCCTGAGTGGTGTATGCGATAACCTCAGGAATGTCGATCAATCGATTGAGAATGCGGGGTGTCGATGAGTCTATCAGCAAGTGTCGCGTGTATGCAAAGCCGTAGATTGAGTATTGTTGAATGAGTTTTAGTCTCGAAGTTTGACTAATTGGTTCGAACAACCTAGAAAATTGACGCGTACGGAACGTGCACGAGATTGAGGATTGTGCAAGTATGAAATGCGAAGATGATTGAGTAGATATCAAATCGAAGAAAGGTTAAGATTTAGCGAACGGATGACTTGATAAAGAAAATCGATAGGTGGATCGTATAGAAAAAGTTAACACGATGGGAAGATAGCGTGCACGAAAAGTTGAATTTTAAGTTACGCAATGACTTTAAGGATTGGATTGAATGTTGCTCAATGATTTGAGTTAGCAAGGAATGATGCGAATTGAGAAAATACGTTGGTCGATGACTTAAGATAAACGGATGAACAATACGTGAAATTTATTTGAGGAAATTGATGTTGTGAATGATTCGAGGGATAATGATTGGACTTGAATTTGAATGTCGAGGAGATTATCCAGTTGGATGATAGCATCATTCGCACGACTCGAAATCGGTTGCAAAGGAAGATCGTCAGGTTACGCATATCGTCGATGGTATTGAGGCGTATCAAAGATCGGTATGCGATAACTCGGGGGTACTCTGACTCGGCGAATGACGATCGTGCAAGTGTTATTGTTCGGTTAGATGCTATACTTAGAATTTTGATTGAGATGAATATTGGATGAAAATGATTGTGTCTTGAGGGTTACGCGGATAACCACAGCATCGACATTCTTGTCTTGCGCGAGCGCAACTCTAGCCTCGCACATGCGTTGCGTCGGATTTGGGACAATCGTTTCGCGTGAGCGTTGATATGGTGATTCATGTCGCGGGAATGATCGAACTCGAAAAATCAGGACGCGGCAACTTTGATTGTCTCGACTTGTTGGTTTGATGCAAAGGAAAATTCGAGGATGTTTGGACTTGCGATTGATGAATGAAATAAACTTGAGGATTGAGTAGGTCCAATCCGCGCATCGAGAATGAATTAGTCTAGCAAAACAAGAGTTACGTCCCGATGAGAATGATTACCCCGCGGGAGCGTGTATGGTGATTTATGCCCACCGTGGATAATCTGAATCGCGTGAGATCGGAGCGCAATATATTGTTAAGTTAGACGATCTCATGATCGAATACGTGAATTGGGATGAATGACTTAGGGAATATGAAAGGTGGATTATGGTTTAGCGATGAATTGCGTCGTAGCGTGCTTGACTGGGAAGGATTGATGGGCAGATTATGACGAACGTGTTCGAAGAGATAGACTATGTGAAATGGCTTGATGAACGAGTGATATTGATATGTCGAGGAATTGGTTGAAACGTGAGTTATCGTAGGATGGCTTTGTTGAACGACTCGGACCCCGTGCGACGAATGTTGGGATGTGTGTAGGAAATCGATGCTCGATGTTTAGAAATCGGACTGATGCGAGCTTGGGTAGAAAACCCCGTACTATCAACTTGGTTTGACCTTAGGATGGGGTCAGTGTTGATATTGTTGTTTGGGAACTATGATTCCAATACTGACGGATGACTTTAACCTAAAGATATAGCCTAGCAATTAGGCAGACGATCCGGCGTGAAGAGATAGGGATTGTGAAGGCACCGCTCACGAGGCTCGGTTGACATGCATGTATATCAAGGACGCTTGAATATGTGCACGATCCAACTCAAGTGGTGATGGCGAAATTCGCAATCACGAGGCTTGGCTGAAATGCATGTATTTTAGGGACGCCTAAAATATGTGCACGATCCAACTAAGTGATACGCTGAATCAAGTGAGACTTGAGGAACGAGAAAGTGTCGAGGATTTTGAGATCGTGAGTTTTGAAGAAAAGATTATGGGTAGCACGAGCGTGGCTCGGATTTAAGAAACGCATAAGAGTAGTGTGTGCGAGAGTCCTTGAATGTTGAATCAAGCTATAAGTCGATAAGTGTACTCAGTTAGTTTCGAGGACGAAACCTTTTCTGAGTGGTGTATGATGTAGTGCCCCGTCTCGCTCAGTCAATCGGAGGAATCGGAACGCCGACGGCGTTCGGACTTAGCCCTTGCAACGGCTGCTCGATGGCTCGCTCGGTCGAGGCGACTCCTCGCTCAGGTGGGGTAGTTTCGGTGAACTTGCCTCATCTTAGCCTTCACATAATAAATCGCATGTTTTCGACTTGCACAAGTAGGCTTGATAATAAAAGAGACGAATCCACATAGCTAAAGGGAATAATCCCGACGGGTCGAATTGAGTTAGAATATGGAAAGGTCCAACGGTTGGCTTAGAGTTGGTGCACGGCGTGCTTTGAAAATGACATTCGATCTTTCGTCCCGTGGCTTGGGAGAAGAAAAGTTGGTTGAGTAGGCGAAGTTATGACGTAGCCTAAGTCATAGGCGTCGCCCGCATGAATGCTTCATAAAGCATGCACGGTCCCATCGTCCAAGGCTTGGCATAGCCTTGGTTTGCCCATGAGTTAAGTGCGTTAAACAGATTGTGACCTAAGTCTAGGAACCCAATGACTTGGTCGTTCGAAGTCGAATGCGTGCACGGCACGTTTCCACGATGCAAGGCTTGACGCAGTCTTTGCTCGTCAAGTTGTTACAAAGTTAAGTAAGGCAAGGACTATCAAATAGGCGTTCATGAGTTGAATAGTCCCACGATCCCAAGGCCCGTCGTATAAAGTATGACTCGGACGGTAGTGTGCGTAGGACACGGTTGGCATTAAGGCACGATGCACGGACTTAGTGTTTAAGGCACGAGCCATGGTTGATTTAAAGCGAGTTTGGAAGAAAGGACTATCGAATAGGCATTCATGAGTTGAATGAAATGATATGGTAACATGGAAAGAATGCTCGCAGCCGTGGTCGTCAAGGGGTCTCAAATGATAGAAGTCTTGATATTGGTTTTGAAAGAGAGGGTAACACTGAAAGAAGGATGACTGTGTGAGACGTCAGTTTGAGTCGAGTCTTGCATGGTCATTGGACAACTTGTCGACAAGGGCGATTTGTTTCCTCGGACGACAACCCGGGGCCACGGGACCGTTCCGGCCTAGGAGGAAACCGAGGGTGAATGTGAGCGGGATAGCTGAGCCGAAAGGCAAGTATTCGGTGGACGCTCATTGGGGCTAGCTACTTGCGATGACCGGTCCATCCTATACCAGTTATGTGTCCAAGATAGCTTGTCATGCTAGTGATCTCATATAGATGAGTCGGCACGGGCGGCAATCTGCGAGTGTGCCTTTGGATTGAGTCCAGTATTGAGTGCACTATATCAAGGAGTCGAGTTGAATGTGTGTGTACAGTTAGAACACAATGTTTGGCCTAAGATTTGGTTGTAACGTAGGCGATGTGCTTCGGCACGAGATGTGGCGTCGAGTCTTATATTGTCGGCATATAAGTTGCATAGTTATGATTGAGTTGTCTTGAGTTTAAGTCAGGAGATGCCGCAAGGCAAAGTTGGTTGAGTGACATTTAGTCCACAAGTCCTGATTGGGTCAGTTGGTGATTGAAGTAGAAAGGGTCGCGAGGCGGCGATATGGTTTAGTCACCCTGAGTTACGAGGTACGGTACGATGGATTCCTAGCACGATCACATGGAAATGGAGCCTCATCGCGTAGTTGCGTCTCTGATTTGGCCGCAATGCAAGCACGACTTGATAGGTTAACGATGTTGAGTCGACGTTGTTGTTGCAAGCACGGGATGGTCTAGAGACACAAAATAGGCCAAGGCGTCGGTCATAAAACGAATCCTAAGCTAAGACTAGAAAGACAATTGATAAGAAGGGACTATGTTGCACGAAGTAAATCAAACGTGTTGGTTTTGTATGGGTGGACGAGGAGCTCATTCCACCAGTACAGTTGAGTACTGACACCCACATAGTTTTCATGTACAGGCACAGGTAGAAGCTCGTGGCGCGGAGCTCGCTTCGATGCGTCGAGGCACGGAGTTCCTTGGCGATTCGAAGCGTGCGGCCGCATGGATTCAAGACTTATACGGGACATAAGACATAATGTATGGACGTCGCCTTCCAAAGCATCCGCTGGCTCAAGACATGTATTGGGAGATGAGAGAGAGCTTGAGTGACTTTAAATATTGGCCTTGCGCCCCATTGTAACATTTGTTTCAATATCAATAAAGAGCTTCTTTGACTCACTTGTGTTTGTTCTAAATTTTCGCTGCTATTATTCAATGTCTCTGCTTGGGACTTCTGTGCGACGATTCCGTCGCAGCCGCTGAAATCGGCCGTTATGGAACCCGCCTTGCACGAGCACAATCTAGGCTCGTGCGGCATCACGCCTTAGCGAGGACGATCGCTCCTACGGGAGCGGGGCGTGACAAATATAATACCTAATCATGTAAAATGCAACTGCACTGGACTAGGTAGCTAGTTAAGCAACATTACAGGCATCATCATCGATTGTCAATTGTAACTTTGTCAGGACATGTAAGCTTCACAATTAAAGCCTATTTATAAGCATTATAAAAATTGCAATGCAGCCAATGATATACAAAATTCAGGCCAACTGTGTCAAAAGTCAAACTATGGCTAGCCAACATGTCAAGTTTAATGGTTTCTATTTTACCACAATAAATAGCACTATAACAATTCATTGACTGGCAAGGAAGTGCATGAAATTTTTTGGAGGATTCAAAAATTATTTGAATGGAAAAAGTAGAGGTACAATGCTAGAACATAATTCTTCAGTATAGCAGCACGATAGTAACCATTTGCAGCACTATGATGTTACATCAAATATGATAGCCAACAAACACCCTGCAATAGATAAGTGAAAATGTTAAGTATATGATGGAGTTGGCATTCTGACTCTAACCAATTAAGAAAGGTTGTCTGTGTAAATTTTCAGTTGTTGTAGTGGCCTTTTTCTCTCCTTTTGAGTTTCTCTTTTCCAAATCATCAAGATGAAGTCCTGAAAAGTGAACATCAGCTGAAGTCTCCAACAGAGACTCTACTGATTTAGTAGTCATGTAGAAGCTAACCTGGAAAGGCACGGAAATGAAAATATTACAATTCATGGAAGAATACTTACAGGTGTTTATAATAGCAGCTAGGATCACCAATTTCTTTTTGTTGAGGAAAGGGGTCATCAATTATATTACTTAAGTGTACATAATGAACAGAGCTATAAGAAACATAGTTCCAAAAAAAAGCAATATCTCAGTATGAGTGTATAACTCATCTTCCACTATGTAATGAGGCTTCAAAACGGCTCAAAAGTGAGCCGTCTAAGCTGTCATTATATCATGGTCCATTTTATTTTGAAAAATAAGTTATGTAAACAAATGTCGAAAAAAGTTTAAAATTATTATATATATTCAACATGGGGAATCGAGCTCAACCAAACAAGAAGGATACCTCCCACCTTAACCACATGAGTTAGAAGAGATACTTGACTATAATTGGATAATCCAAACTATAATGGGTGCGACATTGCTGATGGCGCCCGGTGGTGGGGGGGCACATGGGGCGCCATCAGTGATGTCGTCTTGGGGTGGGTTTCGGTTTTCTTTTTTTCGGACGACATCACTAATGGCGTCCTATCCCCTCTTTCATAATTTTTTCAAACTCGTCCCCTTTTTCTTAAATAGGACAAATTTCATACCCATGTGTAAAAATTTTCGTATTTTTATTAATACGTGCAAAGCACATGCATTTACTAGTGTTTTATAAACATCCTAAGAGTTAAGTATTTATGACAAACCATCTAGAAAAATAACAAATACAAAGGCTAAATTGTGTCTTTTGTTTCAAGGGTGTGTTTTAGTTTTGTAGGAAAAAGCCCAATACATACTCCAAAGAAGATTATGGAGTTTGTTTCACATAAACTGGTTGGTACTGGCAGCTATAAATGCTTCTTGAGAAGCTAAAGGAGGTAGCTTCTAGATCGTGTATATTTCAAGTTGGTTTTGTGTTTTAAAAACAACCAACCATGCATATGGTGCCATTTGGAACAATAATAATGCATAAAATTAGTTTAGTATCTGGAAATCAGTGTAGGGTTATTCCTATGTCAAAGCCTTTTCTTTATGCCAGAAATGGAAGATGTTTTCCCAAAAATACAGCTATTCCACCATCCTTGGGTTCAGTTACATGAATCCTTCCCCATTCAGCCCTTAAAAGGGTTGTTTCTTCCGTTACATATGATAAACGACAACAATAACAAGAAAGCCTTTATTTGGCTTGCAGATACTTGAATTATTTTCTTCCATTGTACATTGACAAGGGACATTTCATCTCTAATATTAGCAAATACCATCCCTCTGTCTCAGCCTCAGTCCAAGTCTATTTAGGCCTACCCCTAGTTCTAGCAGCTCATTTAACTAAAACCGGTCACTCCTAACTAGTGCATTACTTGTATTAGGACATGTCCAAATCGCCTCAAACGACTTTTGTCATCTTATCTTTAATTGACACCACCTCCAACTTCCTATGAATATTCATCTCTTATTTTGGCCTTCAATGTATTTCACTCGTGCATCTTACCATTGTCTTTTATGTTACGATAATGTTTTGAAATTTTTATTATCTGTTAACATTTGATTCATAAAGCATTATAGGGATATTCTATGATCACAAAGCACTCCGGTTACACTCAACTTCAACCAATATGCTTTAATTCAGTGAATGCATCATTCTCAATCTATCCATCGTGATGTATGAATAATTTCAAATGGTGAACTATAACTGTTAGATATCTCTTAGTCGTCTGTAGAAACTATTCCCTCGTTTCTTTGTTGACTTCTACTAAAATAGCATTTCATATCCTAACAATTTTAATTCTAAAGCTACTCTAACACAATTTTACTTTAAAGTTAATCCCTCTCTACTTACTACAAATGACAATATCATTAGCAAAACATACATCATAGAACCTCATTGAATGTGTTGGGTAATTTTTTCATGAATCATAATTAGTGCAAAGAGGTAAGGAATTAAGGTTAATCATTGATGTAACGCTGCGGAAAATAGGACCAGATCTACTTCAATTGTTGTCAAAGTAGTCATAACTCCATAATATCCACCTTGAAAATCTAGTAGATACCTGCTTCTTCTCCAACACCCACCATATTCTTCATAGGATCCTATCATTCTCATATCTAATTCAGCCATATGGAGAGCCTCATTATCATCATCCAAGAGAATGGGGTCGGATATGGAGCACAATAAAGCTCCATAAAGGATTTTGACCAAGTTTTTATGACTGGTTGTCTACGTGGCGTCCAGTGTTATAAATTTCGGTAGGCGGATTCGGTGCGCCAAAGGGGCGCCTAGCGCCTAGGCGTCCGCACAGAAAGAAAAAAAATAGTTTTGGGTTTTGACTTTTGAAAATTTTTGAAATTTTTTGAAATTTGAATTTTTATTAATTTTTTTGAATTTAATGAATTTTTTTATTTTTTATTTTTTAATCTGAAATATTTTTGAATTTTTTTTTAAATTTCAAAATTCAAAATTCAAAATTTTGAATTTCCCGCATTGGCCGAACAGGAGCCGACTTGGCGGAACAGGCCAGCCTAGACGCCGAACAGGTCCGCTTAGGGCCGAACAAGCATCTAGGAGGCCGATTTGGGGGTTTTCGGTGCGTCAGGCGGCTGCCTAATGCCTAGGCGCCGCCTAGGCCTATTTTTAGAACACTGTGCGTCAACCTTCTAATTTGGTATTGAACTCCTAGCCAAGGTAGCTATAGCATGATAGGGTCATGCCACAAAACCCAGACGTGTAGTTGGCGCGTAGTTGGACCTACCTTTTGGATATGCAATTTAAGCTCATGCAACCAAAGAGCACCCTCCATGTTATCCTGGACTATAAAGAGTCTAGACGAAAAGGTAAAATGATATAATTTGCTAAAGGGAACACATTAAGCCAAAGGGAAAGGAATGAAAATTCCAAACCTAATGTAGATCCCTCCACTCTAAATTTCTAATTAATCTTCTTAATAACTAATATAGCTATTTTGCAGCGGACCTCTCTAACATAAAACCAAATTGATTGTTCCAAAAAATTTGTTTCTTGTCTTAGTCTTTGCCCATAACTCTCTCCTGGAGTTCCCTGGTATGTCATGTCAATACTCTATGTTTCTCTACTTTAGTTGCATTAATTAAACAATTAACAAAGGAGCACAAGAGAAGGATGTCTCAGTACAAATCGAGGCTGACAAGGTGGAGTCCTCTCAAGTTTGAACTGAAGTACTATCGGAAACAACTGGTCTTACGAGGTTAAGTTCTTAGATAAGTCAAAAGAGTAGGTTTTGTCATAAATAAACGGAAAACATAAAGATAGATCAAGGTAAAACAGACCAAACACGTGATCCACCAAAATATTGCAACTATTTCCTCGTCATTTGGTACCCAAGTGAGTTTTCACCACATGAGAAATAAGAACATTTGTAGAAATTCTTCTCATATAGGAATTTCCTTCTAATTTCTTACACCACTTATGTTTTCCTCCTGGAAACCTAAACTGAAACTTTATCCCATCAAAGGAATCTAGAGCTATCACTCCGAATCTTCTACACCAACACCAGCTATAAAGTGAGTTAAGCTTCATATAGAACACTTAAAGTTCTATTTTAAACCAAGGGCATTCAACCAAACCGACCTCATTACATTCTGTGATTAGTCAGTCACCAAAGTAATAGCAGCTTATTGTGCATTACTCAGAAAAAACATTCATCACTAGTACTGGGTACAACTACAACCTAGCCTATGTTACATGGACATGGGAAAATGGTGTATCTATCCGTATTTGTATTCCTGAAACAAATATGGTTATAAATTGTGCCTATATGAATGTCAATATCCTGCATCTGTTTGTCCTTATCAGTATCCATGTCCATATTGATACCATTGAACCTAGCTTTGGTGCAACAACACAAAAAACCTCTATCTTCCTCCTCTAAACGTCTGGAGAGCAATTACATATTGCTTCACAAGTAGGCATTCTACAGTCCCTACCTTTTTAATATTCTCCCAAATGAATGCATGTTGATATATTTAGTATGAGAATATGTTATATTTAGTATGGAAATATCCTGAGGACATATTTGGGATGCCAGAATATGCCACAGGATATTCCATTGGATATTCTATCATGTAAAGGCTATATAAAGCCTATGAGATTATCAATAAAATTCATCAATCAATCTCAACATGGTATCAGAGCCACCTTTCCACAAACCCTAACCCTAGCCGCCACCAAAACTCTAACCTAACCTTTCCCCCCTCTCCCTCCCTCTCTCCCTCCCCGCTGTCGCTGTCGCTGCCGCTCCCGCTGTTGCTGCCGTTGCCGCTGCAGCTACTGCTGCCGCTGCTGCTGCTGCGGCTACTGCTGCCGCTGCTGCTGCCGCTGTGCGCACCACCCCCCCTCTCCCCGCACGTAGGAGAGGACGATAAGGACGAAAAAGACGCCAATGCCTAGATCTGATGAAATCAGACATGTTCGGATCTAGGAGAGGACGACGAGAACGAGCGTGAGTCGTGGAGCAAGCGTGACGTGATCGGAGAAGAAACATCGATGGAGGCGATCATCAAGAAGCTGGATGCTACAGATGTTGCGACGTTGATGAAGTTGATGAAGATGTCGGCTGGTGAGAGCACGACACGAACGTCGTCAAAGTTGGAACTTTCCTCCATTGATCTGAAGTTGGACGGACCAGTCACCTATCTGAGTTGGTCACGGCGAGTGAGAAGAACCCTTGCAGAAAAGAACCTGGAGGAATTTTTGACGGGCGAGAAGACAGAGCCGGACGAGAGCTTGACAGGATGCGACGAGTGAAAATCTACTCATATGGTGATTTACATCTGGCTTCTCAATTCCTTAGTCCAATCTATTGCCTCCACAGTAGATGGCATTGAGATGGTGAAAGACGTGTGGAAGAAGTTGAGGAGAACCTATGATGGTGTAGGAAACAACTTACGGATCTTCCAGATAAAAAGGGAGATCGACGACACCGTACAGGGAGAGAAGACGGGGTGCAGGAGTACGCCACAGAGTTGGAGCGTCTCTGGCTGGATTATGATCACTCCTCAAAACGGACAAGCTGCGGGGACCCAAAGTGCAAGGAGAGACATGTGTGTCTGCAGGAGAGGACGATAAAATTCCTCAAAGGGCTGACTACAGCATTCGCACAGAGGACAGCCTTACTCCTCGCCCAACCAGAGATTCCTAGTCTCGAGGAGGCTATCTCAGTCATGATCCAGGAGGAGACGCGCATCAGACTACAGGCGGGGACAGGTAGTCCCCCCGAAGCAAAGTCAGCACTAGCGGTTACTAGCTCGGGCGACACTGGATCCAAGGAAGAGCTCTGGCAACACAATCGGCAGTGCTACAACTGCGGAGAGATGGCCATCATCGGTATGCTTGTACCAAACCACCTAAGGAGGAAGACTCAGGTGGTGGACGTGGACGAAGATATATTGGACGTGGTCGTGGTCGAGGGGGTCGACGAGGCGGCCGAGGAGGGTATCGGACAAACCTGCTAGTAGCAGAAGGGAATGGAGGAGCTGCTGACACCTTTACTGAGGAGGATCAGGCATTGCTGGACATGCTGGAGAGAAAGCAGAGAGCGTCAGCTGAGGGAGACAGGAGGAGTGGAACAGAGGCATCCACTCCATTCTTCGTTGGAGGCAACGCCGCTATGTATGCCCACCCATCAGAAGGTACTGACGAATCACTTGCTCTTGTATCTATGTCTTCCCTTAAAACGTCAGACTGGATTATCGACTCAGGAGCATCTCGACATGTGACCGGAAATGCTAGTGAGTTTTCTTTATACACTCACCTAGCATCAGCAGACACCATTCAGACTGCAGACGGTACTTTCCAGCCAGTGGTCGGTAAGGGTACTGTTAATTGTACAGGTTCAGTAAAATTATCTAATGTTTTACATGCTCCATCCTTTTCAGTCAGTCTTCTGTCTATTAGTTCTATAATTCTTTAACTTACATGCATTGTTTCTTTTGATATTCCTAAGGTGATCTTCCAGGAGAAAGGGACGAGATAAAGACTTGGGACTGGCACTTGGCATGAGGGACTGTGGTACCTAGATCAAGAAGTACTGGACTCAGCATTGGTATCTATGGCAGAGAAAGCTGGAATGGGAGAGTTGCAGCAGAGAACTGAAGATACTTTGACACTTCATCATAGGAGGATGGGACATTCTTCCTTTGATACTATAAGTAAGTTGTATCCAGAGATTTATGCAAAAACAAATAAACAGAAATTAGTATGTGATGCATGCGAGTTAGAAAAACTTACTAGAAGCTCATATGTTGGTACTGGTCATAAGAGCTCTTTTGCTTTTGAGGTAGTACATTATGATGTTTGGAGTCCATGTGCTACTAATACTATGAATGGGTATAAGTATTTTGTTTTCTTTATTGATTGTGCATCTCGTGTCACATGGTTGTATCTGATGAAAAATAAGAGTGATGTATCTGCCTGTTTTCGGAATTTTCATAAGCATGTCCAGACTCAGTACAATGCAGTGGTGAAGGTACTGAGGTCTGACAATGAAACGGAGTATACTAACAAGACGCTTACAGAGTACTTGTCAGCACACGGAATACAGCATCAGACCACTTGTGCATACACACCAGCACAAAATGGAGTAGCAAAAAAGCATAACCGACACCTTCTGGAGACCGCAAGAAATATGATGATCGACATGAATGTCCAATAAAATCTATGGGGACATGCAGTGTTGACAGCAGCTCAACTTATCAATAAGATGTCTTCAAAAATCCTGCGATAGAAGTCCCCATGTGAAGTATTACGAGGCAATAATAGTGGGATACTTCCACTGAAGGTGTTCGGATGTGTGTGTTTTGTGAAAGACAACAGACCATCAGTTGGAAAACTTGACCCTAGAGCAGTCAAGTGCATCTTTGTGGGCTACTCAACAACTCAAAAAGGGTATGTGTGCTGGAGTCCAGTAGAGAAGAAGAAGTTTGTTAGTATGGATGTTCACTTCCGGGAGCATGAGCCATATTACCGCCAGGAGGGAACTTCACACAACACGCCTAATACTACCAGTATAAGGCGAGAGGGGGAGATGGAGAACTTGGTGGTAACAGATTTAGAAGTTTGGCACAGAGGCACGGTTGAGGAGGAACATGAAGGTGAAACAGAACAGGGAGAGGAGATGAGAAGTGTTAGGCTTACGGCTCAGGAGGAGTTACTTACCTATAGCAGAAGAGAGAAGCAAACTGCAGGACCAGTACCTACAGTGCCAGTACTAAGTCCCCTGCCTGCATCTGTCCCAACTCCTGAGACACCTACACCGCCATCCTCTTTATCTACACCACCATCCTCCTCAGGTGATATCATTCCTCCTATATCTTCCACACCACTATCTATACGAAGGACTACTCGCAGTAATGCGAAAAATCTTCCGGACAGATATGGTTAGAATTTTGCTAAGTTTGTTTCTTATAACCATATCTCTTCTTCTCATGGAGCATTTATAGCATCTTTGGATAGTATTACTGTACCTAACAATTGGCAGGTTGCCAAGAACGATCCAAAGTGGAAAGCGGCGATGCACGAGTTGGGAGCTCTTGAGAAGAACCACACTTGGGAGTTGGTGAGACTGCTAGAAGGGAAGAGAGCAGTCGGATGCAAATGGATTTTCATGGTGAAGCAGAACCCAGATGGACAGGTTGAGCGCTACAAAGCTCGACCGGTGGCAAAAGGATACAGTCAGACGTACGGCATTGACTATGACGAGACCTTTGTACCAGTGACAAAGATGAGCACTATCAGGACCTTGATCTCTCTGGCAGCCAATGGAGGATGGAAGCTAGACCAACTGGATGTAAAGAATGCATTTCTTCATGGAGATCTAGTGGAGGAGGTGTACATGGAGATACCACCAGGATTCGGCACCAATCAGACAGAAGGTAAGATCTGCAGACTGAAGAAGTCCCTCTATGGACTGAAGCAGTCTCCTCGAGCATGGTTTGATATGTTCAGAAGAGCAATGATAGAGATGGGATATCAGCAGATCAATGTTGATCATACTGTCTTCTTCAGACGAAGTGGAGGCCACATCACCATGCTTACGGTGTATATAGATGATATGATTATTACAGGCGATGATGAGCAGGAGATCGCCCAACTCAAAGGAAAGCTTGGCAAGGAGTTCGAGGTGAAGGATCTTGGCCCTCTTCGATACTTCCTCAGGATTGAGATTGCTCGAGATACAGAGGGAATTGTTCTTTCTCAGAGGAAGTACGCACTGGACCTGCTTACGGAAACAGGAATGATGGGATGCAAATCAGCTACGATACCGATATACCAGAAGTTCAAACTGGATGCTGAAGCTGGAGAACCAGTTGACCGGGATAGATATCAGAGATTGGTGGGCAAGTTGATCTACTTGAGCCACACTCGACCTGATATCAGCTTTGCGGTCAGTGTAGTGAGCCGCTATATGCATGACCCCCGGAAGGGTCATATGGACGCAGTGTACCAGATTCTGAGGTACTTGAAGGGAGCCCCCGGAAAGGGACTAATTTTCAGAAGAAATAATCATGTGAGCATCGAGGGCTATTGTGATTCTGAATGGGCTAGCTGTGCTAACGACAGGAGATCTACATCGGGATACTGCATATTTGTAGGAGACAACTTGGTCTCTTGGAGGAGTAAGAAGCAGTCAGTAGTTATCAGATCAACAGCTGAAGCATAGTATAGAGCTATGGCCTTGGGAGTCACAGAGCTATTGTGGTTGAAGAATATGCTGATGGAGCTGAAGCTGGACCAGGGAGCCAAGATGAAGCTATGGTGTGACAACCAGTCAGCTATTAGTATTGCCAACAATCCAGTACAGCATGACAGGACTAAGCATATCGAGATTGACAGATTCTTCATCAAAGAAAAGCTGGATGGTGGACTACTAGAGCTGGGCTATCTTCCAACCAAATATCAGGTAGCAGACGGATTGACCAAGGGGCTTAACTCTATCAGCATGATGAGAGGATGTGACAAGATGGATTTAGTGAATATCTTTCGCCCATCTTGAGGGGGAGTGTTGATATATTTAGTATGAGAATATGTTATATTTAGTATGGGAATATCCTGAGGACATATTTGGGATGCCAGAATATGCCATAGGATATTCCATTGGATATTCTATCATGTAAAGGCTATATAAAACCTATGAGATTATCAATGAAATTCACCAATCAATCTCAATAATGCCAAGCACACTTTACTGAAATCCTGTATTCTATAGCCATTTCATGACTAGAATAGCGCTAGTTCACTAGTAATTTAGCCAAATTCTTAGGGTTAAACAGAGTGTCTAAGCATTCTTTCTTTTTGTCCTCATACTTACCAACCCATGGTAATCCCGATATGTCAACCAAAACAACAACAACAAATCCCAAATGGCAGTATACTTTATCTTCAATGTTAATTTACACACCAAATCACAAACCCAATAGTGTCTGCCTGTACTAATGTAGAGTAGCCTTGACAGATCATCCCATAGATTTGACGGATCAAAAATTCTCATAAATAAGACAATAACACATCTAACCAGATCATATCAAATCAGAACCGTCGTTTAATTGAAATTTAGAGGTAAATCTTCACAGGTTAGGAAAATGAATGCTTCAAAAATTAGTAAATTGCATCATCAGGCATCTAGCAGACACAGCCCAAACACTTCAAGATACACTAGGACACCAAAATTAGTGTTGCACTGTAACGTGTCATATTCTTAACATAGCTGGCAATGTGTCATTTCCTCTTATTATCCCAATATGTCAACCAAAGTACATGTTTTTGTTCTCTTTGAACTAGTAACCACATCAACAGACCCTAGATGTAAACTTCCGGTCTAACTTTAGTTGAAATTTGGACTTCTAAGTTTGGCAACCTAGGAAGCACAGGGGCTCCAAAAACCGTAAGGGTGTCTATTTGTCATATTTGGCATGTAAAGACATGGCCCAAACACTCCATAAATACATTAGGACACAAAATAATTAGTGTCATGCCTGTGTCGCTGTGTCCATGTTGTGCCATATTTCGTAGCATAGTTGGCAATGCATCGTTCGATTTGATTTATTAACATAAATAGCAAACAATATCAGACCATGTACCAGACACTCACTGACCCAAACACTCCAAAAATACATTAAGACACCAAAATTAGTTTCGGGTTCGTGTCACCATCTCCTTGTCCTAAGCCATAACATAGTTGGCAATGTATCATTCCTTCTGATTATTGATAGAAATAAATAATAAATAATAATAATAATTTTTGAAATTATTATTATCGTATGTCTCAACCAAAAGTACATTTTTCTTCTTCTCTTTTAACTATTAACCACATCAAAGGCGATAATGAGCCTGGCCTGCACGGTGCGGAACACCGGCAACGTCTGAGTACTGATGACAAAGGGCCACGATCTGAGCTTGCGTGGGCCACGAATGGGACGTCCGTTCATGATAACTCAACGGATCGGGCGCCGCATGGACGGTCGAGGACTGGCACCATTCTACCACGAGTATAAACGACGGCCGACCATGCGGCCCGTTGTGCGGCACCGTAAGGGCGTCGAGAAGACGTCGTAAGGGCGTCGTGCGCATGGAACGGGTGGCTGGGCGGCATCGGCTGTCGTAGGCGTCGTGAAGACGTGGGGGCGCCTTCGGCATCGTGGGTGAAGCGAGGCAGTGTGTTGCGGGCATCGAAAGACGTCATGACCGTCTCGTGGAGTTCTGGAGCGCGCAGAGTGCGCGGGGTGTGCATGCGGGGCGATGATGACAAAGCCATTGTGGACAAGATAAGAGTCCTAAGTGAACTGACGACCGGATAAAAATCGTGAGCGGGGGACACGATTTAACTGAGCCCGCATATGCTGGAGGAAAAAAAAAAGGAAAAAAAAAGGAGGGAAAAAAACAGAGAAAAAACATATTAACCACATCAATAGCAGTAATTATTCTCTCAATATACTAATGTAGATTAGCCCCAACAAATCAATCACATAGATTTGCGCGAACAAAACAATTCTCACAGCTAAGAAACAATGCACGGATGCAACCATATAATCAAAAATCCTAGGTCTCTAAACAACAATCACAACCTAAGCCAAAATTCTTCGAAAAAAACAGGATAGTTACTCGAGAAATACTTTGATCACGCAAAAAGCATGCGATGGTTTGTTACCGTCTCCGTGTTGTGTCGTATCGTGCAGAACACGACCCCAGCACTCCAAAATACAATAGGAGACACCAGAATTACAAATGCAGAAATCCAGTCACCACATCATATAAAAAAAACCCAAGATTTCTAAAAAGACAAATGACAAACCTAACCAAAATTTCCTCGATCAATCGAAAAGAAAAATCGACAGCCGATCGAAAACAAACAAAACCGAGAATTGTGAAAAGAGTACCGATCGATCGAACTCTTCCTCCACTGATCCAAACCCTCTCTTTTTCTTTCTCTCTCTGTAGAAAGGAGTTAGGAGAGAGCCAGTGTGTCGAGAAATAGAGGGAGGGGGAGGGAGGGAGAGTTGTCCACGTATCCTCGAGAATATCGACAGCTGGAGGGACGAAGTAAGAAAGACGACGGCAAATTTCTCGCGCCTAAATCGGAGGTGGGAGAAACCGAGTAAACTATAATAAATCAAATTCGTTAGTTTACTCAATCGCCTCACTCTGACCCGCATGTCAGTGGCTGTTCTGTTATACTTTTACTACTGGGATTCGGTTTATGTGGAGTAGAAATTATGGGAGAAAACTTTGATACCTAAGGGGTATCAAAGTTTTGATATACCCCTATGTATGACATGTGGGTTCCCTTCCTCTTCGTAATATATATATATATATATATATATATATATATATATATATATATATATATATATTGAGGGGGCTCCACTTGTTATACATATGGGGTATCAAAACTTTGATACCCCTTTCGGTATCAAAGTTTTACTCGATATTATGTGACTAGGCCAAGCACCTCTAGCCTAGTGGCCGAGTATGAGGCATATGTAATTATTTTCTACTACTAATCTACATGTACACGTGTATTTTAATTATAATATTATAAAGTTAGTTGTCGTCTTTCCGTATGACTATTCATGTGTTTATATTTTTTTTTACAATGTGAAGAGATTCGAAGTACGATTATTTTTTTTAATTTTCTATTGAGAATAATAATCTTTGAAAAATAGTAAGGACAGAAAAATTTATTACCATTGGAACATGAAGAGTTGTATGGAAAAAAACATGGGCCGAATTATGTGTGGAGCCCATCCCAAAAAAAAATTTTGATTTATTTTTCATATATAAATTCTTTTTTGCTAATTTTTTATGAGTCCAGCTATATCTAGCCCACCCTGACCCACCCCAGCTCTGGTTTCTGGCTCCGTCCTTGGGAAAAAGAAACTTCATAACATGCAAATTTTATTGCTTTGACTCTTAAACATAAATGACATGTAAGTTGACATAATAACATCATATTTATAAATATTCAAGGGTATTTTATAAATTCAAAAGTTTTACCACCAAGTTTTCATATTATATAGTAGAATAGATATAGTAAGGCTTCAAAACGGCTCAAAAGTGAGCCGTCTAAGCCGTATGTAGATCATGATCTATTTTATTTAAAAAAAAATTAAATTATGTAAAAAAATGTTCAAAAAGTTTAAATTTGTTATATATATTTAACAAGGAGAATCGAACTCAACCAAATAAAAAAAATCTTTGTCACCCCCACTATCCAAGATAGGGACATTAGAGTCATTTATATTTTTTTAATTACTATTATTTAAATATTTACTTAAGTTATTAAAATTAGTGTAATTATTTTGTGGTTAAATAATTGGTTTTTTTTAAAGATAATTATTTGTGTACTATTGAGTTTTTACTTTTAAAAACTTTTAATATATTGCATAAATATAGATACAGAATATTTATTTTTAATTTTAGAAATAATATTCATTTATGGTTGGTTTTTATATATAATAAATATATATGCACAGATGAGTTTTTATTTATAAATTTTTTAATATATTTAGTAAATATATAATATAAAATATTTAGTTTTTATTTATAAATAAATTCAGATTTTATTTATATTTCTTTGTATTATTCCATTTATGGTGTGTGTGTGTGTGTGTGTGTGTGTGTGTGTGTGTGTGTGTGTGTGTGTGTGTGTGTGTGTGTGTGTGTGTGTGTGTGTGTATATATATATATATATATATATATATAATTCACGATGTTAGGGTTTGCTTCGGACTTGGGCGACCCTGGAGACGTTTCCGGAGGCGGAGGCCCTGTTCTGAGCGAAGAAACCAACGATGAACGGCCTGGCCTGCGAGAGGAGGCCGGCGGCTGGACTACTGTGGTCCGACGTCGACGTGGCAAAGCCGGCCCTCCGCAGGCTGCAACGACACGAGTTGATACGGCAGGATCAGGGGGAAGGGGACCACGTCCCCGGCCGCCTTACAGGCCGGCGGTGACAACAACCAGAGCGACGTCCAGGGGCGAGCAGGACACGATCCAAGGATCGTCGGGGTTGCGTGGTCGGGCTATAGATCCAGAGCAAAGGAGGTCTGATCCTATGCACAAAGGCAAGGCGGCTGCATTGGAGCGGGATCCTCCACCCCAAGCACGAGCGACAACTCAGATGGGCAACCCAGGAGCATGGTCGAAGCCGGTGACATGGGCTGAAATCTGCAGACCGGCGGCAGTACAAGAGGAGGTAGATTTGCAATATATTGAACCTGGCATTATTAATGGGAAAAAGGTGGTGGAGATCACGTCGGATGATCTGCAAAAAATAATGGAATACTGGAAAAATACCCTAGTCCTATATGTTATGGGCAATAGACCGTTCTTTGGTCACCTCCGTGCGTTCGCTCATCGAACCTGGAGGCCAAAAGGAGCTATGGAGTTATTCTCCAGAGAAAATGGATTTTATTTTGTCAAGTTTGCGCTGGAAGAGGATCTAGTGAGGTATCGAGTGTTATTTGGCAACATTGCAGGGTCCAAATTGGCATCACAGCCTCTACAAGACTTGGTCTACAGACCATATTCGATGAGATCATCGCATTGAAGTCCAGAAGCCAACCTCAATACAGACAAGCCCGACTTAGATTACTTGCTGCAGTCTGGCATGTTTGGCGTGAACGGAACATGAGAATCTTTGAAGGGAAATCAACTTCCATTGGTGGTATAATATGTAGCATTGAGTATGACCTCAACTGCCTAGTCGGATAGCTGTTTGATGTAGCAACAAAGTGCCTACAGGCATGTGCTGTAATTCCAAGTATTTTCTCAATAAAAGTACCCTTTCTTCAATATATATATATATATATATATATATATATATATATATATATATATATATATATATAAAAGGAAATGAAAGAAATAGTTTAAATAAAATATGTATTAGTGGGAAAGTGCTAAAGGATTTATTATATAATTATATAATATGTGTATGTGTATGTGTATATGTGTGTGTATGTATGTATGTATGTATGTATGTATGTATATACATATATTGATATATATATATATATGTATATATACATATATATTAGGTTTAAGGTTTTAATAAAGAAAGAAAAAAAAAGGGATTACTAACAAACAAACACACGCACCCGCACGCGAAATAGCAAAGCAACAGCAGCTTTAGCTTTAAGCCCAGCAAAACCCCCTTCGTTTCCTTTTTAAACCGATCGATTATATATATATATATATATATATATATATATATATATATATATATATATATATATATAGAGAGAGAGAGAGAGAGAGAGAGAGATAGAGAGAAAGGAGAATTTTGAGAAAAACCAAACCCTAGCCGTCACCCCCAACCCAACGTGCATCCCGATATCGTCGTCGACCAACCCGCGGCCGTCCATCGCCGGGAAACGTGCAACGAGCATCCCACCCGCACGCGGAAACTGTCAGCGAATGGCCAACTTCGAAAATAGATTTCTCCTTCCTCGTTCCGTCGTTTTGCGAACCACTTGGTCAGTTATGATCCCAATATATACACCTTTAATTCCCTTCAAATAGTTCGTGCCGATTCGCATCATGTGCGACGAAAAACGAGTTCCAAAATCGAGAAAAAATTCAATTTTCTGGGTTTAGAAACTGTCCCGAAACCCCAACTTTGTGGCCGATTTGCAACCAGCGTGTTGTGGGTTTTCAAAATTGGTTTGAAGAGACTTGTAGACAACCTATAGAGCTTTAAAACTTTTTTTGTAGAATTAAATTTCATGCACTGTACAGAAAGTTATTGATTTGTGAAGTTGGAGAAAAAACTGATTTTCAAAAGTGGATTTTTAGAAAAATTGTCCCGATACACCGTCCGTCCCGTCAATCCGGGCGACGTAGTCACGAACCGAAAACATCGAAAGTTGTGTATCGACTTCGTGGTCGTGTGGGCTTTGACAGAATTCAAATTGGTCCTGTGTGTGCGACGAATTTGATGCGTATCCGTCAAAAATTCACCGTATCGACCTTTTGCATATTTGTCAATTACTTTGTGCACACTCATCAAATTGTGAGGGACTCGAAATATTTTTCTGGTCTTGTATGCCTGGTTTGGTCCGATTCTGAGACCGTTGATCGGAACGCCATTTTGGCGGGCCCACAATCCCACTCAACGGATGATTTTGTGCGTAGCCCACCGGAATCCAAAATTGGACATACCGTTGGGTTCGTCTCGTCAAATCGGACCTGTAGACATATAGTTTGATGACTTTAGAGACCGTAGATTCTGGCACGTTTTTCGGTACAAAGGGGGTCCAACGGCGAACACAATTTTGACCCAAAATTACCGTTTTGCTCCTGTGTCCAGAATTAGACTTATGGGTAGGCGTTTATAGCTAATTTGACCATTCTGAGAATGTTGGTAATGTCTGTTTCAGCATTAGGAGACAGTTGTGCGAGTTGACTGTTCGTGGCTCTTTGAGTGGGTTGTAGTTTCGATTTTCTCAGCTCAGGATGACAGGCGAGTACATTCTCTGATAGTTTTCATTGTCTTGATATCTACTATATATGATTCAGTTGTAGTGTTATACTTGATTCTCGACACGAGGATACACGGACTAGTATACGTGAATCTCGTCATGAGATGTCATTCCTGGTTTACCTGGTATATGAGTACATTGTTCGATATTGTTTCCTGTACTTGTATAGACACCGATTTGGGAGTGGGCTGGCCCCCTGCTCTTCGAATCCCGTGTCATGACCTGTCATGTCTGGATTCATTATACTACTCGGGGATGGGAGAGTTATTAGAGGTTATATGATCATTACCCTTACTTGTTTATTACTTGCGCATAGCTCCACCCTCACCACAGGTAGGGTGTAGCCTGACCTTATACTACTTGTGCATAGCTTTCCATTTTGGCCGGCCTGATCCCTATACTATTATACTACCTGTGCATAGCCGGTCAAATGGAACAGCCTGATCTTGACCCAAGCCGATCACATAACGCTCTAATATCTCATGGCACTTTATTTTTGTGTTTACATCATACCGCAGATTACTTTCCATTATTTATATTCCAGTTTATCTTATATCTCACACATGACATGATATCCAGTTCTCTTGTACCGTTTTACTTTCAGTCTTGATATTCCATCTTGTATTTCATTATGATTGTCTCTTATAGTATTTGTCAATTAACATGGAACTGTTATTGGCGTTTGTACTTGCTCATATCCTGACAGGATAACCTCCGTTGTTTTTCAGAGAATTTAGATGCAGATTGCCCGACCTACTACGGGTTTGGCATAGATGGAGCCTACGACCAGGACCAGCCTGTGGACCCGGTGTTCTTAGATGACGCACCGCCAGTAGTGGCCTAGTTCACCTAGATTTTGTCTTGATTACATTTCAGTTTGATACTTTGAGACTTATAGTATTTAATTTGGGATATTGTTTTATGTCTTGGTCTCTGAACTTGTGATTGTGGCTCGGCACTATTTCAGACTATTTATCTCATCTTTATCTTTATCTTTATCATCGTGTTTATCTTCCTTAGAATTATGTGATTGAGTTGTGGTTATATTCCTCCGTGCGGAGATGACAGGTTATATTTTGTTTCTTAAATTCTATATATTCTAGATGACCTTTTACAGCGTTCTACCGCCGATACTGCGGCGTAGGCTGGACGTACCCACGTGCTCGTGCCCCTAAATAGGGTGCGGGTTGTGACACGTTTTTATGGTGGCCCATGCAGGTCAGAGTCGCAACTAGTGCGATCTCGTAATGGGTGCTCGACTTAGAGTGCTAATTACGAGCCTGCTGTTAGGATATCGATTTTAGGTTATGATAGGAGTTACTCAATCACATAATAGGAAAATTCTAATCTTTTGATTACCATGACAAACTCTTCTTGTATTTCGAAATAAATTGTCCTTCCTTGATGATATTCTATCAGGTGACATATTGATATCTTTGCTTAGGACTTTTGAGAGATTCCTGGGACGACCCTTGAGAATCTTGGTTGAACGTCAATTTGAAATCCTTTCCTCTTGTTTCTGTCCACCCTTGCTCCTTGTTATTGAATTTGATTTTGATGGATCATCGTTGATTTTGATTTTCATATCGAGATAAATTTTATGGCCTGAATTATGGTACCTTTATGATAACATATGTTGACGGAAATAATCGGGAAGGTAAAATGTCTACTTAGTTATGAAACCTGGAGTTTATCGCAGTTATATTAGCCGGCGTGGCAAAAACGTAGAGACCTGACTTCGGATGTACATATCTTGGTCATATGATTTGAGATTTCTCGCAGCTATACTAGTCGGCGTGGCGAGGATTCCAGACGATATGATTATAGAGGTGCATACCTAGTTATGGAATCTACCATTTATCGCAGCTTTGCTTACTGGCGTGACGAGGATTCTGAGTATCATGATTTAGGACAGACGTGTATGATTATCAGATTGTATCTTGAGAAGGGTCCTAACATGTCATCTCTATCATTTCAACTCTATTATTATAGATTCTGTTCCAGCCTCAATTAGCTTAGGAGTAAGGATAATTTTGGTTCTTTAGTCCAAGTCCTTGTAGATTCTTATTTCATTATAGGTTCTTCGTAGTGTGATGGCTTGGTGATTTGCAATTGGTCTGTGTCCTTGAGTAATTGTGTTAATAGTTTAGAGTATGGTTAGAAAGTATTATATATGATTGTTG
The DNA here is from genome assembly GCA_029216955.1 of Iris pallida. Classification (NCBI taxonomy): domain Eukaryota; kingdom Viridiplantae; phylum Streptophyta; class Magnoliopsida; order Asparagales; family Iridaceae; genus Iris; species Iris pallida. Next base: position 10,985,192 of record JANAVB010034418.1, on the reverse strand, counting down.
ATAATTAAATATAGATGAGAAACCTTAGAGTGATTAATGAGTGTTAAGGTAGGAGTTGCACCGGGTGTTAGAATAGGAGGAGTATCCTAGTAGCAATAGCCAGGGTATTTCAAGTGTTACAGAGGTTTAGGCACCAACATTTTAAGTGACTAGTTAGAGGAGGGACATGAGTAACCTAGTATAGAAGTATCATCCAAGTATCATATAGATGAGTTAGTGCCTTGTGTAGACAGCGTCAAGACTTGGGTAGACACCATAGAGAGAGTATCCTAGATAGACGAATGTTCTGCCATGACTTTGATTTCTGGAGCGTCAGAGATGTCAATCTCTGGAAACTTCCTTCACGAGTTTGTAGTAGACAAGATTATCTTCATTTTGATATATCGCGTCCCACTCAAACTCGTTTTCTTGTACTATCTTTGTATCACACAACTTTGAGATCAATTTAGGCCATTGACCATTCCCACTTTTATTTATGATTATCATATGCACATTGTCATAACTTTTAATTTAGGAGCACAAGACTAGTTGTTTTCTCAAAACCAACTTCATATTGATGATCTAGACAAGAAACCCACGCCCATGACCTTCGTGTCAGGCACATCATCTTGTGCTTCATTTTATCACACGACTTTTCTAACACAATACCAATCTTGATTCACCCCACGAAGTCAATTTTATTTTCGACTCGAATTGGGGGCACCATTTCGACCCAAACTTGTTGACCCAAAATATGGACACGATCCACATTAAGCCTACTACCAACATGACACTTGTGTCCCATTCAAATGAGCCCCGCATGCTACTTATTTATCCGCATTCATTTAAGGAAGACAATAGAAGGTAGTATTCCATAAGTGTAGTATAGTGTCCTGGATAGAGTGTGCCGGTAAGTTAATATCTTTACGGATCACAAGAGCTTGAAGTACGTGTTCACCTAGAAGGAATTGAACATGAGGCAGAGGCGCTGGCTTGAGCTGATGAAGGACTTCGATATCTCTTTGTAGTACCATCCAGGGAAGGCCAACGTAGTTGCAGATGCCTTGAGCAGGTATCTATCCGCTATGTATTTAATGGCAGATCATCATATATTGGCCGATTTGGATAGTTTGGGTATCGAGGTGATCATTTCGGACATGGAGGTTCAGATATGGGGTTTACAGATTCAGTCTGCATTGATGGACAGAGTCAGATCAGTACAGTTTGATGACGTGACCTTGAGGAGCATCAGGAAACAGGTACAGGCCGGATTGCTAGACGATTTCTCTATAGCCGAAGATGAGTCGTTGAGGCACGGTACTAGATTGTGCATTCCGAGTTGAGAGCTTCGGGAAGAGATTCTGCAGGAAGCACATCGTTTCCAGTACTCTATGCATCCTGGAGCCAACAAGATGTACAGAGACCTGAGGGAGCATGTATGGTGGTATGGCATGAAGTGAGATGTAGCTCAGTTTGTATCTCGATGCTTAGTGTTCCAGCAGGTAAAAGCCGAGAGACAGAGGCCAGGTGGTCTGCTTCAGCCACTACCCATTCCAAAGTGGAAGTGGGAGCACATCACTATGGACTTCGTATCTGGACTTCCACGATCTTCAGGATGGAAATACGTAATTTGGGTCATCGTTGATAGATTGACCAAATTGGCCCACTTTTTGCCTTTCAAGGTGGGACTATCTACGGAGAAGCTGGCAGAGATGTATGTGCGACAGATAGTCAGATTGCACAGAGTTTCGGTGAGCATAGTCTCGGATCGGGATAGTTATTTTACTTCCCATTTTTGGAGGAGTTTGCATACTAGCTTGGGCACCCAGCTCAAGTTCAGTACCGCGTATCACCCCCAGACAGACGGGCAGTCAGAGAGGACCATCCAGACACTCGAGGATATGCTCCGCACTTGTGTGTTAGATTTCGGGGGATCTTGGGAGGACCATCTTCACCTGGTAGAGTTTGCTTACAACAACAGCTATCAGGCCAGTATAGAGATGTCACCATTTGAGGCTCTATACGGACGGAGATGTCGCACTCCCTTGTCATGGGACGATGTCGGTGAGAGAGTTTTGCTTGGCCTGGAGATGGTGGTGGATGCAGCAGAGAAGGTTAAGTTTATTAGTGATAGACTTCGGATGGCTCAGGATAGACAGCGGCATTGAGCCGATAGCCACCGCAGACCATTAGAGTTCGAGGTTAGTATCATTTTTTCTGTTTGTGCTTGTTTGTGATTGTATACTTAGGGTCATGTATTGAGTCTTGTCTTGTGTTTAGGTTGGCGATATGGTGTTCCTGAGGATTTCTCCGACACGAGGCACAATTCGTTTTGGTCGAGGCGGGAAGCTTAGTCCACGCTTCATTGGACCTTTCACTATTCTTGGAAGGGTCGGTTGCAATGGCCTATCGACTAGACTTGCCATCTACGCTCGAGAAAGTCCATAACGTGTTCCATGTGTCGCAGTTGAGGCGGTACGTGGCAGACCCTAGTCACGTATTGGATCACTCCGAGTTAGAGGTGGGGCCTACTCTCCGCTATCCAGAGCAGCCTATAGAGATTCTGGATCGTCGAAAGAAGGTGCTCCGAAACCAAGTCATACCCTTGGTTCATGTCGTATGGAGGCATCGCTCTCCAGGTGAGTCTACTTGGGAGAGAGAGGACGAGATGCGGAAGCGTTACCCTTATCTCTTCGAGCTTTGAGGTATTATTCATTTTTGTTATTGCTTGTGTTTCTTGTGCTAGTTAGCTCTAATTTCGTGGACGAATTTTTTTTTAGGAGGGTAGATTTGTCACCCCCACTATCCAAGATAGGGACATTAGAGTCATTTATATTTTTTTAATTACTATTATTTAAATATTTACTTAAGTTAGTAAAATTAATGTAATTATTTTGTGGTTAAATAATTGGTTTTTTTAAAGATAAGTATTTTTGTACTATTGAGTTTTTACTTATAAAAACTTTTAATATATTGCATAAATATAGATACAGAATATTTATTTTTAATTTTAGAAATAATATTCATTTATGGTTGGTTTTTATATATATAATAAATATATATGCACAGATGAGTTTTTATTTATAAATTTTTTAATATATTTAGTAAATATAGAATATAAAATATTTATTTTTATTTATAAATAAATTCATATTTTATTTATATTTCTTTGTATTATTTCATTTATGGTGTGTATATATATATATATATATATATATATATATATATATATATATATATATATATATATATATATATATATATATATATATATATATATATATATATATATATATATAACTATTTATAAAAAGGAAATGAAAGAAATAGTTTAAATAAAATATTTATTAGTGGGAGAGTGCTAAAGGATTTATTATATAATTATATAATATGTGTATGTGTATGTATGTATGTATGTATGTATATTAATATATATATATATATATATATATATATATATATATATATATATATATATATATATATATATATATATATATTAGGTTTAAGGTTTTAATAAAGAAAGAAAAAAAGGGATTACTAACAAACAAACACACGCACCCGCACGCGAAATAGCAAAGCAGCAGCAGCTTTAGCTTTAAGCCGAGCAAAACCCCCTTCGTTTCCTTTTTAAACCGATCGATTATATATATATATATATATATATATATATATATATATATATATATATATATATATATATATATATATATATATATAGAGAGAGAGAGAGAGAGAGAGAAAGGAGAATTTTGAGAAAAATCAAACCCTAGCCGTCACCCCCAACCCAACGTGCATCCCGCCATCGCCGTCGACCAACCCGCGGCCGTCCATCGCCGGGAAACGTGCAACGAGCATCCCACCCGTGCGCGGAAACTGTCAGCGAAGGGCCAACTTCGAAAATAGATTTCTCCTTCCTCGTTCCGTCGTTTTGCGAACCACTTGGTCAGGTATGATCCCAATATATACACCTTTAATTTCCTTTAAATAGTTCATACCGATTCGCATCATGTGCGACGAAAAACGAGTTCCAAAATCGAGAAAAAAAACTCGATTATCTGGGTTTAGAAACTGTCCCGAAATCCTAACTTTGTGGCCGATTTGCGACCAGCGTGTTGTATGTTTTCAAAATTGGTTTGAAGAGACTTGTAGACAATCTATAGAGCTTTAAAACCTATTTTTGTAGAATTAAATTTCATGCACTATACAGAAAGTTATTGATTTGTGAAGTTGGAGAAAAAACTGATTTTCAAAAGTGGATTTTTAGAAAAATTGTCCCGATACGCCGTCCGTCCCGTCAATCCGGGCGACGTAGTCACGAACCGAAAGCATCGAAAGTTGCGTATCGACTTCGTGGTCGTGTGGGCTTTGACGGAATTCAAATTGGTCGCGTGTGCGCGACGAATTTGATGCGTATCCGTCAAAAATTCACCGTATCGGCCTTTTGCATATTTGTCAATTATTTTGTGCACACTCATCAAATCGTGACGAAACTTGCGCCATTGGACTCGAAATATTTTTCTGGTCCTGTATGCCTGGTTTGGTCCGATTCTGAGACCGTTGATCGGGACGCCATTTTGGCGGGCCCACAATACCACTCAACGGGTGATTTTGTGCGCAGCCCACCGAAATCCAAAATTAGACATACCGTTGGGTTCGTCTCGTCAAACCAGACCTGTAGACATATAGTTTGATGACTTTAGAGACCGTAGATTCTGGCACGTTTTTCGGTGCAAAGTGGGTCCAACGACGAACACAATTTTGACCCAAAATTACCGTTTTGCTCCTGTGTCCAGAATTAAACTTATGGGTAGACGTTTCTAGCTAATTTGACCATTCTGAGAATGTTAGTAATGTCTGTTTCAGCATTAGGAGACAGTTGTGCGAGTTGACTGTTCGTGGCTCTTTGAGTGGGTTGTAGTTTCGATTTTCTCAGCTCAGGATGACAGGCGAGTACATTCTCTGATAGTTTTTATTGTCTTGATATCTACTATATATGATTCAGTTGTAGTGTTATACTTGATTCTCGACACGAGGATACACGAACTAGTATACGTGAATCTCGTCATGAGATGTCATTCCTGGTTTACCTGGTATATGAGTACATTGTTCGATATTGTTTCCTGTACTTGTATAGACACCGATTTGGGAGTGGGCTGGCCCCCTGCTCTTCGAATCCCGTGTCATGACCTGTCATGTCTGGATTCATTATACTACTCGGGGATGGGGGAGTTATTAGAGGTTATATGATCATTACCCTTACTTGTTTATTACTTGCGCCTAGCTCCACCCTCACCACACGTAGGGTGTAGCCTGACCTTATACTACTTGTACATAGCTTTCCATTTTGGCCGGCCTGATCCCTATACTATTATACTACCTGTGCATAGCCGGTCAAATGGAACAGCCTGATCTTGACCAAAGCCGATCACATAACGCTCTAATATCTCATGGCACTTTATTTTTGTGTTTACATCATACCGCAGATTACTTTCCATTATTTATATTCCAGTTTATCTTATATCTCACACATGATATGATATCCAGTTCTTTTGTACCGTTTTACTTTCAGTCTTGATATTCCATCTTGTATTTCATTATGATTGTCTCTTATAGTATTTGTCAATTAACATGGAACTGTTGTTTGACATGGAACTGTTGTTGGCATTTGTACTTGCTCATATCCTGACAGGATAACCTCCGTTGTTTTTCAGAGAATTTAGATGCAGATTGCCCGACCTACTACGGGTTTGGCATAGATGGAGCCTACGACCAGGACCAGCCTGTGGACCCGGTGTTCGTAGATGACGCACCGCCAGTAGTGGCCTAGTTCACCTAGATTTTTTCTTGATTACATTTCAGTTTGATACTTTGAGACTTGTAGTATTTAATTTGGGATATTGTTTTATGTCTTGGTCTCTGAACTTGTGATTGTGGCTCGGCACTATTTCAGACTATTTATCTCATCTTTATCTTTATCTTTATCATCGTGTTTATCTTCCTTAGAATTATGTGACTGAGTTGTGGTTATATTCCTCCGTGCGGAGATGACAGGTTATATTTTGTGTCTTAAATTCTATATATTCTAGATGACCTTTTACAGTGTTCTACCGTCGATACTGCGACGTAGGCTGGACGTACCCACGTGCTCGTGCCCCTAAATAGGGTGCGGGTCGTGACAATCTTCCATCTTAACAACATGAGTTAAAAGATATATTTGACTATAATTGAATAATATTTTTATTACACGTTATTATACATACAAAGTACGTGCATTTACTAACCGTTGCATTGACTCACGAATTCTTTAATTTTCTTATTATCATATTCTTCTTTTTTTGTTTGGGGTACATTCAATAAAAAAAATTAAAATAATTTAAATTGTTAGATATTATATTACTATCAGAGAGAATATTGTCACTATCAGAGATAATATTTTATTAAAGAGGTGGTTTTTTTAATCCTACCTCTTGCAGCATCATTAGTAGTTGAAACTATGCAATTTGAGATCCAAAATTTTCTAAAATAGGTAAATGTAGAGTGGGTATTTGTATATGAATAGTAAAAAAATGTTAAAATGAGCTTCGGTTCCAAAAATTGTGGGGTCAAATATTGATGTGAAAAATATATATATAAATCTAGAATTTAGAAAGTTTGGCTCCAAATTAGAACTTACTATTCTACAAAATGAGTTCCTACACTCTAGAATCTATAAATTGGGAGGCCCAACCCGGAGCACCTATGGGTGGAATGGAACCGAAATTGTAAAAACTGGGAATAGGAATGTGACTTACTATTCTACAAAATAAGTTTAAAAATTATGAATGTAGAAATTGGGTATGCGGATGAGCCTTACTAATGATGCTCTTACAAAAACTATTCATTTCCATGTGCAATGGAAGTACCAATATTTTAATATTGGTTTTGTCATCCAAAAAGGGCTGGCGGCGCAGCTTGTTGTCCGCTTGCCATCTATTTTGGTGTAATCTTTCTCTCTTAATATATAAACATTAATTGAAAAGCTCTAAATATTGAAATATTTATTTTTTTAATATTTTTTTATGATTTGTTATAGATATATTTTTAGGACTTTAAATATATGATTAGTTAGATAATATAAAAATAGTTTAAATATGACTTGAATATTTTTTTTAATTATGTTTGTTATAGATATATGTTTATGATTTGTCATAGATATATTTTAATTAGAATTTTTGGACATGTTTAGCTAGATAAAACCATATAGTTAGATAATATCAAATATTATGATTTCATACACGTTTGTTAAGGACTATGAACTAATTATAATTTATTAATTTTTCTTACTTACATAATGATATATCTTAAACAACTCAGTTTTAGCCTTTTTAAAACCTGATAATATTTTTGAGATTTTCTAAATTGTCCTCAAATGGCGGATGTTCTTCGACGGTGCCTCAAGAACGGGGCCACAAGGTGATATCGTCGTTGGAGTCGGGGTGGTATTAATTTCTCCCTCCGGACTAGTAGTCAATCGGGCGTATTCTCTTACAGAACCCTGTTCAAACAACGTAACCGAATATAATGCTCTAGTCATTGGACTCCAACTCGCAAAAGAAGTGGGAATCAGATACCTGGAATCTTATGGTGACTCACAGTTGGTTGTTAACTAGATCCGAGGTTCATACGCGGTTCGCAATGAGGACCTGATTCTCTATTTTCAGACAGCAATGGCCATTATTTCAACCTTGGAGGGGTTCTTTATAGATCATGTTCCTAGACTTCAAAACATCGAAGCCGATGCCCTGGCCGGTCTCGCCGCTTCCTTCGCACTCCCAAATAATGCTCATCATCTAGTCGACGTAATAGGCCATGAACTGGTCTGCCCTAGGAACAATCTTCAACTGGGTATGAGTTGCTCCGCCTAGGTAACCAACGATATACAAGACTGGAGATGCCCGCTCATTGACTTTACGGTCTATGGAATTCTGCCAGAGAATGTGAAGGAATCTACCTCCATCAAAAGACGTTCCCTCAGATTCTTCTATGATACGGAAACGAAAATGTTGTATCGGCGATCCTATGATGGGCTACTACTAATATGCCTATCAAATGCAAAAGCCAAAGAAGCCCTACGTGAAGCTCATGATGGTACTTGTGGGGCTCACCAATTGGCCCGAAACTACAAGATCGCCTTCGCCGGATGGGTTATTACTGGCCCATAATGGTCGAAGATGTAGTTGATTATGCAAAGAAGTACAAGGCTTGCCAGATCCATACAGATTTCATACATCTGACATCTAAATTCTTGCCCCCCAGTGGCCTCTTGGCCCTTCGAAGCATGGAGAATGGACGTTATTGGACCAATCACCCCGCCGTCGTCTAGAGGACATCGGTTCATATTTGCAATCACCGATTACTTCTCTAAATGGGCAAAAGCTGTTCCATTGGCTGAGGTCAAGACATCGAACGTGATTAGCTTTATAAAATATCACGTCATCTACCATTTTGGACTACCCCGAAGAATTATCCACGACAATGGTCCACAGTTCGTAAGCCATGCTTTCTACCGATTTTGTGATAAGAATCGGATCCAGAACATGGCCTCGACAGCATATAACCCCTCAGCCAATGGTCTGGCTGAAGCATTCAACAAAACCATAATCAAGCTCCTCAAAAAGTTTGTGTCTGCAAACAAACATGACTGGAATGAAAAGCTTGGTGAGTGCCTATGGGCGTATCGGACGACGATCCGGACGGCTACAGGAAATACACCGTCCTCCTTGGTCTACAGGAGCAAGGCAGTCCTCCCATTGGAAACTCAGATCCTCTCACTTCGAGTGGCCCTCACCTACCGGTTAATGGCGGACGATAACTACCGCCGACGTCTACAAGAGTTAGAAGCATTAGATGAGAAGCGTTTACAAGATCAACAAAGCATAGCGCTCTACCAAGCGTGCATCTCTCAGACTTTCAACAAGAAATTCAAGCAGAGGATATTCCAAGTGGGCGATCTTGTCTTGGCCATTCGCAGACCAATGGTCATGACTCACAAGACCCCCGATAAATTCCAGCCTAAGTGGGAGGGTCCGTTGGTCATCGAGACCGTATTCTCTAACGACACGTACCGTCTCGCAAAGCAAAATGGAGACTTGCTCATGATTCCTATCAACGGCAAGTTCCTCAAGAAATACTATGTCTAAAAGACACCTTCCAACGATCTCTCGGATTGTGAGTTATATACCCGCAGGTATCGTTGAACTTACACTGACTTTAAATCTCCCAGATTGTTGAGTTACGTACCCTCAGGTACCACTGAACTTACTCTCTGATTACTCCAAATAAATTCTCTTGGTCGTATCTATGTACCCTCTGGTCATAGCTTTTCTACCACCAAGAATTTGCCTCAAAATCTATTGCCCGCACCACCGGTGCGCAGAAGGGTAATAGGTCCACACAAATTATCCTAATCTATTACTCACACTGTCAGTGCACAAAAAGGATAATAGGTCCATAAAACTCCCCAACGGAAAAAAAAAGCAACCATGTCCATATTACATCTGAGTTGTTTTTTTCCGTCCATCACAAACAAATCATCCAATGCATAGAACTTCCATGTTGATAGCACCTCTGAGTTGGTCTGTGTATCCCTATCATGCCTGCCCCTAATATGTCCTCATTACCTCTGAGTAGGAAGGCTTTGTTTCGACCCGTATTTACCACATCCTCATTACCTCTGAGTGAATACGTTGGTTTCCTCTCCACTTATTATCAGTACTCGTATCGCTAGTACACAAAAATGATGATAAGTCCACAAAAATTTATCCAAATCTATTACTCACACCATCGGTGTACAAAATATCATTCAAATCTATTTGCTCGCATTTCCAGATACACAAAAAGAAAATAGGTCCACAAAAATCTTCCAGTGGGATGTCATTTACAAATGCTGTATTAGGTCCTCTAGTACAAGCACCACAAAATACCACAAATAGAATAGAGTGAGCATACTCTGGTCATTCAAGATCAGTTACATTCATAGGACTACATCGACAGCAAAGAAAGGAAAATCTGGCAATACATAGTTGGGTTTGACAGTGCTTCGTCTTCAAGCAGTTTCGTGGCCCTCGAAGGGAGTCATGTTTTACTACTGAGAAGGAAACAAAGCTGTTGAATCTCCAAGGAGTTGTTGGGAGGAGGGTAAATATAGCATGCTATCCTCCCCTCCATATTGCGGATGCCTTAGCCCCGCTCCCCCAAGGGACCATACCTTCAAAACAAGGTCCCGGATGGTGATTTCGCCTACCTGGAGAGCCGTGAAGGCACGACGTTCATAACGACGCCTGACCACCGTCCAACTCTCTGAGGTATAAAGGATATTCCTACCATCTGGGAAAACTCTTCCGAAGCATGAAGAGTCCTGCGTTGTTTGATGTGTATGCCAAAAAGGCGTGGGGAAAACTCTTTCGAAGCCTGAGGAGTTTGAGTTCTCTGATGTAGGCGCCAGAATGTTGTACCTTCACTCCATCACCGATACCGGTCCTGAAGAAGTTTGCTAGCCAGACCCCTACGAAAAAAATATGAGAAGAAGGAGGATTCAGCACCGAGAAAACAAAAAACTCTGTTATACGGCCTAGCCAGTTAGACGGGCCAGCCAAAACAGAACTCATACAGTCCACAGTTATGAGGCCAGCTTCATGAAGCACTCATGCAGCATTTATACGGCTCAGTTATTATCATGCGGCTCAGTTATAAAAAACTCATGCGGCCCATTCAGTCACAGGGCGATCATACGACCCAATCTTACAGTATTTATGCGACCCAATCATAAAGTGCTCATGCGGCACCTATGCGGCTCGGTCGTAAAAAGTTTATACAAATTCATCTTGAGGCACTCAGCCAGTTCAAGTTCGAATAAGCAGCAGTTATACGACTCAGTCCGTACAGCCCTATCGTATATAACACATGTGGTCCAGACGAGGTCATCATCTGATCACCACCCTTACCCTTGGGAGAAGGTTGCACATCAGAATGAATGAAAGAAGTGTCTACCGCTCTCGACGGGGAAGCAAGTCTCTCCCATTTGGCCACCGTACCAATCGACTTAGAAGCTTTTGGAGCCATAGCAGAAAGTATAGAAGGTGAAAGAGGAAAGACTCTCTCTGAGTGACTCCTATTTATAGAATTGCTGAAGAGAGACTCTTCGATTCTCGAGATCATTAAAGATAGAGATGACGTTGGGAACTTTATCCCTAGTAACCGTCGAGCGTCTCTTCGGTTTTCGAGATCATTAAAGATAGAGTCGACGTTTGGGAACTTTATCCCTAATAACCGTCGGATTCATCTCGAAAATAGATCCATAACCGAGTCAGGAGAATTAAATGCAGCAGTGACAGCTGGCAGACTCACTGTGGCTCAAAGCGTCCCTGCGACTCAAGATTTGTTCTGCGGCTCAGTACTTCTCTGTGACTCAAGTTCGAAAACCACTTCTCTGCGACTCAAGTTCAAAGTATTCCAAATTTGCAATTTAGAAACTTTGAAGGGGGTCTTGTAGAAATATGAAAAATATAGAGTTCATGCGGGTTACAAATTGTCGCATAGGTACATTGGACCAAACAGGTCTGCATGAAGGAAAGTCGTATGACTGTTCAAAGACATTTACGGCCCATCTGTTTGCCATTGATTGTCGTAGAACAGAACAATTTTATAGGAGGACTGAACTTTGACTCACAATTACAAACTCACTTGTACAAAAGAGAGCCTAGGAACAAAACCTAGAAAAAGCAATCTAAGTACAATTGTTTAGTTTAGATTCTGGGGGGTGACGGTAGAGGCTCGGAAAAGTGCTATTAACTTTGCCTTACTCCTTGGACGATCGAACGCAACCTCAGCTCCGGTGAAGAAATGCTCTATGTATGTATGTGTGTCTCTGTCTGTGTGTACAAGGGAATAACACCCTACTATTTATAGGAATTTATGAGGAACAGGCTGTACAGCCATGTGGCTAATTTTAGGCCATATCTTTGTAATTGTGCCTCGAGACTCGGCTTATAGTAGTCAGCTGGGGATTGGTTGAGATTGATCATGGTTTGTTTGTTGCACAAAATCTGAGCTGTCGAGACTTGGTCAATTTCTGCCACATGTTTCGACTGCTACTCTGGGCCGCATGAAGGATGTATCATGGCTGAGCTACATAAGGGACTGTCTCATGACCGAGCTGCATAAAAAAATGTCTCATGACCGAGCCGCATGAAGGACATCCTATAGCCAAGCCGCATGAAGAATGTCTCCTGACCGAGACGTATGAAGGATGTCTCATAGCTGAGCCGCATGAGGAATGTCTCATGACTTAGCCGCATGAAGGTCGTCTCATAATCGAGCCGCATGAGAGATGCTTTACGTCCGAGCCGCATGAGAGTTGTCTCATGACTGAGCCGCATAAAGAGTGTCTCATAGGCGATCTTCTTTGGAACTGTGTACTGTGCCGGATATATTGATGATTTTCTCGTCTTTTTAGGAGCACGTCACGTCTCGTTTTTATGTCAGAGCTGTCATCTTTGTCAGAGCTGTCACTTTTGTGTCAGAGTAATTATGGCCAGCTACATAAAGACGTTTGTTTCTTAGGCTGATTTCGAACCGCATAAGGCTCCTCGCTGCTTTTGGGCCGCATGAAGCTTTCTGAGCCGCATGAAGCTTTATGGGTTTTGTTGAGCCCCATGAAGCTTCCTGGGTTTTGAGCCGCATGAAGTTCCCTGAGTTTTGAGCCGCATGAAGCTTCATGTTGATTTTTTGGCCGCATAGCAAATCTTATCCTTTTCCATGCTTCTGCAAGACCCCCTTCAAAGTTTTCAATTTTTAAAATTGAAATACTTTTAATAAGAAGCATGGGTATGTCCTTAGGAAGCGTCGAGATCGCATAAGCTCTTCATGCCGCATAAGCTTCTCTGACCGCATATCGACTTCATGCCACGTGGGCGTCTCTTTACTTCGGCATTAATTGCTTTTGATTTGCTTTGATGATTTAAAGCCGTCTTTTGGATAGAATCCTAAGAGTCGGCATTAAATTTTTTGATTTGCTTTGATGATTCAGAGCTGTCTCTTGCATGAAAGGGGATAGAATCCCAAGAGTTGCCTTTATCCTTCGGCCAGTACGAAATTCGAAGAGGTGTCTATCGATTCACACGCCCTTGCCAGCCTATAAGTACGAGCAGTTTGAGGAGAAAGGTTCTTTCCTTCCTTCTTCAATCTTTCTATTGCCCTAGTCGCTACTTCTCTTCTTCTCTCGATCATTCATGGCTCCCAAGGCTTCTTCCAGCGCTGCAGCGAAGGACAAAGGACTTGCCTCCTCGTCGAACACGGCGAGCTCGACCCACCCCGATGTTCATCCTCCTATTAGTGGTAAGAGTGATAGGAAGAAACTGCATTAATCCAAATCCTGACTACAATGGCTATGTCGTATATTTTATGCGCGGGCCTTTCTATGTTATGCTTCGGCATAGTTGATGCTCTTTTCGTCTTTACTGAACTGCTCAAGTTCTGTGTGATGGATCTGTATGAGCTGTGCCGTATGGACCACATGAATGTCTCATGACTGAGCCGCATGAGAGGTGTCTCATGACCGAGCCGCATGAGAGGTGTCTCATGATCGAGCCGCATGAGAGATGTCCCATGACCGAGCCGCATGAAAGATACTTCATGACCGAGCAGCATGAAAGATGTCTCATGACCGAGCCGCATGAGAGATGCTTCATGGCCGAGGCACATGAAAGATGCTTCATGGCCGAGGCGCATGAGAGATGCTCCATGGCCGAGCCACATAAGAGATGCTCCATGATCGAGCCGCATAAGAGATGCTCCATAACCGAGCCGCATGGGAGACGTCTCATGACCGCATAAGCACCTTATGGACTGGGCCACATGAACGCCTACCTAACATAGCCGCATAAGCTCGGCAAGTATTAAGTGGTTTTCTCTGGCTATCTTCTGACTTTTTTTCTTTCCTTTTCAGCGAAGCTGCCGATCAATCCCTCAGGGGAGCTCTTAGTAGGTCAGGCTCAATCTGCCTTGGCTGTGAGGTTCGACCAGGTGGTCGAATATGTGTCAACCCAAATTACTAAAGACCAATCCGAGGACATGCTGAGGGTCATCAGCAACCAATCCTTCTTCTACCTTTTGGGCATGATGAATTCGGGACAGTTAGGGGGCACACATCTGAAACCCGCATTCTTCTTTGGAGATGCCCTAACTGTAAAGAACTCCAGCGTTCTAGATTTATCCGAAAGTTGGAGTTTTTCTTCCAATGGGATGGCGATTCATATTCCTCAGATGGAACGTCATTACCCACTATCCTGGTTTAATATGCTGTCCATTGACAAAAAAATGGTGGACTCCCTAACTCTGAGCCAGCAGGCGATGTTCGTGGGTGATATACATTACAACAAAACATCAAGATCGGTAGTCGCGGGCAAGACGCCGATCAGCCGCTCTGTGATGGGGTTGGCCCCGGGTAGTTTCATAAACGTGCAGGATCCCAACTTTTGGTTCTCCCAAGCTGATACTTTTATGAACCTGATTGCTCAAAAGGGGTCCTACCCCACTGGTCGGCTGTCACTGCTGAACTGGATGAACCCCACTCCTTCATGGATCAATCTGATCCTGTGGATCTTGCGAACGTATAAGGAACTCCTGCTCGAGATTGGTCTTTATCATGCCATACGGGGTACTTGTTATGGTCTGCCCCTAAACAAAAAGCTGTTTATAGCACTTCTAGAGATGTACAACCGTCGTACGGGGACCTTCTTTACACCTGGAGGGAAAATGGGACTCGCTCTCCATGAGATGCGTGAAGTCTCCAAGCTGCCCTGGTGAGATAAAGTTTTTGAGGCGTATACCCCTACGAATGAAGAATTTGAAGAGTTGGAGCGGCGGTTCCCGAGTTTTGTGGCTGTTTACCAGGAATTGCTATGTCACCATAGCACGTGCCAACAAATATCAAAGAAGAAGAATGATAGCTCAGAAGGGAATCTTCCTCACACCAAGACCTGGCTCAGCTACCTGTTTGAGCTAGGTGCCTCAGGCCGAGTTGCCCCTCGAAGTCCTCGAACCCGGGAGGAGGTGCAAAACCAGGTATTGAACGCCAAGAGGGTTAAAACTACGTGTGATAGATTCGGGAGCCAATATGACACCTTTAATTATTTTTATCAAGATACCCAGAAAATGTCTGATAAGGCTCTCCTGGTGGGATTTCTGATGCTGTAGCAGCGAATTTGTGTAGTTTCGGAAGGGGCTGGTGCTACTGAGAGAATCAGACGTAACCTAATACTTCCCGCGGTGAAGCTAGTCTTTGGAGGCAGGCTAGCTCTACTCCCCGCCATGGTATGCAGTATTTATCATGGCCTTCGTACTTTTTCGTCCAAAGTCATTGCTCGTGATACGACGAAGGACTTTGAACGATTCGAGCTGTCCTACCATTATCTGATGGGGTGGCTGTTAATGTATTGCTCATCTTTGATAAGGCCTGGCCCAAAGGACGACGTGACTGCTGATGATGCCTTCATCTACCAGTACTGTCGTATGCCCTGGGAGTATACTACCATGTCAGCCTGTCGGATGGCGCTGGCGCGAGTGGACAGATACTTCTTTTTCGTATATGTTCCTTATTTTATTGAAGAAGAAGTAAGAGACGTACATCTTGATGGTGCTGCTCCTCCCTATTTCTCGCCCGAGAAGATGCTCCTCTAGTTGCAGAACATCCGCCCTGAACATCTGGTGTATCGTAATCGCAACTCCGTCTTTTTGGAGCCTTACTTACCCAGTCGATTCTCTCGGCAATTTGGGTACAGTCAAATGTTTTTGGATAACCCCAGCCCCTGTCTAGGTTTCGAGGGTAGCGTTCTGGATGGCATCCGGGCTTGGCATTATTATAGCGCGGTTCATACCTGTGCCAGCATCTTCGTACCCGATGCTAGAGAGTCGGGACATATTTTATACATGGCGGCCCTGTACCATGTTATGGTGAACAAGCCCCTAGAGATTTTGACCCAAGTACTAGCTTCATTATCGGTACTGGTTTGGAGGAGAAGCCAAAAGAGTCCAGGAGGGGGAAGACAGTTGAATTGTCTGACTCGGAGTCTATTAATGTGGACGAAGAGGATGACCCTGATAATCTGCTTCCTCCTGCAGATGGTTTGGTGGCAGATCAGCCCCCTGCTGTGCCTAGTCCTTCACGTAAGTGGAGTAGGCGTGAGTCCTCTATCAGCGGCATAACTTACTCCCAAAAACGGGCTGCGATCAAGCCTCGCGGGCCGAGCACTAGGAAGAAAAGTGATGACGTCGAAGCCGTTTCTGAGGTGAATCGAGTTGCGACCACCCTTTTTAGTTCTTCTTTTTTGAAATATAATCTGATCATCTTTTTCTTTTCTTTATAGGCGTCAGGAGAAGTGAACTCCCCGGAGCCGGCTACCGCCTCTGAGGTTGATCCTGCTATAGCAACCTTAATCAGTGCTATGACTGCCGAGCTTACTTCCACCACGGTCGTCCCGGCGAAGGCTGAGATCCCTTCTGCTGCTGACATCTCAACCAGGAGGGATGTGGGCTCTACTGAACCAGTCTTCGAGGTTGCTGAACCTCAGCCGGTTGATATCGACCCAGTTGTATCCACCTTCGGGGCTACTGGGACAGAGGAGGCGGCTGCAAGTGGCTCAGGTGTCGCCGTTGAGGAGGATATGGTGGCTGTGAGTGAGCCTCAGCCTCAGCGACCCTCCCCTGGTAAGCTATGTCATGTCTTGACTAGTGAGGAGGTTCATTTGCTCTATCTTCATATCCTTCGGGTTAAGTTGATTGATGGTTGTTCTGGACATACAGGTTCTGCACCTTCACTGTCGACAACGGACACCATCGGGAAAGAAGCTACAGGGTGGATTTAGTGGAGGAAAGTACGCCTCTTCCTCCTCTAGCTCGGACCGAGGGACCTCTTGTCGGGTCGAGTCCAGGAGGACAAGTAGCGGGATTGCAGGGGTGGGGAGGAATGGTCCATGCACCCTCCTCGGTTAATGTGGCTTCAACACCGGAAGTCGACCTTTCTGCACTGCCAAGTCTTCGAATCCTTCGGGCTGCGGAAGAGGAGATGACTACTGTTCAAGCGTCTTATCGCTCGGAACTTGCATCCCTAGTGATAGGGGCATCAAGTTCTGGTACCTCTTCTTTGCATCCGTCTTCAAATCTTTTGGTTACTCTTCCTTTGACACCGTCCTCTTCGAAAGTTCTGGACGAATCGTCGAAGGACATGATTGATAGTTTCTACCGCCATTTGAAGCGAGGGGTCGACGTCGCCCTGGAAAGAGGGACATCTTTTGTATTGGCTCGCCAGTGTGCCCGCGGCCAAATTGAACTTCTCAGAACACTCCCGGGCGGGGCAGGGATAGTCGACCTCTTAGAGCCCAAACTGGTAGAAGCTGACAAGCTCATGGCTCGGCTTCAAGGGTTGCGGCAAGTTGATATGTCTTTGGCCATAGATCAGGAGCGGGCCTTCCTTACAACAGCCATGGAGAAGGTAAAGACAGTATTGAATACGTCCAAGCCTGCTCTGGTGAAGGACCTTCAAGATCTGTCTCTGAAGTATAATCAACTAAGACGGAGAGGAGAGGACTATTTGGCTCGGGAGGAGGTCGCCTCTCGTGGAATAGCCGATACCAACGAGCAGATCCTCCAACTCCAGATAAAGTTGGCTTCCTTAGAATCTGAGCTCCAGGCCTCCCATAGAGATAAAGAGTTAATTTGCCGAGAGACCGACCAAGTCACCCGAACCTCTGATGCCCTGGAGTGCGCACTAAAGAAACTTGAAGACCGTTGGCAGGCTCATGCGCATCTAGATGCAGAGAAGTTGACTGAAGAAGCTGAGCGCCGGGCCGCACTGAGGATTGAGCGGCCGACAACCAAGCTGAAGGACCGGCTCAGAGAATTGTGTGTCATCGAACCATAATCGGATTTTTCTCTCCTTTATTATTATGTCTCTCCATTTTTATAAACAGGGATGTGGTCCCAGGATAATGTAGCACTTTTGATTTGAAATAAATGAGTATGTTTACCTCATCATTTCTTTGTGGTATCTGTTGTGTTCGTATAATATTTTTGGTGTTATGGTACTTGCTCCACTGGGGGACCTTCTGTGGACCTATTATCCTTGGCATACCTTGATTTTAGGTATGGATAATAAGTTCGATAGAGAAACCCAACATATTTACTTGAACGTGGTAAACATGAGGTTTGATGATAGAACAACTCCGTGGTAAGGTGGACACAAAAATTCTTGGTATTGGGCGAAGGCATGCCATGGAACAACTGGGCTCCGGAGGTATGCAATGGTGGGAAAAGAGGTGCATGTACTAGAGGACCTAGTACAACATTTGTGGTCAGCTGCGGACATTTGTGGTCAACTGTAGACATTTGTGGTCAACTGTGGACATTTGTGGGCCTATTACCCTTGGCGTACCCTGATTTTGGGTACGGATAATAAGTCGAGAGAAAACCGACATACTTATTCAGAGGTAATGAGGACGTAGTAAATATGGGGTTTTTTACAACGAAGCCTTCCTACTCAGAGGTAATGAGGACGTGGCAGGAGTGGACTCAACAAAGGTGTCACGACCCGCTACCCAAATTGTTGGGCCGGGCCGAGTCATGTCCAGCCCGCGCTTGAGATAAAGCGCAGTAAGCTATTCTAGAGATAACAAGATAAGACTAAATGTGCTAACAGTTCTATGAGTGAATAAAAGTCATAAATGCTCCAAACACAAAAGTCGTCTCATATAGTAATAAGTCCAAGTACAAGTCTAAAATATAAAACTGGATACATGTCCAGTTACAAAATACGTAGTCTAATACATGACTACACTAAATATCCCAAGCAACTATGCAAATTAGACGAGTTTCCCCGCAGGTACATCCTCGTAAGGCAAAGCCAGGTCCTCGGCAGTATCTCCATAATATGAGTCACAGAGCAACTCATCCTCAGTAAGAATACCTACAACGTTATTCTTTCAGGACGGGAGCAAGTACTGAATCTAACAAACATATAATACTGATCATGTGATGAAGAGAAATGACATATCATAATTATCCGGTTTTTAGTTACATTTTATCATAGCATTAATTTATTGTTTTAAAGCTTGAAACTGTAGTAGGTGAGTGATCAGTCAATAGGTAATCAGGATGTACAGCGGTACATATCAATTTTCTGAAGTGTATATACGTACACTTAACGGTATCGGTGTACATCCATACACAAACGCGGGAACAGACATACGACACAGATACATATAGAATATAACGGTGCTCGGTAAATACATACGAAGAAGGGGATCATGATCACGTACACTACTAGCAGTTTCCCCTTAACCCGTTATTTAAACATGTGAGAGATATGAAAAGTATCCTAAACATGGCAGAGACTGAAAGTAATACAACATGCAAAGTTTTAACTTGCTACCCCAAGGATCAGCATTTAACATGGTTGGTAAATCACAGTTTTATTGTTATAGCAGTATATAAAGTTCGTAGAAAGTACTTGCCTCTAGCAAAGCAAAGCTGCAATAAAATGCTATAGATGCTCGATAACTCGTCACTGTAGAAATAAATACATAAACTTAGTTTTTACACTAAACTAAACACTAAGACACTAATTGGTGCAACACGACTTGTGACTGGGCACCTAGCCAAAATGATAACTTTAGCATAGGAGACCAATGTGGGGTGACACAATACTATAACTAACTTACTAGGATCTTTACACTAGTGAGGGGTGAGGTTCAATACGGCTATAACTCAAAATAACACAAAAGTTTTAAGTCGTAATTATTCAATAAATAAATCAAATGAACATTGTGTTCCAATATTTTTTGAGATAGACAAAAGGCTCAATTTTATATAAAATAAAGTACCAAAATGATCCTTGTTAATTATCTGAAATTTATTAACCAGTACATATATTTTATAAAAATTAGTTTTCCTAAGTACACAGAAAATGAGTTCTGGTTTCATACACCAAAACAGTGGCAAAACTGTAAATTAAATACTGTAAAATTATGATAAATTAGCTAAATTAACATAGTATCTAAATACTATTTTTCCAGAATTTTAACAGTAATTAAAGTATTTTTAGAAATTTAAAAACAGCATGGTACATAAACTAAAATTAAATAATTAATTATCTGCGTATTTTGTCCATGTATATAATTTGAACCAGGGTTCAAATATAGGACCCAAGGCCATGAATCAAGTCCAATATGACTTGTACAGGTCTTGAATGTGTGAAAATACATTTGAGCCCAAAAACCCATGCTAGGCTTGGACACCAAATGGTTGCAGTAATAAAAATACAAAGAGGTAAAAGTAAATAAATATTAATATTTTTAACAAGGTAAAATTATACATAGTAGTCATATAATTATGACAAATATATTTACAAATATCAAAATATATCATATGTACAATATTACATAATTTATAGAGGTTAAATAGTTATGTATATATACCTATAATATATATATATATATATATATATATATATATATATATATATATATATATATATATATATATATATGTATATATGTATATATATATATATATATATATATATATATATATATATATATATATATATATATATATATATATATATATACATTATATAATTAAAAATACTAAATACATAATATATTTTTTTTTTACTAAATACATAATATATATATATATATATATATATATATATATATATATATATATATATATATATATAATATATACACACACATATAAAAAATATATATATATATATACACAAATATAAATACTGTATATATATACTTATATAACAGTATATAATAATACATAAATACGTATATATATATATATATATATATATATATATATATATATATATATATATATATATATAAAAGAATATATATATATATATATATATATATATATATATATATATATATATAAAAGAAAAAGAAAAGAAAAAAGAAAAAGAAAAAGAAAATGAAACAGAACGCAGGAGGGGGATTCGAACTCGGCCCGCTGGGTCGGGTTCTTAGGTTCAGTCGAGCTGGCCAGGGGGTCAGCTCGCAGCTTGTGTTAGGGTTAGGATTCAGTTTAATTTATTTAGGTTTTAAGCTAATAACAGTAAACCCGATATAACAAACCCTGTGTCCTGACAGTTAGGGACACAGGAGTCTACGTGTTTGGGTCATTTACGACACGCACGAGTCTCGACTCGCGTGTCCAAGCACTGGGCTAAGGTCCTCGTATCCTGGCGAACCACATACGTGTGTACGAGACATGCACGACACATTTGGATGCTGCAACTTACGTGTCCGTCTTCAATGGGGGGTTTCGAGAGCTCTGGACGGCGGAGGAGTTGACGTGGTCGCGACGGAGTGGTGGCGATCGACTCAGCTCGCTGCGGCGAACTCGTCGACGGTGGTGGTTGGTGGTGAATGTCGTTGTGAAGACGGCGTCGAGTGTCGCAGGAGTTAGGGTTAGGTCTAGGTTTGCCGGGGAAGAAAGGGGGTCAGGGCGGTTGTAGGGTTGTGCTAGGGTTAGGGTTTAGGACGGGGGGGAGGGTCGTTTTATAGAAGCTTAGGTCGGTTGGGGGCGTCGAGCTAGCCAGAGTCGGCCGAAAATGGCGGGGTCATGTCGGCGGTCAGTCGTCGGTCAGCTGAGTCGTCGAGGGTGGGTGAAAGAGAAATTTACATTAGGGTCCCTAGAGTTTAGGATATTACAAACTGGTCCATATCCTAACCAAAAGTAAATTAAAATTTACAACCCGACATTTAAAACAAATTGTTAATTGCAAACTGCTATTATAACAATTCCATAATTTGCAGATTGATATAAAAACAATTCTAAATATTACAGAATGATATTAAAATATTTTAATTAATTATAAAATGATATTTTAGTATTTAAAACTCATTTAAAACTTATTTAAAAATTCTAGAAAAATTCCTAAAAGTCATAATAAATTATTTTAAAACTAAATATGACATTAACAACTAATTAATACTAATTAAATAAATTTTTGAAAAACAGGGGCTCACAAGTCTTCCCTCCTTGAAAAATTTCGTCCTCGAAATTCACAAGGATTGAAGCCCCTACAATTTCTAACATAGCAAGCAATACAACAAATGACTAAGGCTATGATTGAAACTAACCTCTAAGGTATCAAGCGGAACGGGTGGTTCCCTTGCAGCGGTTGGATCGAACAAGTAAGGGTTATCTCTTCCTCATGTCCGACTCCCTCTCCCAAGTAGATTCACCCGGAGAATGACGGATCCAAGCTACTCGTACTAAGGGTATAACCTTGTTCCTCAGCCTCTTCTCCCTCCTGTCTAATATCTCCACTGGCTGCTCAGAAATTGTAAGGCTCGGCCCGATCTCTAACTTTGAATGATCTAGCACATGGCCGGGGTCCGAACATATCTCCTCAGCTGAGATACGTGAAAGACATCGTGAACTCCTGCTAGGTTGGATGGAAGTGCAACCCTGTAAGCTACCTCTCCAATCCTGCCAAGTATCTCGAACGGCCCGATGTATCTGGGGCTCAGATTCCCTTCTCATCCGAACCGGATCGTCCCTCTAGTAGGTGATATCTTCACTAGTACCATATCACCGTCTGCGAACTCCATCGGTCTGCAACTAGCATCAGTCCAGTGTTTCTGCCTGTCCTGAGCTACTCTGAGCCTGTCTCTGATCATCCCGACTTTCTCTGCTGCATTCGTGATCATCTCTGGCCCAAGCATAACTCTGTCCCCAACATCATCCCAAAAGAGCGGTGTACGACATCGTCATCCATATAGCGCCTCGAAAGGAGACATACCGATACTGGCTTGGTAGCTGTTGTTGTATGAAAACTCTACCAAGTACAGATGGCTCTCCCATGATCCGCCAAAGTCCAGCACGCAGGTCCTCAGCATATCCTCCAGTGTTTGTATCGTCCTCTCGGACTGTCCATCTGTCTGCGGGTGGTACGCCATACTGAACTTGAGCCTACTGCCCAACTCCTTCTGCAAGCTCCTCCAGTAGTGGAACGTGAATCTGATGTCTCTGTCCGACACGATGCTCACTGGCACTCCGTGTAGGCGAACTATCTGCTGCATGTATAGCTCTACCAACTTCTCGGTGGAAAGCCCCACCTTGAAGGGTATAAAGTGCGCACACTTCGTCAGCCTGTCCACGATGACCCAAATGGCATCCTTCCCTCCTTGGGAACGAGAAGCCCTGAGACGAAGTCCATCGTAATATGTTTCCACTTCCACTCGGGAATGGGTAACGGCTGCAACAGACCAGCTGGCCTCTGGCGCTCCGCCTTGACCTGCTGGCAAACTAGGCATCTCGAAATGAAACGTGATACATTCCTCTTCATCCCGTGCCACCAAAGATGTTCCCGCAAGTCATGATACATCTTGTTAGTACCAGGGTGAATAGAATATCTCGATCGATGTGCCTCCTGCAAGACTGCCTCTACCAGCTCTCCTTCAGGTACGCACAATCGACTGCCATGCCTCAAAGATCCATCCTCTGCTACAGTGAAGTCATCCAGCAATCCAGCTAAATCCTGGGCTCGAAGTCTGCGAAAGCTATCATCTGTAGACTGTGCCTCCCGGATCTGCTCCATCAAGCCTGACTGAATGTCAAGCGCCATCATCTGTATCACTGATCCTGGCCGAACTAGCTCGATACCGAGCTTCTCCATATCTTCTCGCAAATGTCGATCTATCATCAGATACCATGCCATCGGATGCCTGCTTAGCGCATCCTCCACCACATTTGCCTTTCCGGGGTGATACTGTAAATCAATATCGAAGTCTTTCATCAACTCCAACCATCGTCTTTGCCTCATGTTCAGCTCTTTCTGCGTGAACACATACTTCAAGCTCTTGTGGTCAGTAAAGATTTCCACACGCTCTCCGTATAAGTAATGTTTCTATAACTTGAGTGCAAAGATCACCGCAGCTAACTCTAGGTCATGGGTAGGATAATTCCGCTCATGAGTCCGCAATTGCCTAGATGCATAAGCAATCACTTTTCCATGCTGCTGTAGGACACATCCTAGCCCCTTCCCTGAAGCATCGTTGTATATGGTGAAACCTCCAAACCTGAAGGTAAAGTCAGAACTGGAGCAGTCGTCAGCCTCCTCTTCAGCTCCTCAAATGCTGTCTGGCAGTCCTCTGACCAAATATACTCTGCGTCCTTCCGCGTCAGCTTCGTCATGGGTTCAGCTATCCTAGCAAAGTCCTGGACGAACTTTCTATAATAGCCTGCTAAACCCAGAAAGCTCCTGATCTCTGAAACTGACGTCGGAGCCTTCCATGTCTCAACTGCAGCAATCTTCCTGGGATCCACCAAGATTCCCTCTCCAGTAACTATATGGCCGAGAAACTCCACTCGGTCTAAAAAGAACTCACACTTCGACAATTTGGCAAACAATCTATCCTGCCTCAGAATCCCTAAAACTGTCCGCAAGTGCTCTGCATGCTCCTTCGGCGTCTTCGAGTATATCAGGATGTCGTCGATAAACACCACGACAAACTTATCCAGATACTGGTGAAATATCTTATTCATCAAATCTATAAAGACAGCTGGCACATTTGTGAGACCAAATGGCATCACCAGAAACTCTTACTGCCCGTACTTTGTGTTGAACGTCGTCTTCTGGATGTCTGCTGCCCTGACCTTCACCTGGTGGTATCCGAATGTCAAGTCTATCCTGGAAAACACTTTCGCCCCCACTCAACTGGTCGAACAAATCATCTATCCTGGACAGAGGATATTTGTTCTTGATGGTGATGGCATTCAAGGCCCGGTAGTCAATACACAACCGAACTGTACCATCCCTCTTAGGCACAAAGAGCACTGGCGCTCCCCATGGAGAAGCACTAGATCGAATGAACCTCTTTTTCAACAGGTCATCAATCTGCTCTTTCATCTCTACGACCTCCTTGGGATTCACTCTATAGCAAGCCTGGGATACTGGTGATGAACCCGATACTAAATCTATGGTGAACTCCATATCTCTGTCAGGCGGAAGCCCTGGAAGATCCTCTGGGAATACATCCATAAACTCCCTAATGATAAGGTGTGGTGGTGCTACGTCCCCAACTGTCGCACAACAGTTCGGCTCTAGGCTGATCTCCGGTCCTGTCCTTCTGACTCGGAATGGTGCTGTGACTGGGGGACTGAACATAATACTACCCTCATGACAGTCTATAGCTGCATGGGCATAGCTAAGCCAGTCCATCTCCAATATGATATCATAACCGGGGAGTGGCATCACAAAGAATCGTCCCTCAAACTCTCTCCCGGCTAGAGCATCAATAGATAGCTCTAATAGGCACTGGTCCTCCTCCCGTCATTACTCTACTAATCTCTACAGTAGGTGTAGATACTAAGTAGTATTCATGCATAAACTCTAATGACAGGAAGCTATGAGATACACCAGAATCAAACAAGCATAGAGCTAGAAAAGTATGCAAATAAACATGACCTGTGATGACGTCAGCTAAGTAATCTGGCTCCGACACCTGCTCCGGCTCCGGCACAAGGGCTAGACCTATAAGCCTTCCCCTGGGGACCCTTCTGCTGGTGCAGATGTTGCCCAAACCTCTGCTGCTGAGTCGGGAGCGGCCCTCTAGGTCCTTCGGCTGCTGGGCACTCCCGAAGTGATGGGTGGCAAACCCGTAAGCTAAATACTTCCCCAACCTCTTCCTGCAGATGGAAGCGTCATGGCCTACCCTCTTGCAGAATACACAAAAACCTCCATTCGGCTGCTGTTGGGGTCCCGGGGCTCTAACTGGTGGGGTCGGGTCATGTGATGTGGGGGGACGATATGTCTGCTGGTGTAGGCATTGGCGCTTTCTGCTGGAAAGCCTGACGCTTAGGACGGTCCCTCATGGTGTACAGAAGCCGACCTCTTGCAAGACAGAAGACGCTCCTCAATGCTCCGGGCCAACTCTAGGCTCTGGTAGTAGTCAGTCGTACCGTTCGCCACTATAAGAATGCTAATGTCTGGAACTAGACCATGGCAAAACCTACGGGTCATCTCCTCTGGGTCTGCAAACAGACTAGGAGCGAAACGGCTCAGGCGACTAAACTCTGTCGCATACTCATCAACAGAACGGTTTCCCTGCTGGATGTTCTGGAATCGTAGCCCCATGGCTACTCTAGCAGTGGTCGAGAAGAATTTCTTCTTGAACTGGGTCTTGAACTGATCCCAAGTGGCCCTCCCTCTCGCAAATAACGACTCATTCCGGAACCAAACTCCTGCTAGGTCTATCAGCAGAAATCTCCGCTGCCTCGAACCTAGAGGTCATCCGGCATCCTAACTCCAAGGAGCTTTCTCTCTACCGAGTCTAGCCAGTCGTCTGCTAATACTATGCCCTCAGTCCCTGAGAAACTCCTTGGGGTTCAGACCCATGAAGTCCTTGATCGTCCCCGCTCTCTGCCGTAGGCTCTACAGGTGGTGGGACCACGGTATGTTCCTCAGAACACTCCTATGCTCTGGCGGAGTAGGGTAGTCTGCTCCTGATGGGTTGTTAGGAACCCTGGATCAGAGTGAGCAGTTGGTTCCCATCGAGTGTGACGGAAGCCTGGGTAGGTATAGTAATAGGGGGTGGTAGAAGTATCGGGTCCTGCTGGGACTGTGATGTGGAAGGTGGTGGAGGCATCTGGGTTTGTGGATCTGTGGAGTGGGGGAATGTGGTAGGTGGAGGTGTATCAGTCAACTGGTCAGCTGACTGGATATGGAGTGCTCCATTCTCAGGTGTGACATACTGGGATGAACGAGTAAGCACCATCTAATTACAATAAAAAGGGCTTATAAGGACTCTTTTAAAGCAAAATAATTATAGACAAGAAAATCTAATTATAATAGCAAGCATGTGATGTATTTCCTATGTTGCAACCCTAGTATTCCTCTAGGTGTTCTAAGCGTCATTCCTCATGTTGTTAATTACCTTAAGTTCCTAATTGCAGGCATGTTTGGTACAATAACGTAACAAAATATTTTAGTCAGGACCTGCATGGGCCACCACTAAAAACATGTCACGACCCGCTACCCAAATTGTTGGGCCGGGCCGAGTCATGTCCAGCCCGCGCTTGAGATAAAGCGCAGTAAGCTATTCTAGAGATAACAAGATAAGACTAAATGTGCTAACAGTTCTATAAGTGAATAAAAGACATAAATGCTCCAAACACAAAAGTCGTCTCATATAGTAATAAGTCCAAGTACAAGTCTGAAATATAAAACTGGATACATGTCCAGTTGCAAAATACGTAGTCTAATACATGACTACACTAAATATCCCAAGCAACTATGCAAATTAGACGAGTTTCCCCGCAGGTACATCCTCGTAAGGCAAAGCCAGGTCCTCGGCAGTATCTCCATAATATGAGTCACAGAGCAACTCCTCCTCAGTAAGAATACCTACAACGTTATCCTGTCAGGACGGGAGCAAGTACTGAATCTAACAAACATATAATACTGATCATGTGATGAAGAGAAATGACATATCATGATTATCCGGTTTTTAGTTACATTTTATTATGGCATTAATTTATTGTTTTAAAGCTTGAAAACTGTAGTAGGTGAGTGATCAGTCAATAGGTAATCAGGATGTACAGCGGTACATATCAATTTTTTGAAGTGTATATACGTACACTTAACGGTATCGGTGTACATCCATACACAAATGCGGGAACAGACATACGACACAGATACATATAGAATATAACGGTGCTCGATAAATATATACGGAGAAGGAGGTCATGATCACGTACACTACTAGCAGTTTTCCTTTAACCCGTCATTTAAACATGTGAGAGATATGAAAAGTATCCTAAACATGGCAGAGATTGAAAGTAATACAACATGCAAAGTTTTAACTTGCTACCCCAAGGATCAGCATTTAATATGGTTGGTAAATCACAGTTTTATTGTTATAGCAGTATGTAAAGTTCGTAGAAAGTACTTACCTCTAGCAAAGCAAAGCTGCGATAAAATGCTATAGATGCTCGGTAACTCGTCACTGTAGAAATAAATACATAAACTTAGTTTTTACACTAAGCTAAAACACCAAGACACTAATTGGTGCAACACGACTTGTGACTGGGCACCTAGCCAAAATGATGACTTTAGCATAAGAGACCAATGTGGGGTGACACAATACTATAACTAACTTACTAGGGTCTTTACACTAGTGAGGGGTGAGGTTCAATACGGCTATAACTCAAAATAATACAAAAGTTTCAAGTCGCAATTATTCAATAAATAAATCAAATGAACATTGTGTTCCAACAATTTTTGAGATAGACAAAAGGCTCAATTTTACATAAAATAAAGTACCAAAATGATCCTTGTTAATTATAAAAATTTATTATAATTTTTCTTGAATTTACTAACCAGTAAATATATTTTATAAAAATCAGTTTTTCTAAGTACACAGAAAATGAGTTTTGGTTTCATATGTCAAAACAGTGGCAAAACTGTAAATTAAATACTGTAAAAATTATGATAAATTAGCTAAATTAACATAGTATCTAAATACTATTTTTTCAGAATTTTAACAGTAATTAAAGTATTTTAGAAATTCAAAAACAATATGGTACATAAACTGAAATTAAATAATTAATTATCTGCGTATTTTGTCCATGTATATAATTTGAACCAGGGTTCAAATACAGGACCCAAGGCCATGAATCAAGTCCAATATGACTTGTACAGGTCTTGAATGTGTGAAAACACATTTGAGCCCAAAAATCCATGCTAGGCTTGGACACCAAATGGTTGCAGTAATAAAAATACAAAGAGGTAAAAGTAAATAAATATTAATATTTTTAACAAGGTAAAATTATACATAGTAGTCATATAATTATGACAAATATATTTACGAATATCAAAATATATCATATGTACAATATTACATAATTTATATAGGTTAAATAGTTATGTATATATAACATATATGTATATACATATAAGGAAATATACATATAAAGAAATAAATATATTATATGTATATATAAAGGAAGGATAGGCATCCCCACAATTTTTGCATCCCTATGCATCCCCATGTTTACATCCGTTGGATGTGCTTTAAGTCATCTAATCTTAACCATTGGTAAATCAACGGTTAAGATTAGATGACTTAAAGCACCATCCAACGGTGCAAATAGGAGGGATGCATGGGGATGCAAAAAGTGTGGAGATCTTGATCCTTCCTCATATATATATATATATATATATATATATATATATATATATATATATATATATATAATAAAATAAAAAGAATAGAAAAAGAAAATGAAACAGAACGCAGGGGTGGTTCGAACTCAGCCTACTGGGTCGGGTTCTTAGGTTCAGTCGGGCTGGCCATGGGGTCAGCCCGCAGCTTGTGTTAGGGTTAGGATTCAGTTTAATTTTATTTAGGTTTTAAGCTAATAACAGTAAACCCGATATAACTAACCCTGTGTCCTGACAGTTAGGGACACATGAGTCTACGTGTCTGGGTCATTTACGACACGCACGAGTCTCGACTCGCGTGTCCAACACTGGGCTAAGGTCCTCGTGTCCTGGCGAACCACATACGTGTGTACGAGACACGCACGACACATTTGGACGCTGCAACTTACGTGCCCGACTTCAATAGGGGGTTTCGAGAGCTCTGGACGGCGGAGGAGTTGACATGGTCACGACGGAGTGGTGGCGATCGACTCAGCTCATTGCGGCGAACTCATCGACGGTGGTGGTTGGTGGTGAATGTCGTTGTGAAGGCAGCGTCGAGTGTCGCCGGAGTTAGGGTTCGGTCTAGGTTCGCCGGAGAAGAGAGGGGGTCAGGGCGGTTGTAGGGTTGTGCTAGGGTTAGGGTTTAGGACGGGAGGGGGGTCATTTTATAGAGGCTTAGGTCGGTTGGGGGCGTCGAGCTGGCCAGAGTCGGCCGAAAATGGCGGGGTCATGTCGTCGGTCAGTCGTCGGTCAGCTGAGTCATCGGGGGTGGGTGAAAGGAAAATTTACATTATGGTCCCTAGAATTTAGGATATTACAAACTGGTCCCTATCCTAACCAAAAGTAAATTAAAATTTGCAACCCGACATTTAAAACAAATTGTTAATTGCAAACTACTATTATGACAATTCCATAATTTGCAGATTGATATAAAAACAATTCTAAATATTACAGAATGATATTAAAACATTTTAATTAATTGCAAAATAATATTTTAGTATTTAAAACTCATTTAAAACTTATTTAAAAATTCTATAAAAATTCCTAAAAATTATAATAAATTATTTTAAGACTAAATATGACATTAACAACTAATTAATACTAATTAAATAAATTTTTGAAAAACAGGGGCTCACAAAAGGATACATAGAACAACTCAGAGGTAATATGGACGTGAAAGTTCTATGTAAGGGGTGATTTGTTTGTGATGGAAGAGAAACAACTCAGAGGTAATGTGGACGTGGTTGTTTCGGGAATTTTGTGGACCTGTTACCCTTTTTATGCACTTGTAAGCGCGGGTAACAGTTTCTGAGGAAAATGTTTTTCTAGAAGGAAGTTCAGGGGTATGATCATACATGACTTGCTACCAGGAAGATGCGATATGAATTCATTTGGTGTATTCGGAGTGTAAGTTCAGCGGTACCGAAGGGTACATATATAACTCAACAATCCGGTTGATTCGTAGGGTGTCGTTTAGACATAATATTTCTTCAGGAACTTGCCATTGATGGACATCATGAGCAAGTCTTCGTTTTTCTTTGCGAGACGGTAAGCACTATTAGAGAATACAGCCTCGATGATAAATGGGCCTTCCCACTTGGGCTGGAACTTGCTGGCGATTTTATAAGTCATAACCATCGGCCTCCGAACTGCCAAGACGAGATCGCCTACTTGGAATGTTCTCAGTTTGACCTTTTTGTTAAAGGCTCCAGAAATGCGTGCTTGATAAAGCTCGATTAGTTGCTGAGCTAGCAGACGCTTCTCATCTAAGGCCTCCAATTCTTGTAGTCGACGACAGTAATTATCATGCGACGTTAGTCGGTAAGTGAGGGCGACGCGAAGCGAGGGGATTTGAGTTTCTAATGGGAGGACTGCTTCACTTCCGTACACCAAAGAGAATGGTGTGTTCCCAGTGGCTGTCCGGACTGTTGTACGGTACGCCCATAAGCATTCACCAAGCTTTTCTTTCCAGTCGCGTTTGTTTGAGGACACAAACTTCTTGAGAAGCTTGATTACGGTTTTGTTGAAAGCTTCAGCCAGACCATTAGCCGCCGGATTGTATGGTGTTGAAGCAACATTCTGTATTCAATATTTATCGTAAAACCGATAGAAGGCATGGCTTGCGAATTGCGGACCATTGTCGTGGATGATCCTTCGAGGTAGTCCAAAGTGATAAATGACGTGATGCTTGACGAAGTTGATCACGTTTGATGTCTTCACTTCTACAAGCGGAACAGCTTTCGCCTATTTAGAAAAGTAGTCCGTAATTGCGAGTATAAAATGGTGTCCTCTGGATAAAGGCGGGGTGATTGGGCTAATGATATCTATTCTCCATGCCTCAAATGGCTAGGATGCCACCGTTGGATGTAGGAATTCGGATGGTTGGTGTATAAATCTGCGTGGACCTGACAAGCTTTACATTTTCTTGCATAGTCTATCGTATCTGCTACCATCGTAGGCTAGTAATAGCCCATCCGGTGAAGGCGGTCTTGTAATTTTGGGCCAGGTTGATGGGCCCTGCAGACGCCATCGTGAGCTTCGTGTACGGCTTCTTTGGCTTACGTATCTGACAAACATTGGAGCAGTAATCCATCATAGGATCGCCGATACAGCATTTTTGTCTCTGTATCGTAGAAGAATCTGAGAGAACGTCTTCTGATAGAGGTGGCCTTTTTCGGGATTTTCGGTAAGATACCATAGACTGCAAAGTCAATAAATAGAAGTCTCCAGTCCTGTGTTTCGTCGACCGCCAGGGCAGAGTAACTCACAGGAAATTGTACGTTGTTCTTAGGAAAAACCAATTCATGGCCTATTACGTCAACCAAATGCTGAGTATGATTTGGAACTGCCAGGGAAGCGGTAAGACCTACTAGGGCATTGTAACACCCAGTTTTCCAGATGAGGATAATTTTGAAATTTTATAATTATAATTATAATTTATTGATATTTGTTCCACATTATGATTTTTGGTAATTTTTAATAATTTTTAAACTATTTAAAAACTGCTTTAAGTCATGACTTGTGATTTTGATGTGCTGCTAGTGAAACCCTAGAGACTGCATGACCTAAAGCCTAACCATGTCATTAGGATGATTTAATTATCATTTTAGCTTGAGGGTATTTTTGTTATTTAGTGAAGTTTGAATTTATTCTTAATTTATTGAATTGGTGATTCCTAGTTTGGGCTTTGACTTATAGAGACTTGTAGACTAGTCTAGAAGCTAACCCTAGCCATGGTGACCCTAGTCTAACTTAGGTTAACCAAATTTTAGTCATTAGAAGCTAATTTTGGAATAGGAGGATTAGTTTAAGTGAAATCATATCATGACTATGCAATGACTTATGATTTCATGACTTAATGACTTGTGACTAAGCCTATAGCCCATTAGACTAAACCTAACCCTAATTTTTCACTTTATGACCAGCCATAGGGCTCCCCCTCCCTATAAATACTCTCCTCATTTAGTTCTTGCCTCCTTTGTGTCATTCCAACATTTAGAGAAAGGAAAGTTTAATCACCATTCCCCTAAATTCCTATTTTATTCATTTAATCTCCTTTTTCATCCTAGTCATTTCCATTGGGTTCTAATTGAAGTTTATGGACTATTGGTGGAGATCTATTTCAGTTTGGGATCAATTTGGAGCATTTGGCCATCAAGAATAACACCCCATATTTGAAGCCTTTTCTTGCAATTTGCCCTTATAGGTAAAACCCTACAAATTGCATTTTTATTCTGATTTCTTTGCATATTAGGCTAGGTTTAGGTGTCCCCTAGCTGTCCCTCAAGTTTAGTAGGATTTCGTGTCCGTTTTGTCCGTATCGGACACGTGTCTATGTGTATGCTTACGTGTTCGACGAAATGTCGCAATGAAATAAATTTTCGTATTTTCCAAAACTAATTACATGTTTTCGAAGCTCTTGATGTGTACATTAATTATGTTGAGGACTGAGCACGATTCAGTGCACATTTTGTGTCCAAATCGGACACGCACCGCACGCACGACACAGCGGACAGGCCTCGTACAGCCCCGTCTGTTCGAGTGTCCTAGCGGACACGACACGACACGAGACACCACAAAATTTTATGGAGATGTGCAGGCACCCACTGACGTCACCCCCACAAAATTTCACGGGTTCTCGTTCAGTATGCACGGAGAAATCAACCACGTACCGATTTTGCACTGCTCGTGCACGCTGTGCGCATTCCCTACATTTCGGGGTTGACACAGGACACGACACATCACTAGCACACGTAAAATTTGACCAGTTGATGGGTCCCATGTCTGACTAGACTCTCACCAAGTTTTGTGACACTTGGTTGCGAGTCGAGGAAGTTCTCGAGCTCGCACTGAAATTCCTGACACGCACACACGCAAAATTCGAGCCACTGATACGGCCTCGTATCGACACGTCGACGACACTTGGACATGAGGCAGGGTGTTCAGTCCCTAGCCCTATGTTCCCTAGACATGAGTGCAAGAGCACGTGGTGCCTCGAGCACTGTGTCGAACCCACGAAGGCTTGACATTGCTGCACGAGGAATAGATTTCCGATTTTTCTGGGGCTGTTCGAATTTATGTTTTTTGGACACTTCGTATCCCAATTTCTGGACACATTGGGCCTCATGGATATGCATGATACGTCCCTAGGTCTGTGCATATATATTCCTTTTAATTTTTGAGTTTAATTCCTTAATTTGGGTTGAGCCGAGTAAATGTTTATGAACAAATCTCAGTTCAGGATTGACAGATAGAAATATTTGAATTGGAATTGAATGGATTTTTGAAGATTTGAATAAGGATTGGTTCGATTTGATATGTTGATTTCATTCTCGAGTATGCTATGGGATTGGATTCGAATTTATGTTTGAATCACACTGTTTCAACTGATTTCATTTTCCAGTTTTTTTTGACAGTTTTGAATTGAGTTTAGATACACTAAGTTCATTCCATTTCACTGATTCAACCCGATCACACATTGCCACACTGAAATGCTCTGATACAATGTACACACTCTTCACTTGACACTTAGTTTACTCACTCACATCATGCACATTGACACTGATTTGGGTTGGGGGTTGTTTAAAACTGGGATGTTGGGTTATATGGGATTGGTTTTGGAATTTGCTTGAATGTTTAGATTGTATGTCTAAACTGAAATTGAAGGTTTCAATTTAGAGAGTTTGGATTATAGATGATTGATTCGAAATTGGTATTTTCATTTGGTTTCAAGGTTGGGTTCGAATGTCATTATTCAGTTTAGTCCTACATGACAATTGCTCCTATCCATGATACACCCGACCCTAGTTTTTCCTTTTTCCTGATACACAATGTGAATGATGATGGTATGATATATACTAAGGTGCAACTGAATAAATATGATTCATGAGATAACTCAAGTATATGAATGTATGCAAGATAATGCTATAAACTGAAATGTAGGAGAGAGATTAACTTGGTTACATGAATAAGAGAACTGAGATAATGAAGCATGTAGGTTCCTAACTGAACTGTGAGCATGTTATGCATGTATGGCTAATGAATGCACTATCAAATGCATTGGTAAATATTTGATGTAATGCAAACATGATATGTACACACACACACTCTGTCATGTCACTCACACACACCGGACACACCCATATATGCACACATATGTCCACTGTTCCCTAATTTTTCCTTATTCACTGTTCTCAGTTTCCCCCTTTTTCTTCCTGTTTTTCCATTCCCTTCTATTCAGTTTTATTTCCCTTCCTTCACCTTCCCTTTTCCTTTTACTTTCATGAATGATAAGTTGAAGGATCCTAACTAATGAATGTATATATATTATGTATATGCATATTGTAATGTACACGTAAATGCATGAATGTTAGGTATGAATACTAGTATGTAATAGGATATGCATGTATCCTGTTTGATGTAATGCAAGTATCCATATATGAAAATATGTATGTGTATGATATATATATAAAGTATGCATAAATGTGAGTGTAGTGTGTGTATTATGTATTGTATATATGCCTAGAATGAGCTTTACTCTATAGGCTATGTTAGTTGACCTTAAGATTGACCAATGGTTTAAGGTTGATTTGGTTTGACTCAATAGTTGACCAACCCTAGAATTAACCAAGGTTTGACCCAATAGTTCAGGATTGACTAGATGTTGACTCAGGTTTGACCCAGAGTTGACCAAGTTTGACTTGGACCTAGTTTGACCTAGACAGTTGACCAGGTTTGACTTAGAGTTGACTTTGCCCTAGATTGGCCTAGAAATCATGTAGATTGCATCATAAACTTCATTTACCTTATTTTAAACATACTATAACCTATACTATTCTATTTAGGATATTGTGACTCCGGTGAAGGCATCTGATATTATACTACTCTTTTTAGAGTATCAGGCGAGTACATTCTCTGATAGTTCTCTTATTTATTGTCAGTTACTGTACTTCAGTTCTAGTTAGTTTTATGTGATTCTCTGTTACCACACGTATTGATATTCTGGATTCATATATGCGACACACTTACCATATTGTCTGGCCTCTATTACTGGAATCATTACTAGTATCATCGTGTTTGGCTGGACTCTTCTCGATTCTCGTATCTTGTACTGGATTCACTTGTATTGCGGGGCGGAGAAATATTGAGTAAGGCATGTAGATATACCCCAAATCTGGAATCTCCCTACTGGAATCTACTGGAAGCATAGTCGTCTCTCTTCTGATCAGTGAAAGACGTGCCTGATACCTACAGCCGTTTACATGTCGATCTCAATATTTTAAAACACACTGTTAGAGTATAGCTGATCTCACCTGGATTCTTGATCACTGACTAGAATCGTCTTGTACTCGATTCATCTTGTATTAGATTCTCTCGTACTAGATTTACATAGGATTTATACTTGTTTACATTACTGTCTGGACTTATCATATTACTCTAGTTCAGCTAGATTTATTTTATAATCTTCATTGCCATGATTCTTCTCTTGTTTTAGTTACTTTACTTTCCTTGCATCTTATCTGTTTCTCTATACCATCACCTGAATATAAACCACCATGTTCATCAATAAAACTGCCTATAACTGCTTTATAGTTCTCTGTCATTTACTTGGATTTTCTTGATGAGTTGTACTCGTTCCTGTCCTGACTGGACCTATTAAATTTTTTACAGATGATTGCCCTGAGGACACATGCCCTACATATTATGGACCAGGAGATGGCTTAGCTACCTATGGCCCCGACACTCAGGAGTGATTGGAAGATTAGCTAGTTGTCTTGTTTAGTTTTCATGCTTTAGAATTTGAGTTGTAAATAAGTTGAGAAATGTTGTTGAGATTGTCTTAGATTATATTATTTAGTAGTTGGTTTATTGCTATTATTTAGTTTTAGTTATAATCTTCTATGTTATCATATCGTGCTTAGACTGTGATTGAGATTATATTATATCTATACTTGTCCTCCGTTCGGAGTTGAGATTTTGATAAGTAAATTGTATAATTGTGTGATTTGTTGGTTAGATAGTGACCTAGAACAGCGTTCTACCGCCGACACTACGGCGTAGGCTGGGCGTTGTTACGTGCTCGTACCCTCACAGTGGGTGCGGGTCGTGACAGGCATCGGCTTCAATATTCCGGAGTCTAGGGAACATGTTTTATGAAGAACCCTTTCAGGGACGTAATGATGGCGATTGCTATTTGATGATAAGGGATCATGTCTTCATGGCGAACTTCATAAGAACCCCGGATCTGATTAACGATTAACTGTGAATCGCCATATGCTTCCAGGTACTCTACTCCCAGTTCCTTTACAAGTCGGAGGCCGATAACCAAGGCGTTGTACTCGGCCACGTTGTTTGAACAAGGTTCCGTGAGAGAGTATGCCCGATTGATCACCAATCCAGAGGAAGAAATCTGTACCACTCCGACCCCAACGACGATATTGTCCTTGGGCCCAATTTTTGAAGCACCGTCGAAGAACATTCGCCAGACGGTATCATGGAAAGCCATATTTGAATTAGCGACCTCGTCTGGAATCTTTCATATACTCTGGTTGTCTCCGAACCTGGATGGACAGCTAAAAAGTCTGCCAAAGCTTGACCTTTAACACCTTCTGCGTGACGAAGATCATGTCGTAGGGGGACAATAATATTGCCTAGGTAGCGAGGCGAGAGCTGAGTGCACCTGGTTTGGTCATGAGGACCCTGAGGGGGTTAACTCGTGATATAACATGGATAGTCTATCCTGTAACATAGTGTCGCGTCTTCTGAATGGCGACCACCAAAGCGAGACACTCCTTTTCGACTGCGGTGTATCTATGCTCCGGCCCTATTATCATTCGGCTGAGGTAATAGATAGTTTGTTCATGCCCCACATCATTGTTTTGTGTTAGTAGAGCGCCGAGGGAATGTTTCCATCGCTCGCACATAATGCAAAAACAGTTTTCCAGCGACTGGAAGCCACCAGGACTGGAGGGTTCGACAGATATTCTTTAATGTTGTCAAAGGCACTTTGGCACTCCTCATCCTATACAAAGGAAATGCCTTACTTCATGAGGTGTATGAATGGTTGACATCGTCCGGAGAGGTTAGAGATGAACCTCCTGATGTAAGCTAGCGTCCCTTGAAGGCCTGTGAGTTCACGAAGATTTCTCGGGGGACGCATCTCCATAATTGCCTTTGTTTTTTCAGGGTCTATATGGATACCCTGGGCGATAATGATAAAACCCAAGAATTTTTCGCTGGATACGTCCAAGAAGGATTTGGTGGGATTCATCTTTAAATTATGTGCTCGCATCAAGTCAAATACTGTCCTCAGATCGTGCAGATGATCCTCCTTAGAGCGGCTTTTGACGGCGATGTTGTCGACGTAGCATTCCAATGTCTTATGTCACGACCCGCACTCTAGAGTAAGGGCACGAGACGTGGGTACGTCCAGCCTACGCCGCAGTGTCGGCGGTAGAACGCTGTCCTAGGTCAACATACATCTAACAATATATCTCTAAACAGTTTATACTCCCCGAATGGGGGGGTGACATAACAGTAATAAACTCAATCACAACTAAGGAAGAGATAGCACGATATGAAATAGAACTCAAGGACACAAATAGATGATAAAGTAGTCTAAGATAATCCCAGCAAATATCCAGAAGTACATGGTCTCAGATACAGAATGAAAGAATATATACAACTCAAAACTCAGAATAAAGTCTAGCTAAACATGTCTCAAGACTACATAAAATAAGATAAGCCTAACTAATCTAGCCTTAGGCAATGGTGGTGATGTCCTCAGCTAGAGCTGGGTCCTCCTGAGGGTCCAGCTCGCAAGTGTCATCTAAGGCTGCCCCGTAGTAAGTATCCAGACAAGCCTCCTCCTCGTCCTCTGTAATATTTTCAACAGGTCCAGTCAGGACAGGAGCGAGCATAGTACATCTCAACAGTTCATAGCAGGTTAGAAAATATAATCATGCAGTAAAGTAAGATACAAGTACTGAAAGAAGTGCAGTATGTAAACAGAGAGAGAAAGCTGTAATAGAAATATCTACTATAAATAGAAAACTAATCATGTGGCCAGTAAGTCAGAGTACAACATGGACATGTAAATGGCATGGGATGATTCTGATAAGATACTACGGAATGATTCTAATAAGATACTACTGGTGTATTATTCACATGTCCACTTCTACTCTCCCGTACCCCCAATCAATACACAAGGATCCAACCAGGTTATGTTATGATTCCATGCAAGGCCCCCGAAGGGTGGTACATAGATGTCCCATAAATGGGGATTCTAGGAAAAGACCCAATGTATGGGATAAGGATTCAAGGAAGACTCTGTGATCATAAGAGTATATGTCACAAGTGATCAGTGAACCAAGGAAGCATAGTGATACGCCATGTAAGTGAAACGCACAGAACATGTAGTACCCGATGCTCCCTAAAGGATAACATCTCAAGAAGGGATCCATATAGTACCAATCCGTATGACCAACGTGACAGTACAAGTAAAGTAATTTAATGCAGGAAATAATTCTAAGCAAGATATGAAATGATCAGAGAATGTACTCGCCTGGTATCTGAGTGTCCAATATGAAATTACTGTCCGAGGAGTAGTGTCTGGCTCCTAATCAGAACAGCACAAGTCACAACAAGTCCAAAATGGTAAAACGAAGTCCTACTATGCATTCTACATGATTCTAGGTCAATCTAGGCCAAAGTCAACTCTTGGTCAACTCTGGTCAACCCTAGAAGTCAAACTAGGTCAACCAAGTCTAAATTAGGCCAAACTAGTCTACCTTAGTCTAATCAAGCCTAGCTTAGTACATACACAATATATGCATATTCACTACACTACACATTTACATTATATATATATATCCTATATAACCCTAGGCTAATGTATAACCCATACAATATTAAGGTAAAACATAGAAATATATATACATATGGACAAAGGCACATGTGTGTGTGATAATGTGTATGTGTGTGTTAACCATGTGTGTAGAGAGATGTGTGTATCATGGAATTGTGAGAGGGCATGTGTCAATGGGAAATAAGTGTGTGTGTTAAAGGGTGAAGGAACAAATGTGTGTGAGTGAGTGTAGAGTGTAATAGTGTATATGTGTGTGTATGAAAGAGTGATGGGAGAACTGTGTACAGCAGTGTGTGTGTGTGAAACTGAAACATGGGAAAACAGTGAGGTGAATAGGTGTGTAGCTGTGTGTGTTAAAGGGAGGCAAGGGTGATAGTTAGATGAAAATAAAATCTGGAAACAGTGGCTAGTGTGTGTGAGATGAAAAGTGGACTGTGAAGTGTAGAAAAGAGTGTCCTGTTGACAGGAACTAGGACCAAAGCAAACTAATACAATCCCAGGTTTCTAAGGACTGGAAATCAATGCTCAGATATTGGTTTAAAGAATCAGGTGACTGGTTCAAAAGGGAACTTATCACAGGTTAATAACTAAACAGTGTATTCAATTGCACAGTTCAAATTTAATGACATTTGAACTTCTCCCCGAACCAAAAGCCTATATTTGTATTTAAACTTAGTTAATCATGGATTATAACAGTAATGATAAAAAATTAGTTGAAACATACTCAAAACAGTAACTTAAACATTTTCTCAGGTTAATATTAAACCTTCACTTACATTGACCTCTCAGTTCAAAGGTTCTACTTAAATCAATCTCATGTCAGAAATTAGAGAATCAATTCAAGTTTAAACTAAGAAATAGAAATGGGAAACCAAAATCAGGATTCAGTGATTAGTTCCTGATACTGTATTGTATCAGTTGAATACTATGGTTTCGAAGCCACTCCAGTGTATCAGAGCTTTTGCAAAACCCTAAACCCAAATCACATTCGAAAATCCCATAAATCAGTCCAACTCTGACATATAGCTTAGAATCATATAGGTACACATATTAGAGTTTAAAATCATGCAATTAAACAGTCTAAAGTAGTTTAAAATCGATGCTAAAACCATATTTTAAAACCTGGAAAAATTAGTGAATAATAGGCTGATACACAGTTTCAGAAAATAGGGAATTCGAGAATTCAACATTAAAATCAAATTAAAAAGTTAAACTAAAGGTTGGTAAACCTCAACACACTTGTGCACATGTCATACAAGTAACCTCGTGTCCACCATGGCCGGATACGACGTGTCCACACACGAGAACCCAACCGACAGTACACTGGACTGAACCAGTCCTGTACAGTCGAGCCAAGCAACTCGAGAGAACTCTCTCGATACAAATTGAAACCCGATGAAACTTGGGGAATGTCTTGACAGATATTGCCCCTAGGTCTCCATTAAATTTCGTGTCCAAAGACCCCGTGTCGTCTCCTGTGGAACCCCCGAGTAGCAGGAGAACGTGTGGGCTGTGGTGATTGCCGTGTCCAAGCCACGAATCTGACACAAGCAGACACTAATATCACCCCAGTCCAAAAGAAAAATGTAAGCGACATCAAAATAGTAATTTCCATTCAAATAGATTGCACAAATGAAATCGAAATGCCCTTTGAGGCATTTCGACAAACACCTTAAGACAGACTCTGATACGTGTCCAAACGGACACGAAACTCACGAAACCCGATACGACACCAATGCAGACACTTAGGGGACTCCTAGGGCTTCCTGAATATGAAAAAAAAATCAAAATTTCATGGAGAAATAGAGAAGTTACCTATTGTTGAACTTTCAAGAAAAACCCCTTTTCAATAGCTCTTCTCTTGATGTCCCAATCCACTCAAATCACATCAAACTGAAATAGAACTTTAATGACATCAAGAATAGGTATATTAGAACCTAATGGAAGAGATTTGAATGAAAAAGGAAGAGGAATGGAATTCTAGGGATTTAAATGAATTAGGAAACAAACCTTCTTAAACTTTGAGCTTTCCTAAGGAAGAGGCAACCCTAAAAATTAGGAGAGTATAAATAGGGTGATGATCCCAATGTAGATAGGGTGGCCGGCCACTTAGTCTAGGCTAGGGTTTAGGAATTTGTCTTGGACTTTGGGCCAACCTACAAGGCTATGGTTTGATTTGATTTATCAAAGGCTCTAAATCATAAGCCATGACTTATGACTTTCTAATTCCTATTGCTAATTAGAGTCTAATGACCAAACCAAAGATTAGGCTAGGTTAGACTAGAGTCATATAACCTAACCATGTCCATACTAACTAGGGTTAGCTTATAGGTTGGTCTACAAGGGTCCAAACTAGCCAAAAATCAATCTAGTCCAAACAATTCCAAAATAATTCCTAAAAATTCCCATAAATTCAAATAAATTCTAATAAATTTATATTACCCCAAAAATGTCAAAAATACCCTCAAACTAGAAATGTGGTAGTGACATCTTACGCAGGTGATCTCTGAAGATGATACTCATAACTCGTTGATATGTGGCACCGACATTCTTTAAACCAAAGGGCATGACTATGTAGCAGTACACGCCAATCGGCGTTCGAAATGATAGTATTCTTTTCATCGTCAAGAAACATCTTGATTTGGTTGTATCCTGAGAAGCCATCCATGAATGACATGCGCTCAAAGCCACATGTGTTGTCAATCATTATGTCCGTAATAGGAAGAGGGAACTCATCTTTAGGACATGCTTCGTTCAGATTCTGAAAGTCGATACAAATTCGGATTTTCCTATTCTTCTTGAGGATCGGTACTATATTGGTTACCCAGTCTGGGTGTTGTTCCTCATGGATGAAGCCGCTGGCTACTAGTTTGTTGACCTCAGCTTTAATAGAATTCATGATGTCTGGGCGGAACCATCGTTGCTGTTGTTTGACTGGCTTTGCATCCAGATGAATGTTGAGCTTATGGAGTCCAATCTCGTGGTTTAGCCCTGGCATGTCTTCATAGCTCAGGCGAACACGTCGATATACTCTCTAACGAGTTGTAATAG
This sequence comes from Iris pallida, assembly GCA_029216955.1. Classification (NCBI taxonomy): domain Eukaryota; kingdom Viridiplantae; phylum Streptophyta; class Magnoliopsida; order Asparagales; family Iridaceae; genus Iris; species Iris pallida. The sequence goes on along the minus strand of JANAVB010034418.1, from coordinate 10,942,527 downwards.
CGATTCCCGCTCTTCGTCTGTCAGACTTTTGCTGACGAAGATTGGCTTTGAAGAGGATTCATCGCCAAGGTCAACTTGCATGACTTCATCTTCGGTAGGGGGATTTCTTCGTTTGAAATGCTTCTTCCATTACGCATCTAGCTGTTGGACCCAAGGCTCTAACTCAAGGAGTTCGGGTATGTCTTCGTCTTCTTCGTATGCGTCAGCAAATGCCATATTGACAGACCAAGCTTGCCTGAGTACGTCCCCGATGCTAACATCTGAATCGAAAGTGGGTGATCCGGTTGAATGTGAATGCCACTTCGCATTCCTCATCCGAGCTCTCAGGAGTTAGTTGCAGTTGTAACATATCCTATACCACGCCTGGTCTTACTGTAATAATCCTATGGTTTTTCAGCCGGGACTGGCAATTGCAAAGGTAATCGCCGGCCGGTGCCGTAGTTCAAGCCTGGTGTGGTCTCCATATCATACCCCTATTTTTGTATAGAGGTACTTGGATCGGGAAGCTATACAGATAAAGGGGCAGTCTTCCGATATCGGGTTCGAGATCGACTTCCTCTGGCCTGAAGGACTGTTGACCATTCTTTCGGCCGAAGATGATTGGATATCCTCTCCCGGGACTATGAAGCAAGCGCCTTCCACGGGAGTAAGTTGGTTCGTGGTATAGACATTTCTCACTTATGTGTGTAAGTTGATGCCCATACCGTGTTCCATAGCATATATTATACTGAGCTTGTTAAGGCTCGAGGTAGTTCAAGGATAACCCTTTATTAATAAAACAAGGTATCTTCTCGGGCGGTATTACATCATCGGCAGAGGGAACATCAGTATGTGCAGCCACATATTTGGCTAGCTCTAACTCCTCTTCAGCCACCTTCTGCATTATCGAAGATTGGGAGGATGACCTGGGCAGTTTGATCATCAAAGGTTTTGCTGGTGATGATGGACGTGGGGTCGTCGGCTCACTAGCGGTCACTGGCTTAGCACTTGGCTGTCGATTTGTCCTGGGAAGACGAATGACCATCGGCTTAACAAAAGGATTGATCTCTTCTGACTGTTATTGGCCGGCTCTTGGCAGTCTGATTGTCATTGGCTCCACAGTGGGTCTCGACCCCGGGCTAGACCTTAGGAGTCGGATAACCATTTGTTCCTTTTGTGCAATGAGCACCGGTAGACTGGTTACTTCTTTGCGCAGAGTGGCTACAAGAGGTGCAGTTCTGCCTGGCTTGCGGGCCTGGAGGTGGATCCTCAAAGGTTCTTCTTATCCTATTGTAGCCTCTGTTTGTTCTTGAGCATCCTCTTTGACCAGGTGCTTTTTCGATTTCTCATACAAGCAGGCATCCGAATAGTAGGATTCAACCCCTTTGAAGGGATCAATGTCGGCGAATTTCGTTCTCACGAAGCCGTGCTTGTCGACATATTTGAATCACTGGTGCAATATGGAGGGCACGATCATATAATCGTGTATCCAAGGATGCCCCAGGAGAATGTTGTAGGACGTATCTGCGTCTACGATGTAGCATGTTACTTCCGACTGGAGGTCGCCAATTTGGTATTTTAGGCAAATCTTCCTAATAGGATAGCTTCTCCCTGAATTAAAACCGCTGATGGCGGTGCTGGTAGGTGTCAGCCGATGCGTAGGGATGCCCAGGAGGTGAAGCAAGCTCTTCGGAATGATGCTTATTGAAGAACCGAGATCAATGTGCATCCGATCTACTTTGATGTTGCCGATGTATCCAGTGTAATACAGAGGGCGATCGTGCAGGTTGGTCTTGATGAGTATGTCCTGCAGAGTGAACACGATGTTGGGCATTGTACCTGTACAAGCACTGTCCTGGAAATCCGCTGGCGAGCTCTCTCCCGTAAGCTTGACCTGAGCCAGATAAGCGTCAGCATTCTGGAGAGCTTCGCTCAGTGCGACGCGAACATCCTTGGAGAGTCTCAAGTGTAGGAACGAAATCGTAAAGCACAATACTCTAGAGGGGGGTGAATAGAGTTGGCAGCGGAATATTGCTAATTAAAAAATATTAGCAGCAAGATCACAGAATAATAATCACAACTAAGTAATGTAAATGCAGAGATAAGAAAGCAAACGCAAAGACAGCGATGTATACTGGTTTTCCTCTGTTGAGGACTAATCCAGTCGGTAGAACTCTTGCTACCAGTTGAATCCACTATTGGCAAAACCGCAAGTTTTCTTACGAAGTCCTTGCAACTTCTACAACGCGAGCTTTGATACGAAGAAATTGTCCAACTTCAATTGTGAAGAGGTATTCTTCAATCAAGCCTTCTGATTAAAATCTCTCAGAAACTTTTAGACCGCACTGGCAAATCGACTAGAGGATTGTAATTGGCTTGGGATCTGAAATTTAAAGCTCAAGAAAACTCTTTGGAAGACTGAAAGCTTTAGATAGAGAGAAGATTGAAAGTAAATGAGTGAGTTAAAATGATCGAAATCCTTCTCTATTTATAGGAGTTCCAAAGACAGAATTCGGGCAGAATTCGGGCAGAACTCTATGAGGAAATCTCGATCAAATCCGCAACTGCATGAGGACCAAGTTCAGAAGAATTCAAAAATCAAAACGGCCACTAACTGAACTCTGGCCGAACTCTGGCCGAACTCTGGCCGAGTTCTGTCAGGGTTAGGTTAGGTATTAAAAAAATAGTTTTTGGGGATTTTTGAAAACCTTTTTGAAAACCTTTTTGAAGCTTTTGTTTAAATGAATATTTTTCAAAACAAAGGACATTTTAAAAGTATTTTGAAAATATTTTGGAATAGCCTATTTGCAAGTACGACTCGGTGTACAACGTATTCCTAGACTCAATAAAATAAAAAATACATTGCTCAAAGAAATACAGACTCGAACAGGCAAACATAGCTTCGATCTTGAACTGTGTAGATAGCTGTTCTTGATCATGTCCAAGAGTCCGATATATCCTGACTAGCTTCATATATCGAGACATAGTTTGATCAATTATTAAAATCAGTTTGACCATATGACCAATGGGCCAACAATCTCCCCCATTTTGATAATTGACAAACTATGAATGATATAACATTTAAGCTTGAAATAAAATCAAAAAAAATTGTTCATGTCCATGTCCTGCATTTTCTCAAAAGAATGTTAGATCTATATTTTTCTCCCCCGTTGTCACTTAGCAAAATGATTGCAAAAGAGAAAAATTCCCCCGCAATCAATGCATAAATAACAAACAGTAAAGAAACATAAGAACATAATCATGATAAATGATATAAATAGTAAAGAAAATTTGAATGACATCACAGGCATGTATTTGTACTCAGGAAGTTTATAATAAACAAAGAATTATATCACAGGCAGTTTAAAGCAGAAAAAGATGCTAAGTAAACTAATGTGAACCATAAACTACGAATCCCATAAAGATAAAAAGATGTTCAGAAGACATTAATAAAATAAATCCAGTACAAGTCCTCAAAAGAAATACTGATAATAAAGTCTAAAAAGATAGAAAAACTTGGAATGTCGGAGCATTTCCAAGTATACAGTAGATAATGTCTAAGTCTCAAAAATCAACTAACATATCACAACTCCTCCTCCTCCTCATCATCATCGTCAGCATGACCAGCATGTCCAGAAGGACCAGCTGTAGAGGTACCCGCGCCAGAAGGGTGAGGAGGAGCGCCAGTGTAAAACTCACCGACATAGTCACGAGGAGGAGCACGGTCAGAACGGTACCAATCATATGCATTACCGGGCTGAAAGTAGGCATGAACAGCCTCATCCTCACAGCGGTAACCAGAGAAAGCTGGATCTCTAGGAATGGAACCGGCAGAATGTCCAGTCTGGGCAAAACGAAGATCAGCTAAAGAATTTGCAATCGCCTGATAACGGGTGAAGTCGCAGAACTCACGTTCGCGAGCCATGTCCGTCGTCGAGACGTGCAAATCTGAAAGGTGCTGGTGTATGCCCTCAAATGTCATAGCATATTGCTGAGGAGGTGGAGGAGGTGGAGCAGTAGCAGGAGCAGTAGGAGGAGCAGATGCAGTCATACTGCGACGAGATAACTTGAGAAACTTGGGCTCAGGGTCTTGAGTACAAGTAGATAAATCAATGTCGAAACACTGGAAGATGCGTGGGAGAATCATCGCATAAGAGAGATTTCTATCTCTTGCACGACAACGTCCCATCATCTGAATAATGGTCTTAGGGGCAGAAAATGGAATCCCCTTAAGAATGTGATATATAGCAGATAATTCAAGAGACGTGACATCATCCTTCGAAGTAGACTTCGGAAGGAGAGTGGAGTAAATGATATAGTGCAATTCATAATTAAACAAGTTCAAGTTGTTTGCCTTGAACTTTCCAGAGCGAACTCTATCAGGTGCACAGAGTTCCGCTTTGAAACTAGTAAGTGTCGTGCCGTCGGGGAAATCAAACTCAGTGATATCAACAAGCGGTTCACCTTCGTTGGGAATACCAAGGATCTCCGCTAAGAGAACATCATTGAAATTGATATCTAATCCTCCAACACGAGTACTTATGTCAAACGTATTTAATATGATATTGCAGTAAAACAGTCTAATGGCATTAATTGCTACGGGGAAACAAAGTTTAACAAAATATTGTAACCCTAATACCTCAAAAAAAGGGCAGTGTTATGGAAATACAGTACACTTGATGGAAGCGCCTGTGCATATGGATCTCATGAAAAAATCTCCATACCACAGTAGGGCTTGATCTAGGGTTTGAAAGTAAAACCCGTCGAACGCGCCATCGCTAGATTGGACTGGCGAAAAGAGGGAATCCGTAGGTGGATTCGAAGATGAACCTTCCTCACTGGGATTGGTTATCTTCTTCCTCTTGAAGGGGTTAAATCCCTTAGGTGCCATTTGTGCAATAAAAGAAAATATGTACGAAATTAAACGGAGGGGAAATAAGGAGTTATATCTCCTAAGATTTGAGTATGTTGTAGAGAACGACGAACTCCGCATGAATCCAAAGTTTGGATTGATTTCACCACTTGGATTGGAAGAGAAGGAGTGGTGAAGAACTAGGGTTAGGGAGTTCTCTCGCGCGGCTGTTGTTGCTGTTTGATGAAGTTTGGAAGCAATGAAGAAGAAAGGCTCTCGGGTTCTGGTTATATAACCTGATACCTTCAACCGAACTTCGGCCGAATTCGTCTGGGGTTGGTTTGGAACACTTTCTTTTTCATTGGCTCATTTCAAATATTTAATTCAAAGATTAGTAAATTCAACCTTCAATTAACATAATTAATATTATTTTATAGATTAAATATTATTACACAGCGACTGTTTCAGATTAGCTGTAGGAGTACTGTCCCAGCTGGCGGAGGTTCACCGGGGAACTCTTAAGTACCGTTTTGCTTCAACCGTAGTTGTGGTGACAGACAGACTCTTTATTGGCTTGTCTCTAACACAGTTTTTGCGTATTGAAATATAATCATAAAACAAAATCAATTAATATTATTGACGTCCAAAATTCCTAATTTTTGACGTAAATAATTGAAACGATCTTCTGCTAGAGGTTTTGTGAAAATGTCAGCTAATTGATTCTCAGTATCTATGTATACAAGGTCAATATCTCCATTTTGATGATGATCTCTAAGAAAATGATGTCGAATTTCGATATGTTTTGTACGAGAATGACATACAGGATTCTTAGTCAAATTAATAGTGCTCGTGTTATCACAAAAAATAGGAATATGTGTATAAAATAAATCAGTCTTCCAAGGTTTGTTTCATCCACAAAATCTGAGCACAACAACGTCCTGCGGCGATATACTCAGCCTCTATTGTTGATAGGGCTACAGAATTTTGCTTTTTACTAAACCATGAGACTAAAGCCTTGTCTAAGAAATGACATGTGCCACTGGTACTTTTTCTATCAACTTTGCATCCGGCAAAATCTGCATCCGAATAACTAGTAAGGTCAAAGGACTTACTTTTGGAATACCATAAGCCAACAGAAGAAGTGCCCTTAAGGTATCGAAAGATACGCTTAACTGCGCACAGATGTGATTCCTTTGGATTAGCTTGAAAACGTGCACACAGGCAAACACTAAACATAATATCTGGACGACTAGCAGTTAAATAAAGTAAACTACCGATCATACCTCGATACTTACGTGTGTCGACCGGCTTGCCTTGTTCATCAATATCAAGCTTTGTTGAAGTTGCCATCGGAGTGCCAATAGGTTTGACATTGTCCAGATCAAATTTCTTTAGCAAATCTTTTATGTACTTGGCTTGATTTATGAACGTCCCATTGTCAGTTTGTTTGATTTGCAGTCCGAGAAAGAATTTTAGCTCTCCCATCATGCTCATCTCAAACTCATTCTGCATACACTTAGAAAATTCTTGACACAGAGATTCATCAGTAGATCCAAATATGATATCATCAACATAGACTTGTATTAAAAGAAGCTTACCATTAAAGGACTTAATAAAAAGTGTAGTATCAACCTTGCCTTTTGAAAAACCGTTGTCTAGTAGAAAAGAGCTTAGACGATCATACCAAGCACGAGGGGCTTGTTTCAAACCGTATAAAGCTTTCTTTAACTTGAAAACATGATCAGGGTTTTTAAAATCTGTGAAACCTGGAGGTTGTGCTACAAAAACTTTTTCTGTTATAAAACCATTTAAAAATGTACTCTTGACATCCATTTGAAATAATTAGAAATTATGAAAACATGCAAATGCAGATAACATGCGAATGGATTCTAATCTCGCAACTGGGACATAAGTCTCATCGTAGTCGATACCTTCTTCCTGATTGTATCCTTGAGCTACGAGTCGAGCCTTATTACGAGTCACTAAACCATTCTCATTAAATTTATTTCGGAATACCCAACGGGTGCCAATGACCGGATGATCAATAGGCTTGAGAACAAGTTCCCAAACTTGATTCTGTTCAAATTGGTTTAATTCCTCTTGCATAGCATCTATCCAAAAATTATCACTACAAGCTTCATCAATAGTTTTGGGTTCTAGCTGTGAAATGAATGCAACACTAGAAACAATATCTCTACTGGATGTACGAGTACTTACACCTTTGGTAATGTCACCAATTACCAAATCCTTTGGATGATCAGCCGTAAATTTTAATCTTTTCGGCAAACTCTGAAGGTAGCTGGTTCCTGGATCTTCTTTAGGAGGATCAGCTAGTGCTGAGCTTGGTTGAGAATCAGCTGGTGTTGAGCTTGGTACAGATGGATCTTCGTCATTGTCATCGATAGTCATTTGATTCAATTCATCAAAGGTGACATTGATTGATTCTTCGATGATCATGGTTCGTTTGTTGAAGACTCTGTATCCTTTGCTCTTGGCCGCATAACCTAAAAATATACCTTCATCGACCTTTTCGTCAAACTTTCCCAAATTGTCTTTTGTATTAAGAATAAAGCATTTACAACCAAATATTCTAAAATATAAAACTGATGGAATTCTATCAAACCATAACTCAAATGGAGTCTTCTTCGATTTGGGTCGAGTTAGAACTCTATTGAGAACAAAACAAGCTGTATTGACAGCTTCAGCCTAGAAATATTTGGGTAGAATAAACTGGTTTAACATTACTCTGGCCATTTCGGATAGAGTTATGTTCTTACGTTCCACAACTCCATTTTGTTGTGGAGTCCTAGGGCAGGAGAACTCGTGTACAAAACCGTGTGTGTCACAAAATTGCTCAAACTCCGCATTCTCGAATTCGCCTCCATGATCGCTTCTAATACGAGTGATCATGTAACCTTTTTCATTCTGTACTTTCTTGCAAAAGGTGACAAATTCGGATAATGCATCATTCTTGCGTGTCAAGAAGTATACCCACGTATATCTAGAGAAATCATCTACAATTACAAAAGCATATAACTTACCTCCGAGGCTAGCAACTCTGCTAGGACCAAATAAGTCCATATGTAGCAATTGTAGAGGTCTAGTAGTACATACTGCGTTTACTGACTTGAATGTGGATCTGGTAGCTTTGTTCTTTTCACATTGACTGCATACCGAATCCTTCTTGAATGTTATGTCCGGTAAACCGCGTACTAGCTTCTTTGTGGATAATCTTGAGATTGTGTCCATATTTGCGTGACCGAGTCTCATATGCCACAGATGACTCTCATCGCTTTTAGCCATTATGCATCTACCTGAAATGTTAGTTTCTTCCAACAAATAGAAAATATATATGTTGTCTTCCCTGATACCTTCAAAAATAGTACTACCAGTTGAGCTATCAACTATAGTACATTTGTCTTTGCCAAAGTTGATGCCATAACCATGATCAGCTAAATGACTTATGCTGAGTAGATTATGTTTCAACTCGGTAACCAGACAGACATCCTTAATTATAGGATAGAGAGACTTACCAACATCACCGATACCAATAATATACCCATTCAAGTTATTACCAAAGGAAACATAACCTTCCTTCTTCTTCTTCGATAGTGTTGCAAATTGTCACGACCCGCACCCACCGTGAGGGTACGAGTACGTAACAGCGCCCAGCCTACGCCGCAGTGTCGGCGGTAGAACGCTGTTCTAGGTCATGAACTATAACTAGCTAACATGTAATACTCTCCAAAAGGAGTCCAACACAGAGGTACAACTCAATCACAACTAAGGTAGAATGTAGCACGAATGGAAATAGATAAGAACTCCTCAACTGAGGCACAACAGAAGAATAACAATCTCAACATCTACCAGTCCAATATCTCTAAGAATATACAACTCTGGAAATAAAACAACAGCTATACATGAAAAGAGAACAGGCTAAGCTATCTACACTAAGCAAGGGTGCCATCCTCAGTAGCTGCCTGAACCTCCCCAGGGGTCCAGGTCGCGAGTGTCATCTAGGCAAGCTCCAAAGTAAGGGATACAGGGTTCCTCATCATCATCTGTAAAATTTTTAACAGGTCCAGTCAGGACGAGAGCGAGCACAATACATCTCACGCAGATCATAACAGGTTAGAAAAATATAAACATGCAAGAGAGTACGATACATGAAACTGAAAGAAAATACATGATGTAAATAGGAAGAGAACTGTAATAGAAATATCTACTATAAGTAGAGAGCTACCGGTGACTAGTGATTTAGAGTACAAAGTCGACATGTGAACGGCTTGATTTGCACATGGCTATACTAAAGAGGTGTATATGGCTATTCTACTTTGGAATTGTTCACATGACTATCTATACTCCCCCAAGCCCCAATCAATACACAAGGATCCAGACAGGTTATGTTACGCACATGATTTTCACATGAAGCCCATAGATGGGTATACATGAAGTATTCACGAGGCTCAGAGAGCTGAGTGCACACGAATTCCACACGAAGGCCCACGAAGGGTGCACATGAAGTATAGGTTATTCATGAGATTCATGGGAAACACGACCGATCATGATAGCACATGAGAGTACACAAGCAAGCACGAACGAGCATGAAGCACATGATAAACATGGATAACAGGAGAGCGAGGAATATACGATGTACATGAAACACATGGCACAATGTATCCGATGCTCCCGAGGGGGATAACATCTCAAGCAAGGATCCATATAGTATCAATCCGTGATAATGTCGTGACAGCATCAAATAAGGCAAACTAGAGCAGGAATATAATTCTAAGCAAGTTATGAAATGATCAGAGAATGTACTCGCCTGGTATCTGAATAGCTGTAAAAATGTACTGTCCGGGATGAGGTACCTGGCTCCTAGTTAGAGCAACACAAGTCACAACAAGTCTAAAATGATATAATAAAATCCTACTATGCATTCTACATGATTCTAGGTCAATCTAGACCAAAGTCAACTCGTGGTCAACTCTGGTCAACCTAGAGTCAAACTGAGTCAAATCTAAGTCTTACTAACCCATTCTAGGTTCTAACAAGTCTACTCTAGGTTGTACTATGGCTAATAGCCTATTAGGACATCTATCCCACTCTATAGCCCATATCACATATTAAGACACTATATATAATATATATATTAGATCACACATTCACATATATAGGAAGGCCTATATATATATATATATATATATATATATATATATATATATATATATATATATATATATATATATATATATATATATATATATATGTCTATAAAGCCTATTCAAACACAAAGTACATTTCACATATATTACATTTATCTAATATATACATATAGGAACTAATATCACTATAATCATGCATTATTATATATAGGTATACAAGAAAACATACAAGTGTTGGTGTGTGGGTGCATGTGTCATGTGTACAGGAAAGTGAGATGGTGTGTGTACATGTGTTAATCATGTGTGTGTGACAGGTTATACAGGAACAGTGAGTGAAAGGGGGTGTGCAGGAAAATGAAAGGGAAGGCTGTGTGTGTGTACTGCTCATAGGACAGCAGGGACAGCCCAACTCTCACCAAACTCCCACTTAGTTCAACCAAAACAACACACATTCCCTGGTTTTGTGTCTGTGAACAAAGTATTAGCAGGTATGGGATGAGATCTGGAACAAAAACAATGGCAAGGACTGATAAAAGTAAGCTAACAATGTGTGAACCACAAAACAGTTAACTAATCAAGTTGTACAGGAAATACATATGTATACAGAAAATCAACTAGTGAAGAGAAAAGGAAACCAGTTCATTGCCAAAACTGAGAATGCAAACTGGTATTTCCCAGTTTTCAGCTCCCTAGTTGCAAGCTCCCCAAACCAACCTATTTTATAATTCCTGTTAATCTCAGTTTTGAAAAATACTCAACTGCACAAGTAGTCCAATGAATCACAGGTTTTATATCACAAAACAAAGTGAGCTTCACCTTAAACTCAGGTTTTTGGAGTATCATGGACTGAAATAACAAATCATTCTTTTACAGTTATACAGTTGAGTCAAAAACCAAATTTCAATAGCATTCAACCATGCACAAACTCAACTAATACAAGGTAAGAGAATTAAACTTGAAATCAGTTCATGTATCAGCCATCTCTTCTCAAACAACCAATTCGAAAACATACTTAATCAAAACAAAACTCTCAATCACAAAACAAAAGAAAACAGTCCTATATTTCAAATCTCAGATATCAGGTTTTTGAAGAAACATGGGTTTTGAGTTCTAAACAGTAAGGGAATTCAGGAAGTTGGAAAACTCAATAAACTCTTAGCAGTCAACACCATAGACCCTCTCCTTTCGAATTCAAAACAAGCCAAACACCTCAAAATCGACCCACATTTCAACACACCATAAGACAACTAATAGGAGAATATAATATGAACTTGAACATGTAATAATCAACAATTTAATTGATAAAAAATGACTGTCAAAATCACATCTAAAGAAAAACTGGAAAATAACTCAGGTTTGAGGAAACAGTAAAAGGAGATAACTTCTCAGTTTCAACTCAAAATCTCAGTAAAAAGTTCCCACACCAAATCAGATTTCGAAGGTTAAACCATCAGTTCAAAACAACACCTAGATTCACATGAATACTATATAACAGTCCCTATAATAAATTTCCTGTTTTTGAATCAAAACCACATCAAACAACCCAAATCAGAGACTTCCTATCATTAACACAATCCAAGTGAACTAATACCATGCCCAGGAATAAAACATAAGATTTCAATAATCAACATTCAGTTGAAGAAGGGAAAGGAATCAATTTAAACTGCAAGTATCAGTTGACACTGTCTGTGTATCAATAACCCCATGTTCGAAATCCTATTTCAGAAATTAAGGCCTAATCTAATATGTAAAACAAATCTAACAGGAATTATTAGACATGTAGGATCAATCAATGTGGCAAAAATCATTAATTAAACAGTTAAAAAAAATAGAAATGAACTCAGGATGTTAAGAACTGTGCACAGTGTATCAGAAATTTAAACAATCCAACTAAACGAGCCAAAACTTCACATTAACCCAAACAAATGTGTAAACCTATAATAATAGGGATTAACCATCACGTTTAGGACCTAACTAATCATTAAAACATCATTTTACAAGCATTAAATCAATTAGAACACAGAATACAAACTCAGCACACACACGCACACAATGTGTTCCCAGTGCACACGGAATATCATGTCCGACACGACACGAGGACACGTGCAACTTGACACACGGGGTGGCAGACATTGCCCCTTGGTGTGTGTCAAGTTTCAAGTGTCCACGACGCGTGTCCGTGTCGCAATCACGCCCGAGCAGCAGGGCACGCACAGTGCCTGTGCACGCGCGCGCGCGACCACGAGTACACGCGCTCGTGTCGACTCGACACGACACTAAGGTGTGCTCAGTGCTATAGAAACGTGTAAGCAAGATCAAAACCTAGCATCCTATTCAAAAACAATCTATAAAAACAATCGAAATGCCCTTTGAGGCATTTCGACAAACACAATGCAAACGACACTGATACGTGTCCAAATAGGACACGAAACTTATGATACCTGACACGAAACCTATACAGACACTTAGGGGACTCCTAGGGTTTCCTAACCATGAAGAGAAATCGAAAATCCTTGGAGAAATGAGAAAGTTACCTATTGTGTTCCTTCACAAGGAAAAAAGCCCCAAAAATGAGATCTCCTCAAGCTAGCCAATGGCTCCAAATTGTATCAATCCTGAGAATAGCCTCCACCAACAGTAGGGGGACACTAATTAGGTTACAATGGAAGAAGTTTCAATGAAAATGGATTAATATTGAATAAACTATGAAGGATTTTCAATAGAGAGCAAACCTTTCCTTAGAAAAAAAATGGAGGGATGAATAAAGAGGAGGCACAAACTTTGAGAGGGATTTTATAGCAAGGAGGGGGAGTCCTTTGGCTGGTCATAATGTTAGGGTTAGGGTTTTGGGATTCAATCTAAGGGCTCTCATCCCATCTAGCATATTCAATGGTCAAAATCAAGGTCCCCCTTTAATCAAGTTGCAACCTAGTCATTCTAACTAGTCATGACTAACCATGACCAACTCAATTTCTAACTTAGTCTAACCATGACTAACTAGGACTAACCTAGGTTAGGTCAATTCTAGGTTGGGGCTACTAACAATCACATGGCAATCAATTAAATAATATTAAATCACACCATTTAATATAGTATATATTAATTCCAAATAATTATAATAATTTCAAATAAATTCAAGATAACCAATATCCTCAAGCTAAATGTAATAAACAAAATCTCTACCCACATGGTTAGGCTCTAGGGCAGACAGTCACTACGGCTTTACTAGCTGCACACCAAATCACAAGTCATAATTTAAATAGTTTTAAAAATTATTAAAAATCACCAAAAATCATATTATAAATTTAAATACCATAATTAAATATATTAAATACAAAATTTCAAAATTATCCTCATCTGGAAAACTGGGTGTTACACAAATAATGTAGCATCACCGGTCATATGCCGTGAACAACCGCTGCCGAGGATCCATTTGCTTTCAGCATGTGAAGGGTGTCCCACCTACAAAACAATTTGCAGATGAAACCTTTGGTACCCATTTCTTGTAGGGTCCTGAAATGTTAGCCTTTAGTATCCAATCATAAATATTTAAATCAACAAGCTTTCTGATTCTACATGCAGGTAAAATATGACCAATGAGGCCACAATAATGACATTGTGCATGTTGAGTGTTGAAAACTGAGTGGTGTGTATGGTTGGTAGGTTTAGGTTTTCTAGTATAGAAGAAAGCATGCCTATAATCCTGTTTGGGCTTAACCTTTTGGGGTAAAGGTTTGATAGGGTTAGGTCTGACAGTGTTTGGCTTGGGAATATTTTGATTTTTCGGTAAGTGACACGTATTAGGGAAGGAAGCAGCAATCTCAGGCTATTTTCCTAACCTAATTTCCAATCTTTTGGAAGTGTCATACAACTTAGTATAATCAGAAGTGAGTGTTTCCATTCTGATTTGTGCACATTGAAGACTTTTCTTCTCTTTAGAAAGTTCTTCTTTGAGTTGGTCAATAACTTTGTCTCTCTTCAGATGACTTGGTAGTCTCGTGTAATAAGAGCTTGATAGAGAAAAGCTCACCAGACTCACTAATATTATTTCTAACCTCAGCTAGTAGGTCGGTAAGTCTTCCTATTTCTCCTTTGTACTCTTTGAGTACCTTCTTAGAGGTCTGATATTTGCTACGCAGTTTCCTGTAATCACTTATCAGTTCACTAAAGGCATCTCCTAGTTGCTCAAAGGTGAAGTCATCATATGTATTAACTACAGGTTCAGTAGGTACCTGATCGGATGCCATAAAGCATACGTTTGCAGCGTCTTCTGATTGTTCGTCTTCTGAGTCGCTGGCTTCACTTTCATGCCATATGATGGTATTGGCATACTTCCGTGATGTTGATCTCTTCAGGTTCCCTTTATCATACCTATTGCTCTTCTTGCTTGATGATGAGTTTGTAGGACAATCCTTCTTCATGTGTCCCTTCTTCTTGCAGCCATAGCAGACATCATCATCTTGATACCAGTTGTTGCTGCTGTTGTTTCCTTTGGCTCTCTTCTCATGTCTCATGAATCTCTTGAATTTCCTTGCTAGGAGTGCTTGATCTTCAGCATCAGATTCACTGCTGCCTGAGTCACCTTCAGCTGCTTTTCTGTGCTGAGCCTTGAAAGCGATCGTCTTCTCCTTTGGTGCAGGCTCTTCAAAATCTTGTAGATCCAGTTCATGAGTGAGTAGCTTACCCATGAGTACTTCGAGGGACATGATTGTGAGGTCGTTCCCTTCAATGATTGCAGTAGCCTTTGGAATCTAGTTCTTGGTAAGTGCTCGCAGGAGTTTGCGAATCTTTTCATGGTTACTGTACTCGTTGCCTAGGGAGGACAAAGGATTTACAATATCCAAGAATCTTTCGAACATCTTAGTAACTGTTTCGTTGGGCTTCATCTTGAACACCTCATACTCTTGAGTAAGTCTGCTGACCTTTGATTCTTTGACTTGCATCGTGCCTTCATGTGTGACTTCAAGTAGCTTCCACACTTCATTAGCCGTTGTGCAGATAGACACCCTGTTAAATTCAGTTCTGTCTAAAGCACAAAATAGAGCGTTAATAGCACGTGCGTCAAGACTGGCCTTTTTCTTTTCCTCCTCTGTATATCTGTTATGGGTTTTTTAACTAGAACTCCATCAACATTTATACGAGGTGGCTTTTGATAGCCATCAATAATAATAGACCATAAATCAAAGTCAAGAGATTTCAAGAAGAAACTCATCCGTGTTTTCCAATAGGTATAGTTCGTACCATCAAACAGTGGAGGTCTGTTTGTGGCATGGCCTTCACTTGTAAATTTCACAGTTGCCATGTGTTGTGCTGTGATCTATATAACAATTAGTTAAATAAATAAATAATTGCAAGGTTACCTTGCTTTACCTGTAACACCCGCTCTGATACCAATTGTAGGAACGAAATCGTAAAGCACAATACTCTAGAGGGGGGTGAATAGAGTTGGCAGCAGAATATTGCTAATTAAAAAAATATTAGCAGCAAGATCACAGAATAATAATCATAACTAAGTAATGTAAAGGCAGAGATAAGAAAGCAAACGTAAAGACAACGATGTATACTGGTTTCCCTCTGTTGAGGACTAATCCAGTCGGTAGAACTCTTGCTACCAGTTGAATCCACTATTGGCAAAACCGTAAGTTTTCTTACGAAGTCCTTGCAACTTCTACAACGCGAGCTTTGATACGAAGAACTCGTCCAACTTCAATTGTGAAGAGGTATTCTTGAATCAAGCCTTCTGATTACAATCTCTCAGAAACTTCTAGACCGCACCGCACTGGCAAATCGACTAGAGGATTGTAATTGGCTTGGGATCTGAAATTTAAAGCTCAAGAAAACTCTGTCACGACCCGCACCCTAGAGTAAGGGCACGAGATGTGGGTACGTCCAGCCTAAGCCGCAGTGTCGACGGTAAAACGCTGTCCTAGGTCAAACATCTAATAAAATAAATGTACCTGTACAGTATATACTCTCCGAATGGAGGTGACATAGCAGATACAATCTCAATCACATCTAAGGTAGAGCATGATAAAGATAGATAAAACATGAAATCCAAAAGAGATACCGCAGATAGAATTCTAA
Organism: Iris pallida; assembly: GCA_029216955.1. Classification (NCBI taxonomy): domain Eukaryota; kingdom Viridiplantae; phylum Streptophyta; class Magnoliopsida; order Asparagales; family Iridaceae; genus Iris; species Iris pallida. The sequence goes on along the minus strand of JANAVB010034418.1, from coordinate 10,926,447 downwards.
GTGTCTAAGATACACAAATCTAGAAATACATCTCAAAGCTCAAATACAGTAATCCATAAATACAACTCAAGACAACTGAAAATAAGCTATGAGCAAAATCCTAGCTATCTATACAACCTCTACTGTGTCTCCTCTAGGCTAGCAGGCAATCTCCAGGCTATCTGTAAAATTTATCAACAGGTTCAGTCAGGACGGAAGCGAGCACAATACATCTCACGCAGATCATAACAGGTTAGAGAATATAAACATGCAAGAGAGTACGATACATGAAACTGAAAGAAAGTACATGATGTAAACAGAGCGAGAACTGTAATAGAAATATCTACTATAAGTAGAGAGCTACCAGTGACTAGTGATTTAGAGTACAAAGTCGACATGTGAACGGCTGGATTTGCATATGACTATACTAAAGAGGCGCACATGGCTATACTACTTTGGAATTGTTCACATGACTATTTATACTCCCCTATACCCCAATCAATACACAAGGATCCAAACAAGTTATGTTACGTACATGGTTTTCACATGAAACCCATAAATGGGTGCACATGAAGTATACATGAGAGCTCATACATGAGTGCACATAAAGTTCACATGGGGGCCCATAAATGGGTGCACATAAAATTCACATGAAGGCTCATAAATGAGTGCACATGCAATATAGGTTATACATGAGATACATAGGAAATATGACTGATTCATGATAGCACATGAGAGTACACAAGCGAGCACGAACGAGCATGAGGCACATAATAACATGAATAACATGAGAGCGAGGAATACACGATGTACATGAAACACATGACACAATGTATTCGATGCTCCCGAGGGGGATAACATCTCAATGTAGGAATCCATATAGTACAAATCCGTGATAATATCGTGACAACATCAAATAAGGTAAACTAGAGCAGGAATATAATTCTAAGCAAGTTAAGAAATGATCAGAGAATGTACTCGCCTGCTATCTGAATGTCCAAAGGAAATGTACTGTCCGAGGAGAGGTGTCTGGCTCCTATTTAGAATAGCACAAGTCACAACAAGTCCAAAATGGTAAAATAAAGCTCTACTATGCATTCTACATGATTCTAGGTCATTCTAGGTCAAAGTCAACTCTTGGTCAACTCTAAAGTCAAACTAGGTCAACTCTAGTCAACTATGGTCAAACTAGCTAGGGTTGGGTCAACAATGGTCAACTAGTCTAGGTTAGTCAATTCTAGGTCTAAACAAACTAAGTATATGCAAATCAAGTATTCAAGATAGCTACTAACTCATAGCCTAAGTCACTTGCTAAACCAAGCACAAAACTAAACCATAAGCTAACAAGGCACACAAACTTAGTCATATAATGTATATATATTATTCACATTCACATATTCATATACATAGATATATATAGGAAAGTTGCATATATATAGGCACATACATATATATATATATATATATAGAGAGAAAGAGAGGTAAAAGAGTAAGTGAGTATGTGTGTGTTTGGCATGTGTGAAAGGATATGTGTTAATGTTCTAAAATTTAGTGATAGGTAGGTGTATGTGACATGGGATACATGATGTCAAAGGGTATATGAATGTATGTGTGTAAAAGGTTATAGGTTAACTCAGTTTATAGAAATGCATACATACATACTTACATTGTATACATGCATACATATATATCATGTATATTACATTACATGATACATACATATATACTTGTATTATATTATACTTACATTCATGCATATTAGATACTTGTATTTATATTAACATATTGCAAACATTCATTTCATTCATGCATCTATGCATTACCTACATGTTTTATACATATGCATACATTGTATATTCTTATCATTTTATACATTAACATAGAGACATACAAACATGCACACATCATATGTTTCATACCTTGCATTACCTTACATATCATGTTATATATTATCATTCATTCCTTTCATATATTACATTATCTTTAAGTTGAATACATCATATATGGATACAATACATTATCTTGCATGCTTGCATTCATATATTACATTCTATATTACCTATATACATGTATTTCTTCCATTCATTCATGCTTGCATCATATACTCTACATTACCATACATGTTATCATTATATATTGCATTACAATATTTATACATTATGCATTCATATCTAGCATTCATTATATACTTTCATGCATACATTGTATATCATTCTTTCATTCATGCATTTACGCATTATATTAATTGCATTCCTACATGCTTGCATTCAACCATATATATACATTAATGTAAAGAGAATATATATCATATATATATCATTTCATTCATCTAACATATCATGCATTATATACTCTATATTCATTTAATATCCATACTACATAGGCTCATAGGTTACACAAAATACATATATCGTATAGTCACTCTTCTACTTAAAATCAATACTGTACCAATTGGGCCTTCACTAAATTCTAGGATTAAAGTATATTTTAGCTCTTCGTGTTAGCTTTCTGAAACTTTAAACGGATCGCATTTTCGTGTCCGGAAGCTCCCGAAATTGCGAAAACACCGAAACGCGTTCGTCTTTCGTACAGCTGACACTCAAATAATTTTACAGAAAGTTTCAGAATGAATTTGGCTTATTAAAATATATATTTGGAAATCTAACTTCGATACGGTTCTTTTAAAAAAAATGGGAGATAAATCGGAATTTTAAGCTAAAAGTTATGACATTTCTAAGTTGCTATTGCTACTAAAAACGTGGATAAATATTTTGACGAATTTAGGTAGTTTGAGACAAAAGAAACACAAGTATATAACATAATATATCAAGAACTCACTCTCTACACTAATATATATATGAGGCACTATAGAACACATCTTCAATACAAAAATATGAGATTAAACATGTAATAATTCATTCATACATAACAACAACACATAGTGTGTCCAAATTTGGGGGTTTTCCACATGGACACAACCACAACACAAAGGACACTCCTATGACCTCCAAATGGACACGAAATGGACACAAATGGAGATACAACCATGGGGGTCATTCCTATGGGTTCAAAATATTTTTATATGCATATAGGGATGGATTAAAGGAGAGATTATACCTTCCGGGAAAGAGATTCAAAGGAAAATCCTTCCGACACGACACCGACACGTAGAGATTCTAAAAGGACACGAACGGGCTCCGAATCCTCCCAAACTTGGCTAGCACCCTCTAACCATGGAGTAGAGGAGAAATGAAGAAGATTTGGTGGAAGAAAGGCTTGATTTGGAGATGAAATCAATGGAGGTTCATCTCTAAATTAATTTGGGGGAGAACAAGAGAGAGAAAGTGGATGAAAACAAATGAATGAAGGAGTGACTCACTCCTTATCCCTCCCATAGGTGACTTCCCAAAAAGGGTGAGGTGTCCCCTATTTGAATGTCCAAAATGCCCTCTACTAATCTATTTGATTTAAATTAGGAATGGGTTAAAGGTTGAGGTCAATTTAGTCTAGTTTAAGTCTCTAATTAAACTAAACCTATCCATAAATAATTAGTCTAACTACTAACTAAAATTAATATCATATGGACTAAAATTAATATCATGTGGGCCATGCCTAACTAGCGTGTGGGTCCCACTAGAGTCAAACTACCCCCCCGGGTCCCCGTTTCAAGTCGGATTGAGATGAAATTCGAACCCGACTCAAATAACCCCAAAACAATATCATAAATAATAAAATAAATTTCAACCCCAAAATAATATCATAAATAATAAAAAAAATTTAAAAAAATTCAAAAAATGTAAAATGACAAAAATACTCCTGTTTCTGAAAACTAGGGGTGACAAATCTATCCACCTTAAAAAAATGTCGTCCTCGAAATTAAACAAAGCAATCACAGGAAACATATGCAGAAAACAATCTCATTCAAATACTTTTTAAAAAAAATCAGCAATAAAAAAAATCTCTTTGAGGCACATCAAACATTTGTAAATAAAAACTGATATGTGTCCGCTACGGACACAAAACTATCATAAAATCACACCTATCAAAGGTCAAAATCAACAATCCCCAACGCAATAAATATCAAAATAATTCAAAGAGGTCAAATGCAAAATATTCTTAGGCCAGAAATGACATTAAAACATCCTAATCACATGGTTAGGCTCTAGGTCAAACAGTCTCTAGGGTTTCACTAGCAAAACATCAAAATCAAAACTCATGATTTTAAATAGTTTTAAAATGATTTAAAAATTACCAAAAATTATATCATGATTTAAATGTCAAATCAATAAATGATTAAAATTTTAAAATTACCCTCATTTTAGAAAACTGGGTGTTACAAGTCGACCCACCTTAGAAAAATTTCGTCATCGAAATTAAAATGTTCATACTCCTTCTAGGTCAAACCCCCCACAATCAAAGTCTCAGAACTTAAACAATCATACGATTTAAAAGGATGACATACAGGGTCATGGCATACGGTGGTAGTGAAAGTCTCATCTAGGTATACTAGTCATGCTAAACCAAAACGGTCATAGGGTATCAAAACACACAAGCAATCTAGGGTGCTAAACTAGAAAAGATACAGAAATAACAATCATCAAGACTGTAAGGCAGTCTACCATCCTATATGAAAACTGGTACTTATCAAAATAAAATAAAGTTAACTACCATTTATCTAATAAGGGGTACTATTCAAGAAAATCAAAATCAAAAGTTAAAGAATGAAAGCCAATTGCATGGAAATCCAATCACAATATATTTATATATATATAGCGTTAGAGAGGAAAAAGCTAGCATTATGTACAAGTTATGTAGTTCGTGTGTTTGGGTATATGTGGACATGTTCATATGGTTAGATAATAGGCGTGTGTGTATGTGAAATATACATGAAAGTGCATAGGAGGATTTGGGTTTCAAATAATAACTATCAAGTTACACTAATCATGGCATATTGTTTAAACAATCTACAATACACAACTCATTTGTTCATAACATGCATGGCTAACCATGTATATATGTATATATAAAGAGGTAGAGATTTAGTTATGTATCTATATACATTATAACATGTATGCATAAACTCTATATATATCTATATAGATATATGAACATAACATAGAGAGGAAGGGTTAGGTTACATGGCAGTGTATACTATGTTAGAGTGTGGGTGTCACTATACAGGGTTATAGCTTTAGTAATGAAGGTTAGACCCAGTTTTAGTTCAGCATTTACATACAAGAATCTGAAATAAGCTAACATTTAAACCAGTATAATATTAACCAACCCAATGTTTATCACAACCTAACATGTAAGAGTATAAACCTAACATCATATCCCTTCATACAACAATGTACATAGCTCCAAAATATTACATTTTAAAAAAAAAATAAAACAACAAATTGAACTAAACATTTGGAATCCAGTATTAAGGGTTAATATGCACACAGTCTTAGATTTGACAAATTCAAACACAAAACTCAACCAATTTTTTTTGAATTGAAATCCTATGTATAACATACATGTGCAGTGATGTAAACATAACTAATAACATAAAATTTATATTTGAATTACAAATTTTAACTGAAAATGCAGAGAACCAGAAATATTGGGGTTTTGACAATTAAACATCAACAACATATTAATATGTATTTAGATAGGTTGGAAATCAAAGTGTAGCATGCATACGTATCAGGCAAGTGTCTGCTATATATATATTATTCATATATATTCTCATGTCCCAATATAAAAATTTAATTCTACGTTAAGACCAACATTTAGATTCCTACCAAGATTGCAAAGTAGGTGATTGGTGTAATCAAGACAGTTTTATTATTGTCATTATTATTTAATACAAGGATAGTAGCAAGAAGGAATAACAATGAAATCTGTTCTGCTTATTTGTTTAAAAGAAGGAACCCTTTTGAAACCCAGAGTTAAAATATCAAATCCAAGATAAGGTCTAGCAAAAATCATCAATTCATTGTATTAAGAAGAATTCATAGTAAGAAGTTACACAAAGGTTTATAAAACAACTAAACCTACTCCTAAGTTAAATAATAAGAAACAAAACAAACAAATAATAATTCTTCTTTTTTTTTTGAAGGACTGGAACAAAAGTAGAGAAAACATGTTCAAAAATATTTAAGATACAATCTGATAATCATATGCGTCTATCCAAAATCATGGTGCTCTAAATCCTCGTCATACTAGTAAGCAAGGCTACGATAATCACAGAGTCCTTGACTAAGGCACATATCTCTAGAATTATGGTATTTAAAATTTTTGCGATGCCGCTAGCTTGGCTGCAAAAACCTTAAATTCTCACACCCGAGAAATATATCCAAAATCAGACTATATGTCCTCACCATGCTGGCTAATGTGACTATAGAAGACTAGATTCCAAAACTTAGATGACCTAGCCCATATAATTTCATCTTCACAAAAATAAAAATTAAATCAACAAGGAATACCCAAAAAATCAAATTTATCAACGAACATCAAGATTCAAAAATGAACAAAAATCCATCAAGTCATTTAAATACAAACTCGGATGCAACAACTAACATCAAGATCCAAAACTCAACAATCATCATCAAAATCAATAACTACAAACACAAATTCAACAATAATCCATCAAAATCAATTTCAACAACAGAAAGTAAAGATAAATCAAATCAAGGAAAGAAGAGTTTTCAAATCGAAATTAAAATAAGATTCTCAAGGGTCGTCCCAGGAATCTCTCAAGGGATCCTAACTGTGATTGAGTACCTTCAAAATATATCCTAATCCTACTGCAGGCTGTAGTGGTACTCTAGTTCGAATACCACTACATAAATTCGACCTGCATAGGCCACCACTAAAAACGTGTCACGATCCGCACCCTAGAGTAAGGGCACGAGACGTGGGTACGTCAAGCCTACGCCGCAGTGTCAGCGGTAGAACGCTGTCCTAGGTCAAACATCTAACAAAATAAAGGTACCTATACAGTATATACTCTCCGAATGGAGGTGACATAGCAGAGACAGTCTCAATCACATCTAAGATAGAGCATGATAAAGATAGATAAAACATGAAATCCAAAAAAGATACCGCAGATAGAATTCTAAGTGTCTAAGATACACAAATCCAGAAATACATCTCAAAGCTCAAATACAGTAATCCATAAATACAACTCAAGACAACTGAAAATAAGCTATGAGCAAAATCCTAGCTATCTATACAACCTCTACTGTGTCTCCTCTAGGCTAGCAGGCAATCTCCAGGCTATCTGTAAAATTTATCAACAGGTCCAGTCAGGACGGAAGCGAGCACAATACATCTCACGCAGATCATAATAGGTTAGAGAATATAAACATGCAAGAGAGTACGATACATGAAACTGAAAGAAAGTATATGATGTAAACAGAACGAGAACTGTAATAGAAATATCTACTATAAGTAGAGAGCTACCAGTGACTAGTGATTTAGAGTACAAAGTCGACATGTGAACGGCTGGATTTGCACATGACTATACTAAAGAGGCGCACATGGCTATACTACTTTGGAATTGTTCACATGACTATTTATACTCCCCCAAACCCCAATCAATACACAAGGATCCAAACAAGTTATGTTACGTACATGGTTTTCACATGAAACCCATAAATGGGTGCACATGAAGTATACATGAGAGCTCATACATGAGTGCACATGAAGTTCACATGGGGGCCCATAAATGGGTGCACATGAAATTCACATGAAGGCTCATAAATGAGTGCACATACAATATAGGTTATACTGAGATACATGAGAAACATGACCGATTCATGATAGCACATGAGAGTACACAAGCGAGCACGAACGAGCATGAGGCACATGATAACATGAATAACATGAGAGCGAGGAATACACGATGTACATGAAAGACATGACACAATGTATCCGATGCTCCCGAAGGGAATAACATCTCAATGTAGGGATCCATATAGTACCAATCCGTGATAATATCGTGACAACATCAAATAAGGTAAACTAGAGCAGGAATATTATTCTAAGCAAGTTATGAAATGATCAGAGAATGTACTCGCCTGCTATCTGAATGTCCAAAGGAAATGTACTGTCCGAGGAGAGGTGTCTGGCTCCTATTTAGAATAGCACAAGTCACAACAAATCCAAAATGGTAAAATAAAGCTCTACTATGCATTCTACATGATTCTAGGTCATTCTAGGTCAAAGTCAACTCTTGGTCAACTCTAAAGTCAAACTAGGTCAACTCTAGTCAACTATGGTCAAACTAGCTAGGGTTGGGTCAACAATGGTCAACTAGTCTAGGTTAGTCAATTCTAGGTCTAAACAAACTAAGTATATGCAAATCAAGTATTCAAGATAGCTACTAACTCATAGCCTAAGTCACTTGCTAAATCAAGCACAAAACTAAACCATAAGCTAACAAGGCACACAAACTTAGTCATATAATGTATATATATTATTCACATTCACATATTCATATACATAAATATATATAGGAAAGCTATATATATATAGGCACATACATATATATATATATATATATATATATATATATATATATATATATATATATATATATATATATAGAGAGAGAGAGAGAGAGAAAGAGAGGTAAAAGAGTAAGTGAGTATGTGTGTGTTTGGCATGTGTGAAAGGATATGTGTTAATGTTCTAAAATTTAATGATAGATAGGTGTATGTGACATGGGATATATGATGTCAAAGGGTATATGAATGTATGTGTGTAAAAGGTTATAGGTTAACTCAGTTTATAGAAATATATTCATACATACTTACATTGTATACATGCATACACACATATCATGTATATTACATTACATGATACATACATGTATACTTGTATTATATTATACTTACATTCATGCATATTAGATACTTGTATTTATATTAACATATTGCAAACATTCATTTCATTCATGCATCTATGCATTACCTACATGTTTTATACATATGCAAACATTGTATATTCTTATCATTTTATACATTAACATAGAGACATACAAACATGCACACATCATATGTTTCATACCTTGCATTACCTTACATATCATTTTATATATTATCATTCATTCCTTTCATATATTACATTATCTTTAAGTTGAATACATCATATATGGATACAATACATTATCTTGCATGCTTGCATTCATATATTACATTCTATATTACCTATATACATGTATTTCTTCCATTCATTCATGCTTGTATCATATACTCTACATTACCATACATGTTATCATTATATATTGCATTACAATATTTATACATTATGCATTCATATCTAGCATTCATTATATACTTTCATGCATACATTTTATATCATTATTTCATTCATGCATTTACGCATTATATTAATTGCATTCCTACATGCTTGCATTCAACCATATATATACATTAATGTAAAGAGAATATATATCATATATATATATATATATATATATATATATATATATATATATATCATTTTATTCATCTAACATATCATGCATTATATACTCTATATTCATTTAATATCCATATTACATAGGCTCATAGGTTACACAAAATGCATATATCGTATAGTCACTCTTCTACTTAAAATCAATACTGTAACAATTGGGCCTTCACTAAATTCTAGGATTAAAGTATGTTTTAGCTCTTCGTGTTAGCTTTCCGAAACTTTAAACGGATCGCATTTTCGTGTCCGGAAGCTCCCGGAATCGCGAAAACACCGAAACGCGTTCGTCTTTCGTACAGCTGACACTCAAATAATTTTACAGAAAGTTTCAGAATGAATTTGGCTTTTTAAAATATATATTTGGAAATCTAACTTCGATTGGTTCTTTTAAAAAAAACGGGAGATAAATCGGAGTTTTAAGCTAAAAGTTATGACATTTCTAAGTTGCTATTGCTACTAAAAACGTGGATAAATATTATGACGAATTTAGGTAGTTTGAGACAAAAGAAACACAAGTATATAACATAATATATCAAGAACTCACTCTCTACACTAATATATATATATATGAGACACTATAGAACACATCTTCAATACAAAAATATGAGATTAAACATGTAATAATTCATTCATACATAACAACAACACATAGTGTGTCCAAATTTGGGATTTTCCCACATGGACACAACCACAACACAAATGACACTCCTATGACCTCCAAATGGACACGAAATGGACACAAACGGAGATAAAATCATGGGGGTCATTCCTATGGGTTCAAAATATTTCTATATGCATGTAGGGATGGATTAGAGGAGAGATTATACCTTCCGGAAGAGAGATTCAAAGGAAAATCTTTCCGACACGACACCGACACGTAGAGATTCTAAAAGGACACGAACGGGCTCTGAATCCTCCCAAACTTGGCTAGCACCCTCTAACCATGGAGTAGAGGAGAAATGGAGAAGATTTGGTGGAAGAAAGGCTTGATTTGGAGATGAAATCAATGGAGGTTCATCTCTAAATTAATTTGGGGAAGAACAAGAGAGAGAAAATGGATGAAAACAAATGAATGAAGGAGTGACTCACTCCTTATCCTCCCCATAGGTGGCTTCCCAAAAAGGGTGAGGTGTCCCCTATTTGAATGTCCAAAATGCCCTCTACTAATCTATTTGATTTAAATTAGGAATGGGTTAAAGGTTGAGGTCAATTTAGTCTAGTTTAAGTCTCTAATTAAACTAAACCTATCCATAAATAATTAGTCTAATTACTAACTAAAATTAATATCATATGGACTAAAATTAATATCATGTGGGCCATGCCTAACTAGCGTGTGGGTCCCACTAGAGTCAAACTACCCCCCCCCCCCCCCGGGTCCCCGTTTCAAGTCGGATTGAGTTAAAATTCGAACCCGACTCAAATAACCCCAAAACAATATCATAAATAATAAAATAAATTTCAACCCCAAAATAATATCATAAATAATAAAATAAATTTAAAAAATATTCAAAAATGAAAATGACAAAAATACCCCTGTTTCTGAAAACTGGGGGTGACAAATCTATCCACCTTAAAAAAATGTCGTCCTCGAAATTAAAACAAGCAATCACAGGAAACACATGCAGAAAACAATCTCATTCAAATACTTTTCAAAAAAAATCAGCAATAAAAAAAAATCTCTTGAGGCACATCAAACATTTGTAAATAAAAACTGATATGTGTCCGCTACGGACACAAAACCATCACAAAATCACACATATCAAAGGTCAAAATCAACAATCCCCAACGCAATAAATATCAAAATAATTCAAAGAGGTCAAATGCAAAATATCCTTAGGCCAGAAATGACATTAAAACATCCTAATCACATGGTTAGGCTCTAGGTCAAACAGTCTCTAGGGTTTCACTAGCAAAACATCAAAATCAAAAGTCATGATTTTAAATAGTTTTAAAATGATTTAAAAATTACCAAAAATCATATCATGATTTAAATGTCAAATCAATAAATGATTAAAATTTCAAAATTTTAAAATTACCCTCATTTTAGAAAACTGGGTGTTACAAACTCTTTGGAAGACTGAAAGCTTTAGATAGAGAGAAGATTGAAAGTGAATGAGTGAGTTAAAATGATCGAAATCCTTCTCTATTTATAGGAGTTCCAAAGACAGAATTCTGACAGAATTCGGGCAGAATTCCGGCAGAACTCTATGAGGAAATCTCGGTCAAATCCGCAACTGCAGGAGGACCAAGTTCAGAAGAATTCAAAAATCAAAACGGCCACTAACCGAACTCTGGCCGAACTCTGGCCGAGTTCTGTCAGGGTTAGGTTAGGTATTAAAAAAATAGTTTTGGGGGATTTTTGAAAACCTTTTTGAAAACCTTTTTGAAGCTTTTGTTTAAATGAATATTTTTCAAAACAAAGGACATTTTAAAAGTATTTTGAAAACATTTTGGAATAGCCTATTTGCCAGTACGACTCGGTGTACAACGTATTCCTAGACTCAATAAAATAAAAAATACATTGCTCAAAGAAATACAGACTCGAACAGGCAAACATAGCTTCGGTCTTGAACTGTGTAGATAGATGTTCTTGATCATGTCCAAGAGTCTGATATATCCTGACTAGCTTTATATATCGAGACAGAGTTTGATCAATTATTAAAATCAGTTTGACCATATGACCAATGGGCCAACATCAAGAGCTTGTATAATGACAATTTTGCTGGTGTGTTGGCCAATTGTGTCAGGATGTCAAAATTGTAAGGCCTCTCCAGCCCTGAGGTACGTCTTTACGGAGCGGCTTGTTGAAGCAGGTCTCCTTTGGCTTAGGCTTGTCGGCCGACGGAGGCTGAGAAGGTCCTGGGGCATCAGCAGTGGCTGGTTGACGATCTTCAGTCGAGTTACCAGGTATGGGTTGAGATTGTGCACCGTACCGGGTAACGACAATTGTTGCTTCTTCGATCCCGGCTGAGATTATGTGGCAAGATTTAGCCTTCCCGCCCTTTCTCTTGCCGGTAGAGGATGATGCTGACTGAGTTACTTCAGGCACCAAGTCCGGTTGGACCCACATGACCTCCCCTCGTGACGTGGTGAGGGACACCAACCCAGTCGTCTGGTCTCGGGGAGGTGGAAGATTAGTGACCTCCATTGTTGTCCGGGGATGGGTATTACGCCATCTTGAGTCCTCGTTGGAGGGAAGCTGCCGAATTGGACCGACACCATATTGGCAGCCACGATTACCTCCTCGAAATCGATGGCCAGAGCCTTGGAATCGATGAGGTTCTGGATGTATCGCTTCAATTGGAAGCAGTCTTGAGTAGCGTGGTGGACGTAGCGGTGGAAGTGACAGTACTTCGGGTTCTCCATCTCTGCAGGTCGAAGTTCACGTCTCAGTGGAGGGAGCTGAATTTTGTCTCCTTGTAAGAGCATGTCAAAGTGGGCTTGACATGACTATCCTCGAAGGAGTAGGTCACCTGAGGCCATTGCTTCTCTACCTGCTTTGGTTCAGGCTTCTGGACTGTATCGGCCACCATAGCCTGTTTGCCTTTGGTGTTCCGGTTATTAGAGGAACTACCGCCGTTATTATTATTGGTATTAGGGCGTTTGCTCTTATCCTCTCCATCCGAAATATGTAATCCTAATTGGCGAGCCTTCTTAAATTTTGCTTCTGCGCTAGTGGCGCTGATGATGAAGGCCTTCCAGTTTTTAAATTGACTTTCACCCATCCAGAGGCTGACTGTGGGGAGCAGCCTCTTTTGGCAAATCTCAATTAAAAAAGAATTCGGGTTACCAGAGGGTAATTTCATCACGGTTTGGCGAAACTGCTCGATGTAATTCTTTGTCAGCTCTTTTCCCCTTGAACAACGTCCATGAGGGTTGATATTGTCACATCTTGTCCCACCTCGTAGAACCTTTCCAAGAACATATGTTTGAAGCCGGCAAAAGAATGGATGCAGTTATCCGGCAGGTTGCGGTACCAATCGAATGCGCCCCCCTCTAATGCCCCGATGAATAACCGCGTGAGGATGGCATCGTCATGCGGCAGATGGTCTGTTGTGACTTCGAAGTAGGTCATGTACCGACTCGCAGAGGTCTTTCCGTCATATGGATTGATATTGAATGGTTTGTATCATGGAGGGAAGGGGACATCTCTCCATGCAACGGGATACGGCTGTCGTATCCTGCGGTCCTGAGAGGATTCTCGGGCGTGAAACATTGCACGGAGCTTCTGGACTTCTCTTCTCGTCTCCCTAGCCTCTTCTGCAGCAGTGGGAGCCGATACTCCCGGTGGATCATTGTCCGGGGTTGGCGCGGTCGTGTTTGAGTCCGCATTGATGGCAGGACCCAAGCTTGTTTGACCATGTGTCCTTGCTTGTAGAGCCGGTAGGGCAGCCTTGATCTCGTCCACTGACTTAACCAAGGTTTGGAGTATGGCCTCAAGAGTGTCGAGGCGCTGCCGATCACTGGGACCGTCTTGTTCGTTCTCAGTCATGAATACCGTCCTCACATGAGGAGAAGTGGAAGGAACTGTAGAAGACGTGCCCTCCGAATCATATCCTCGCAGAGAGAAGTCGTCGGGGTATGCGGAAACATTCTCCTATGGTTCGGACTCAGAGGAGGTGCTACCCCCTGCGTAGGTGGTTGCCTAGTCTTGGCACTTGTGGATGTTTTCAGGGACGTCTGAGTCTGTTGTATTTGTTGGGGGGATTGTTTCCCCTGGTTCATCTTTCTGAAATGTCGGATTGTTGTGGATGTTCCGAGGAGTGCTACCTCCAGCTCCAGCTACCGCCAGGGAAGTGGACGACAAATCCCCAAGTGTTGAAGATTTCGTCTTTGAGTGGGTACCTTGATAAACCCCTCTTGTGACGGCTGTGGACAACCCCCTGGATGAGAGTTTCTTGGCCGTGCTGGTTGAGATTGTCGGGCTGGACATGTTTATTTTCTTCCTCCCTTGCCGGTAGGGACCTTCCGGGGCAGAGTTACAGGAGGCGAAAGGAAGTGCCTCGTCCCCCGAGCTTTGTTCTAGGACCGGTCCTGGCTTCTGCAATCGTTGGAAGACGGACTGCCGGTCCTCTTGCACTGCTGTCTGGTTGCAGCAGCAATTCACAATGACTTGAGTGCAGTGACGTCCCTGGAAGGACTCTTTGCACGCCAAGGTTTCTTTTCTTTCATTGCACTTGTGAAGGATCACATCTCGCAAGTCAAGAATATCTCGATCCACTTTGCACTCATTTTATGAGCCCGGGAATCCCGAGCACATGAATGCGTAGGTATCATGCTTGCTCCCTGATGCGGGGCAAGTAAAAGCAGTTGCCCTCGATCAATGTTGGGAGACTTTTGAGAACTATCCTGTTCGTTTGTCGTCGGGGGCTGGACACGGGCTGTTCTGTACAACTTTCTATCAGAGGCCCGCATAACAGTTCGGGACTCTCTGATGGTCAAAAGTTGGGACAGCTGACTGAGCTCGACGAGCACGCGCTGTCATAGACTTCTTCGCTCTAGCACCCGAGGGTACGTAGTAGGAAGAGTCCAAGCTGTGCCGCATAGAATCTGGCACATTCTCATTGGAGCTTCTGAGGTCAGGCCCGCATGAGAGGAGGTCGAAGACTGAACCCGAGCCGCATAGGGTGGATGGTCGGCGGCAGGGATTGGGTGTCGCATAAGCATTCTTCCTGCGGCCGAGATTATTGGCCGCATTTGTATTCTCCATGCGGCTGGGGTTGGTGGCTGCATATGCATTCTCCATGCGGCTGGGATTGGTGGCCACATATGCATTCTTCCTGCGGCCCGCACCCTTATGCGGCTTCTTCTTGGACCGCATAGAGTTCCCCTTTGCCCCCACAAGTCCAGCATCGTAGTGTTTTCCTTTACCGGACTTGGGGACAGCAGGGTCCTCTGCGGCTTGAAGTGGGGCCGCATGCGAGTCTTCTTCGCCGTCTTGAGCAGCAGAGAAAACTTGTTCCAGAGCTTGGGGAGAGGCAACAGTTTTGGACCTCCACGCCCTGCGAGCCTTCTTTGTGCCGGCTCGCTTCTGGATCGGGCTAGCGCTACCTTCGGAGAACATCTCTTCAAACGCTTGCTGGTCGAAGCGAACAACCAGCATTTGTTGTGTGGAGCCGAGTTTGGCTGCGTCCGATTGCGTCACCAACTTATCAGCAGCGGAGAAGTTAGTTTCCAGCAGAGTTGCCATCGTGTTTGCCATTGATTGTCGTAGAACAGAGCAATTTTATAGGAGGACTGAACTTTGACTCACAATTACAAACTCCTTGTACAAAAGAGAGCCTAGGAACAAAACCTAGAAAAAGCAATATAAGTACAATTGTTTAGTTTAGATTCTGGGGTGTGACGGTAGAGGATCGGGAAAGTGCTATTAACTCTGCCTTACTCCTTGGACGATCGAACGCAACCTCGGCTTCGGTGATGAAATGCTCTCTGTATGTATGTGTGTCTCTGTCTGTGTGTGCAAGGGAATAGCACCTTGCTATTTATAGGAATTTATGAGGAACGGGGTGTACAACCACGTGGCTAATTTTGGGCCACATCCTTATAACTGTGCCTCGAGACTCGACTTATAGTAGTCAGCTGGGGATTGGTTGAGATTGATCATGATTTGTTTGTTGCACAAAATCTGAGCTGTCGAGACTTGGTCAATTTCTGCCACGTGTCTCGACTGCTACTCTGGGCCGCATGAAGGATGTATCCTGGCTGAGCCGCATGAGGGATTGTCTCATGACCGAGCCGTTTGAAAAAATGTCTCATGACCGAGCCGCATGAAGGACGTCCCATAGCCGAGCCGCATGAAGAACGTCTCCTGACCGAGCCGCATGAAGGATGTCTCATAGCCGAGCCGCATGAGGAATGTCTCATGACTTAGCCGCATGAAGGTAGTCTCATAACCGAGCCGCATGAGAGATGCTTTACGTCCGATCCGCATGAGAGTTGTCTCATGACTGAGCCGCATAAAGAGTGTCTCATAGGCGATCTTCTTTGGAACTGTGCACTGTACCGGATATCATGATGATTTTTTCATCTTTTTAGGAGCATGTCACGTCTCATCTTCATGTCAGAGATGTCATCTTTGTCAGAGCTGTCACTTTTGTGTCAGAGTAATTATGGCCAGCCACATAGAGAGACGTTTGTTGCTTAGGCTGATTTCGAACCGCATAAGGCTCCTTGCTGCTTTTGGGCCGCATGAAGCTTTCTGAGCCGCATGAAGCTTTCTGGGTTTTGTTGAGCCGTATAAAGCTTCCTGGGTTTTGAGCCGCATGAAGCTCCCAGAGTTTTGAGCCGCATGAAGTTTCATGTTGATTTTCAGTCCGCATAGCAAATCTCATCCTTTTCCATGCTTCTACACCATCAACGAACATCTGTAGAAGGAAAATATGCGACCACGGAGGAGCAGTTCGACTGATAAAGCTGACAAGTCCTGGCAAAACATGGCAGTTTTGACATTTTGACAAGAAAGATACGTAAAACGTCGTCCAAAAGCAGGGTTCGTATGCTCCATGCGGCCTGAAGTGTGTCATCTAGGCCGCATGACACTTATGCGGCCCAAATTATGCGGTCCCAAAATTTCCAGAACTTCAGGCAGACGAGAGTAATGGTGATTCAGGCCGCATGCTTGAGTCTCATGCGACCCCACATGATTAAAGACTGAGAACACCATACGCAGCGGGACACGTGGCAATCTGACCAATTCCTTAACTGCCCAGATTTGCTGCAACAAAATTCCAATATACTGACAGATGGCAGCCCGAGAGTGGGTCTTTACGTGCCAATCATCCACGTGGCCGCAAGCCGTCCACGTGGCTCAAATCCATCCTATTATAAATAGCAGGGTGCCATACCCCTGCAATGGCTGGCAACCTTCAAGAAAAAAGTAATATCTTCACGAGCTGGAGACTGCATCAGATAGTCCACGGAGTAAGGTAGAGTTGATAGCACTTTTCCGAGCCTCCACCGTCACCCCCCCCAGAATTAAAACTAAACAATTGTACTTAGATTGTTTCCTAGGCTTTCTTTCTAGGCTCTTCTTTGTACAAGCGAGTTTGCAATCAATTCCAGTGTTCTATAATACCTGTTGTTAATTTTTATGGCAAACAGCAGTATGGCTATTGCAAGGTGGACTTGTGTCTTTTTAGATGATGATGTCTTATCGGCGACTGGCTTCTTCAGTTCCGAGTGTGCTTTGTAGCAGTGTCTGGTGAGGTAACCTCTCAACTGACAGTACTTGCTTAAAATAATGTTATTATCATACACCAGCGCCTGCATTTGGAATCTTCCCCCGAGTAGGAGCTCGATATGATCTGGGGGGTCTGATGACATCCAGTTTCACGCAAATCTTTGCGAAGTTTTCTTTGGAGAGGTTTCGAGTTTCTACTGCTATGGCCACCAGGGATCCGAAGGAGCTGGCTATCCTTTTGAGAGCCGCTGGTGCGAAGTAGACAAGAGGCAGGTTGGGGAGGGTGATCCATGTCAAAATAATGGACGAGTCGATCTTAGGGTCGAAATTGGGAGACCATTTGACGATTTTAACACTATGTGATCCAACGGTTGTGGTGCCTTTCGCCCAAACTTTCAAGTAGTCTTCTTCGGACGAGAGGTGGAGGAAACAGTATTTTGGGTCCAGCGGAGCCACCTGGTAAGCCGAGACGATCCCCCACCCGGCGATGGCCTCAATAACAATAGAGAGCTTCGGGCAACCCGCCTGGAACTTCAAGACAAAAGTCTTCGCGAAGCTGCTGGCAAGGGTAGAAATCTATACTGGGGAGAAGGGGATCTAAATGGCCTGACCGTCTGACGAGGCCTGGAACTCGACATCTCAGAGCTCTACATCCTCTAACTGGGGATCCAGGCGAGCTAAGCGATCAGGCCTCAAGGCATCCGCAAAGGAAACCGGCTGGACTGGTCTACCAACCTGCGCAGGGGGAGGCACTGCAGGTTGAGGGGGAGTGTGGCTGTAGCGAGGAGGGGGAAAGTTTCTACCAACGAAACTTCGCCCACACCGGCTGCCCTACTAGCTCCGGGAGGGAAGGAGTTGGATGAGATGCTGCCGGATGCGTCCTTAGCTGGCTGCGCATAGCGACATACCGACACCTCTGGCGCGTCCGAGGCCTCCCTCATATCAAAGGAGCTCCGGTATATATATATATATATATATATATATATATATATATTTTTTTTTTTTTTTTTTTTTTTTTTTTTGTGTGTGTGTGTGTGTATATATATATATATATATATATATATATATATATATATATATATATATATATATATATATATATATATATATATATATATATATATATATATATGAAACCACCATTTTATTCAAACAAAAGAGAGTCCAGTACAAAAGCAAAAGCCATTCTTCTACCACACTACAGAGTCGATCCCTATCTAGTGCGAACACCTAATAGAAGCTTTGTTGATTTGCTTATGGATCTCTATCACCAGCATCTCCTTCGAGTACTTGTAGCCTTCATATCGCCATTCGTTGCGATTTTTCCAAAGTACCCATATTATCACACCCACTCATATCTGCCTTTGATGAACCTTCTTCCCACGCCACCACTTGTGCAGCCTTAGAAGCAATGAAGGACCACGTCCCTGAATTTTGAATTTTGTCTGCATAACCGCCCAAATCTCCCCTGCCAACTCCCTGGAGTTGAGAATATGCTCCGTGGTTTCGACTGAACTATGATCACAGCAATGGCACTTAGAGGCCATGCTAAACCCAATGTTCATAATATTATCATCAGTATGAAGTTTGTTATGTAGCACTCGCCACAAAAGTATGGACCATTTATAAGGAATACATGTCCCCCATATATGAATGAAAGATGCAACGAGAGACAAATGTCTTCGTGATATATCCCAAGCTGAAGCCAGAGTAAATCTTCCCGACGCCCTACGCCAATGCAGCCCCAAGTCATCCTGCAAGATATGCTGTTCAGCTATGTCCCTCCCTTCCAGAAGTCGTTTCCAGACGTGAGAAGAATTCAAAGTAAGCATCAACGCACTTGCATTCGTCCGAGAATAGTATTTCAACATGAAAAACTGGACCCAAAGACTATCCTGAGTTCTAAACTTCCACCATAGTTTTATGGTAAATGCCTTCATGATATCTTCTAATCGCTTGATTCCCAATCCTCCTTCCGACTTGGTTCGAGCTATAGACTCCCAACCCATCCACTTACGTTTAGGAGCCCCTTGAATCGAACCCCAAAAGAAGTCACTAAAAATAGCCTCCATATGCCGCAACACAGAGCAAGGAGGATTACATACTGCCAGCGTATACACAGGTATAGATGTGAGCACCGATTTGATTATGACCAACTTCCCCCCAGGTGACAAAATTTTATTATGCCATCCATCCACTCTCGCCCGAATCTTGTTAATAAGCTCTTCGTACATACCTGCATTGCGATGACCAGCTGCCATAGGACAACCCAGGTAAGTAAATGGAGGTGTATTGATTGCAAACCCTGTCCGATCAACCAACTCAGCTATTCGTTCAGGAGGAGTCTTCGTCGAAACATAAAGAGAAGTCTTGGACACATTGATTTTTTGCCCTGACGATTCCACATATCTACGCAACGCCTCCTGGATCAATGTAATCGACCTGAGATCACCTGCTGAAAACAATAGTACATCATCTGCATATGACAGATGAGTAATAGGGATGCATCCTCTAGGGGAAATGAACGGAGTGAACCCTTCAGTAGACGAAAGGAGCTTCAAGCTTCGTGAAAGCGCTTCAGCCGCTAGTATGAACAAAGCAGGAGATAGTGGATCTCCCTGACGAACACCTCTGTATGCCTGGAAGTAGCCCGCCGATTCCCCGTTGATAAGAGGAGAAAACCAAACATTATTTTGCACTCTTAGCATCATATCAACCCATTTGTTATGAAAACCGAACCTGCGCAACACCTTAAGCAAGAACCTCCAGTCCAATCGATCATAAGCCTTCATCATATCTAATTTTATGGCAATGTTTCCCCCCAATGCTTCTTGTTCATCTTAGCCACTAATTCTTGAGCCAGCACAATATTATCAACTATTCCTCGGCATCGAACAAATCTGCTATGTTCAGGAGAAATGAGCTTAGGTAGTAATGGAGCCAATCTGATAGCAAGAGTCTTCGAAATAATTTTATTCAATACCGAGCACAGGCTGATAGGACGGTAGTCATATATATATATATATATATATATATATACATGCGTATAGTTGTACATGTATATATATATATATATATATATATATATATATATATATATATATATATATATACTCTCTTTCGATAAATACAAGAAAGTCTTATAAAAGTATTATAAAAAGAAATTTTACATATACATGGTTATAATATATGTTAATATATTTACTAACATTTATATATATAAACTCTATTGATTTATAAATATTTATACAAAGCCTAATACGTACGTACCACTTATACACATAAGTATTCATAACATAAAATTTTCGAAACTAAAATGTTATTCTAAGGAAATCATCATCCTATTTTCTAAGTAAAATATCATTTAAATAGAAATAACATATTTAAAATATTTAAACAATATACACTCTAGACCAAAACATAAATGCCAATATAATTATAGTCAATAAATACATCTGTCTGGATGTCTTCGGACTCATTACTCGACTACATGGGCTTGGATTTGGTTCGGATCCAATCCGAACTAAATTGGTATAACCGGGTCTTCTAAAGGTCAAATATCTTAATAGTAAATAATTAAATTATTTATAGCGGTTAAATCGCAACTTGGCCTGGTTTTCCTAATTAGGACTTTACTATGGTTCGGTCTTCCCCGCCAAGACTAAAACACTAGTCAAGAGACGCCACCGCACTTTCCGTGCCACGATTTCTAGTCTTCTTGCACCCCAAAACTCAACCATGACTTAAAGCATTCTACCGTAATAATTAACTAAATAATTATTTATAAAATGCTAAAATCACCATTTAATTCAAATAAATAAAAAAATATTTCAAAAATTTTTGAAGAGGAGTTACACATCATCAAGTGTGTGTACGCCAGGACGGGATAAAGACTCAGCCACATGTCGTGTCACGACCCGCACCCAGTGTAAGGGCACGAGAAGTGGGTACGTCCAGCCTACGTTACAGTATCGGCGGTAGAACGCTGTCCTAGGTCAAAACATCTAACCATATAACCATACATGTACAATGATATACGCTCCAAAAGGAGGACAATATAAAGATACATCTCAATCACAGAACCTAAGATGGAATAAAGAGATAAAAGATGGATAATAGTCTCAACTAAGAACTACAACTGAAAGAAATAAGTTTGGATGTTCAAAACAACATCAAAATCCCAAAAACTGAAAGTACATCTCAAGACAAAACAATCTAAGTATGAAACTAGTCCAGAAGTCCAACTAGACAATGGGCAAGTCCTCAGCGACTGCTGGATCCTCCTGAGGGTCCAAGTCGTCGGTGTCATCTAAGCCTGTGCCATAATATGTAGTGCAGAACTCCTCATCATCACCTGTAATATTTTCAACAGTCCAATCAGGATGGGAACGAGCACAATATATTTCACACAGTTCATATCTTGACAGGAAATATAAAGCATGTGATAGATTAAGATACATGAAACGCTGTAAGAAATAATCATGAAAAGAAAGAGAGGAACTGATAAACGAAGCTATCTATATATGATAATAGAGAACTGTGAGTGACTACGTGATTTAGAGTACAAGATAGACATGTGAACGGCTTGATTTGCACATAATTATACTAAAGAGTTTGTACATGATTACACTACTTTGGAATTGTTCACATGACTATTTCTACTCCCCCATGCCCCAATCAATACACAAGGATCTAGACAGGTTATGTTATTGTACATGATAGTTTATACATGAAACTCATGAGATAATGAGAGTACATGAGAGCACATGAGTGTATATGAATAATAAGAGTCCATGAAATACATGATGTTCGTGAAAAGCACATGACATGATGTATTCGATGCACTCGAGGGGGATAACATCTCATGTAAAGATCCATATAGTACTAATCCGTGATAACGTCGTGTCAGCATCAAGTAAATTAAACTATGACAAGAATATAATTCCTAACAAGTATGAAACGGTCAGAGAATGTACTCGCCTGGTAACTCGACTGTCTAATGAGAATAAGAGTCCGAACTGGAGTATCTGAGTCCTATTTAGAACAACCATAGGTTACAAAGTGTCTATATGAAATAAGAATAGCCTACAATGCATTATAAATGATTCTAGGTCCTTCTAGGTCAAAATCAACCCTTGGTCAACTCTGGTCAAACCTGGTCAACTCTGGTCAAACCTGGTCAACTAGTCCATCTACTAAATTTTAGGTCAAACACAAGTTATCAAGTCATTCTAAGTCCGTTTGAGTCGATTTGGATCAAGTTTGACCCAAAGTTGACTTTTGTCAACTTGCTAGTCAACTCGACCAAATTAGGCTCATTGGGTCAATCCTAAACTGACTCATTAACCCTTAGACTATATCTTAATGCAATCACAACATATGTATATATATATATATATATATATATATATATATATATATATATATATATATATATATATATATATATATATACAATATGTATATGCATATATACATATACACACATACACATAGACTTGAAAGGGAAAGGAAAGAGAGTGTGTGCGTGTGTGTTGTGTGAAGGAGCCGCTGTTTTAGGTTCAAAATCTGAGAATGAAACACAAAATCTCTCAACTATATATATATATATATATATATATATATATATATATATATTGACACGTGTATATATATAAATACAACCAAGTATCTATATACAATAAAAATAAAAACAAACTAACCAAATACAAATTTCAGAACTGAAATCGATATACATATTATATATATATATATATATATATATATATATATATATATATATAGAGAGAGAGAGAGAGAGGAGAGAGAGAGAGAGCTATATATATAACATATGGTAATATCACTTGAAAGTAAAAATAGAGATTAATACCAACAAGCTAGATGTGAAGAGCTATATATAACATATGGTAGTATCACTTGAAAGTAAAAATAGATATTAATACCAACAAGCTCAGAATCTAATTAACATTATATATAACATATGGTAGTATCACTTGAAAGTAAAAATAGATATTAATACCAACAAGCTCAGAATCTAATTAACATAATATATATAATATATATATAATATATATATATATATATATATATATATATATATATATATATATATATATATATATATATGTGAAGAGCTATATATAACATATGGTAGTATCACTTGAAAGTAAAATAGAGATTAATGCCAACAAGCTCAGAATCTAATTAACATAATATATACTAAGAAATCTAATTTAATTCTCAGAAAAAAAATCAATTTATAACAAAATCAATTCAAAAAATATATATCAACCGAACCCGAAAACTCAACTCGAAACCCAAATCTCAAAATACACAACTAGAACTCACGAAACTTGGCAAACACGAAGGTGTCTATGTGTGTGACGTGTTCGGGTACTCACGGGGTCGAACCTATGTTCGTATCGTGTCCACGGAGTGCGTATCGGAGAAACCTGAATACGCATGTATTGACAAGTGTACGTGCACGTGCGTTTCGTTCGATTGAACGCCACACGCAACACGAGGAGTCTCGTGCTCGTGCACATAGCTAGGTGGGGTCCAGGTCTAGGTCTAGGATACACTGACACGACACTACGTCGCATCCACGTGTCGCAGGATACACGAACCCGCACGGCTGTGCGCACGCGCGCGCAGCCTCGTGGGCGCGTGTCGAGCCCCGTGGCTCGCGACACGAGCCATGTTGTGACTCTAGGTTGGGTCCCTGGGTAGCCTAGGTATAGGGCTTCGTGCTCGTGCTCCTGGAACGGGTCCTTGTCGCGTCGTATTCGCGTACGAAGGCCGTCTCAGCGGCAATTTCTGGCCGCGTGCACAGTGTTGGCTGAACCGTGCACGTTGGATTTCTCCGCGCACGCTCCACGAAACGTTATGAAATTTTAGGAGCACGTGGACAGAGGTTGCCCCCATGCGTCCATAAAATTTCATACGAAACGGAGTCTTGTGCATCGAGTTATGATACTCGGACAGCAGGGCATACACGTGGCCGTGCACGGGCCTCGTGCACGCTTGTCCGTGTCCGATTCGGACATTGAAATCGTGTCGAATCAAGATCTGTCTTCACGAAAGTTATTTCAAATCGTAACAGCAATAAATTCGTGAAAACAGAATAAAAAAATACCAACTTTCAGTTCTAAGTGGCATTTCGTCGAACACGTGTTCCATAGGACCGACACGTGTCCGATACGGCTATCAAACGAATACAAAAACCTACCAAACTTCATGCACATGTCTAGGGTTCCTATATGGGTGCATCTACGAAGAAAAATCGGAAATAACAAGTGTTTAGAGGGGTTTACCTATTGAGAGTCAATATCTCAATGCAACAAGTCTCCAAACGCGTCGATGCTGATTTCCTCCGGTCCAATGCCTCTGATCTCTCGCTAGCAAGTCTCCAACAGGTTCTTCTCCTCCCAATGGTCGCAACGCACTTCGTTTGGAAGGATTTGGGTGAGAAACGAGAGAAATGGACTTTTGGAGGAGAAGGGAAAAAGTAGGGTTTTTGAACTTGTGACGGCTACTAGGTTTCTCACAATGAAAGGGGGGCTGCTGTGTTTGGCCGGCCAGGGGTATGGGGGATTAGGATTAGGGTTTGGTCATGGGCCAACACTCCTCAAGTTGCTTAAAAGTCCAAAGACAAAAAGGCTTAAAATGCTATATAAAAAATGACTTAAAAATGAATTAAAAGCTTCCTAAAATGGACAATGGCTCTAAATAAAAATCTAAAAAGCCAATTAAGTTTCTAATTACATTATTAAGCTTATAATCAAGGTTGACTAAGGTTATACCACATTCTATTACCAAAACACCAATCAAAGCCACACACCAATTAATTCAGAAAAATTAATTAATAAAAATTCAAATTAGTACACAATGACTAAAATACCCCTAATTAGAAAAAGTGAGTGTGACATGTCAAATCTTGGATGGATTGTTTCTTCGAAAAGCATTCATCAAGGCCGAGGATGGTTCATTTTACCATGCGTAGGGCATATACTACCGATGAGGTAGAAGATCTGATGGCCGTAGCGGGGGTATCGGCTCCCACCGTGGATGCTGAGGGAAACCCATATCTACCGTTCATAACTACTTCTGTCAGAATCTGACTGCTTTATGCCCGAAGACGGCACTGGCTGCATTTCTAATGATATGGCTGTGAAAAGTTGTAGTCCCAAGAGGCTCTGGATCCCTGGGATGAATCAGTCGGGAACTCATTCTCCCAGCTGTGAGTTGGCCTTTAAACATTCGTTAGCTTCGCTCCCGGCGATGGTGTGTGATACCTTGCTAGGTCTGCGCGAACTCTCTAAGAGGATAATAGAGTGACGTGTGGGAGACGATGATTTCCCTCGGGTTGAGCTTCCTTACCATTATTTAATGGGTTGGTTGGTGTTACATCGTCCCGGTTTAATAGACCTGGCACTATTGAAGGTTACAAGGAAGAGGATGCGACACTGCATAATTATCACCAAGCCAAATGGCTCTACCAGGGTATCCCCGTCTGTAGGTGGATGTTGAGTCGCTTGGACAGCTATAATTTCAACAGGGTTTTGCCTACGTACAAGGGTTACCTTGCAGACGACGTATTAACTGACCAAGGCAAAGAGGATAATGATTTGACTCTTGGTGCTTTCTATTGGCTGTAGTCCATCTGTCCTTCCCACTTGGTGTATCGGAATCAAAACCGGGTGTATCTGGAGCATTATTTGCCGAGTCGGTTCGTACGACAGTTCTGCTACAGTCAAACGATGATGGATAACCCAAGCTTTTGTCTTGGTTATGAAGGAAGCTTGCTGGATGGCACCCGGGCATGGTGCTATTATAATGCCGAACATACTGGGATGAAGTTTACGATCCCCTCGATGCACAAAGATACTCGCATCTTATATTCTGCCGTGAGGTTTTACTGCGTTGCCAATAATTTCTCACCGGACTACAATCGATAACGCAGCTTGGTTGAGGGGACGAAATTTGAGACACCTCGATCGACCTCAAAGCGCCTTCAAGGGCTTGCATCGTCCGAGAGTAGATCCATAGACGGCTCCAGTTTATCACGGGAGGGAAGAGAGGAGGAAGCACCCCTGAGTAACCTGCGGAAGCGTCGAGTTCCTTCAGGGGTGAGACCTCCTCCTGTCAAGAGAACCAAAAAGGCTGTACCTTTGCGGTGCGGACCTTCCCGACAGTCCTTTCTGGAACAAAGCGCTCTGCCTGTTGAACCTCCTTCACAGGTACACCTTAGTGTTTTCTCTTCGAATTTTTATCCCGTGCTTTCTTCTTATCACTGCTTTGCTTGTGTAGGTGAAGAAAAAGAGGAAGTCCACATGGTTGGAGATACTCAGGGAACTTCTTGAGGAACCTACCCCAGTGGTGCCTCGAGTTGCAAGGACCGAGGGGAGACTGTAGCTGCTGAAAGTACTGACTCAGAGGATGTCTCTCCTTCCACAACTTTTGAGTATGAGACTCGGGGCTTTTCGGAGCCATTGGCTTCGCCTCAGCGGAAAACTTTCATGGGGCCGATTATGGGCGAGCCCGTAGAGATACCCGGGGTCGGTTTAGGGGTAGCCGAGGACAGGACTCCAGAGTTTATACTCATGACGGGCCAAGTGGCCATAGATATTGAAGGTATTACTCAGGATCCCTCAACCGTACCTCCTTTCCGTGCCGAAGAAAGGGTTGAGGATACTCCCGATGCACCGAAAGACGAGGAAGATCGCACGGCCGAGGAGCTGCCCTTGGCAAACACCAACGATTTGTCCCAACGGTTGGTCGAGGAGACCATGGAAGGGTTGACAGCGGAGGCTGTCGAAGCATTAGCCTGTAGAGCTGTTGAAGGGCCGGTAAAGATGACTATCAAACAGTTGGTCGATGAGGTCATTCTAAAACGACTGAGGAGGCGATCGAGGAGTTGGTCGATATGGTCCTCGAGGAAGCGATCGAGGATACTACTGCAGAACAGGTTGATGCGGCCGCTAACGAGCCAATTACTAAAGTTACAGCCGAGGTGGCCATTGAGATGGTGATCGATGGTGCTGCTGATGAGCCCGTCGATGGGGAGATGGTTGGGGAACCGGTCGAAAAGACCATCGAAGAATTTGTTGATGAATAGCCCTTCAATGCAGTCACTACATAACTGCTCGAAGAGGCTGCCATCGAGCCAGCCACTACAGATTTGGTTGAGACGACCGCTGATGAGCCGACTGCTGAAGCACCGGTTAAGAAGACCACTAAGGTGTTGGCCACATCGACCGTTGAAAAATCGATCGTGGAGGTTGTCCCAGCGTCAGTCCATGAGGCTTCTCTGAGGTCGGTCGCGAGAATTGTAGAAGAACAAGCGAGGGAGCCCGTTGAAGAACCATATATGCATCTGACGACGTTGGCTCATAGCGTTCCTGTCCGACCGACGACCTCTGTTCTAGTCATAGCACCACCTGCTCCAGCTGCAATACCTAGACGCATATTGGCTGTTGCTTCTGCTCCGGGACCTTCTATCGTGGCATATCCGCTGCCCCCCTTGGGTTTGGCTGACAATGCATACTACGCCAACCTTATCCTGGGCACCATTCGCCATGCTTTGAAGTACGACATAGAGGGTGTCATATGGGACAACTAATCGCTTCGACGGGCTTGATCTGCATTGAGGGCCCAACTGGTGGCGTTGCACGACTATCCAGAGTATAGGCAAAGGCGGACGTAATAAGTTCTCCTGACATAATTGGTAGCCACCGTCTCAGAGCTTCAAAATCTTGAACGTGGTCTTTTATCTCTGGCGGACGCGAAATTAGAGAAGATGGCCTCCAAATTTTCCCAACACAAGCAGAGACCCTAGGCTTTGACTGACAGGCTTTGTCACGACCCGCTCTCGAATATTCGGATACGAGTTGGACATGCCTAGCCTACGTTGGAAGACTCAACGCAGTAAGCTATAAAGATATAAGGAAAACTCCAAAAATAACATGAAAGTAAACATCACTGCATCTAACCATCCCAGAATGATCACCATAATCCACAAGTCATAATACAATTTATATATAAAAGTATCAGAGACAAGTCCGATGACGGGAACGAAATACAACTATGAACTCTCAATATACAACATCTAGAAGTAAAGCTAAACGAACCTAAACCTGTAACCTCTAACTAAGTCATGCCTCCATCCTGCTCAGCTAAGATCCCGGGCTCTAGCCCATAAGGTGGAACGATATCCTCAAGTACACCTGCAACATATCCTGTAAGGAGCGGAGCAAAGTACAATTCTAGGTAATGAACATGAACATCATGATACAGAAATGAGTACAGGAGAACATGAAATATAAAATATAGGAAAAGAACATGAAAGTACAAGAATGTAAAGTACAGGAAGTACAAGAAATAAAGTACCAGAAGTAAATACTGAACCTGAAGTACAAGACATGACATTTGCACAATATTTGAAATAAAGTAGCATATATGACCGGCTGGGGTAAGCACAGGAAGTCCATGAAATGGGTACGGTTTAGGGCCCGCGTGCAAGGTGCGAGGCCTAAGCTATCCACATGAATTTCTGATCTCTAGGTTTGGTCACATAGCTAATGTATTGCCCCTCCCCGACCACAAGTAGGTACAAGACATTAAAGTACAAGAGAACATGATATCGTCTCATGACGTATCACAAGAAAAGTACAGGAATAATGTAAATGAACATAAACCATAGAATGTACTTGCCTTGCTCCGGAAAAATCGGTAAAAAAGGAGTAATAATCTCTTTGTCCACCTGATTTGGATACAAGATGATTAGGTTCTAGATTAATAATCATTAACTAACTATACTAACTAACTAATGATCCATTTCTACCAACTAGTTAATTACATATATCTATATAAACTAGCCCAGTTAATATATACTCTATAAGGGCTTAAAATGACTATATGACAACTATTCTATAGGTCTTAACATAAAATGCTAATTAGACAACATACCTCTAATAGTAAAATAAATATTTAAGACAAATATTAATATAGTAGAATATTTATCATAAATGCTACTATAGTTTAAATTCGAATAAAATTTTATAAAGTAAAGGTAATGTTTAACCTACCTCTCAGTCAGGTCTATTGCTATATACATGTTAGGAGTTGGAGTTAATTCACTCACCACTCTAGTACTAGCCTATCTTCTGGTCTTTATTCACAAATGCAACAAACCAACATTGAATCTTAAACGAAGCATGCGGCCTATACTTAAATCACCTAATGAAAAGGAAATTAAAATAGGCTATGACCTAGAATCGACCCACTGGCTTCAATCCCAATCTAAATAATCATTATTATCAGCTACAAAGATTTAATTGGAAATCAAGTTCATCATAAAATCTCACACCAAATCCAGCCTCTGCAACACACTCTTCTGCCAGCAAAATAAATTATTCAGAATATACACACGTTACTCAACCAAGCTAATATTCAACAAGCCCCACAGCCCAATGCTAGTCTATATTAATCAAGTCATAACCTGTAAGAAATGGCCCATCACAACTCTTCCAATTGACACATATGACATTAAGCTCTAATAGGATGGACCCATACTTGAATAGTAAAGTATAACTAGTACTCAGAAGAACCCAACCCCAGCTAAATTTGAATTTAACGGTTGCTCTTATTGCAGCAAGCACAACTTAAACAAGAAACTGAGCCCAGCCTTGCTTGTACTGCTCAAAACCCCAGCCACAAGTTGACACCATGAACAATTGAAAATACAGAACATCCTAACCCAAAACCTACCAAAAAATGCCAATCAAACAATCTACCAAAAATACAATCACTCTTCAACTTATTCTAATCAAACATACTAATTATACAACTCTATTGCAAGGAATACAAAGCCAAGCCCCATATAACATTTTATACTTAACCCATTGTACTGGTTCTTCCTATTTTGAATTCCCAACCCGCCATTGCTTGCACTCTTCCTACAATCCTTCATACTGGTACCACCCTAACTTGGACACAAACCAGTCTTGGATACGCACTCCGTATACTGCTACATCCGACACACGCCACACCCCTGACCAACACCTACGGACATGACTGCACTCGGACACGCCAACACAAACTCAAATTCGAATAAACTTCAGTACAAATAACTGGGTAAAAGAGGGTTACCTGAAGGATTTCACTCAGGACTGTGAACACGAGCCCCACAAGTTTAACTGGAATTCGAATTCAATTTAATTAGATCTCCAAGTACTTGATCCCCTATTGAATTACTCAATTCGATCCCCAATCTGTACAATTCAACCAACACAAGAGAAGGATTTCACCAAATCGAATTTACTAAAACTCGTAACCAAAACTTCCAAATCTGAAAACTTGAGATCAAAATCTTACCAACAGTTCACACGGATCACATGCCACTTGAGGAGAAAAATGGGATCAGTTGAGTTCTCTGATCTCGTCTAGTTATCACCACACCACCGTTCTTGAAATCATGACCGGTCAATCAATTCTTATAGGATTTTGATGTCTAGCTCGATCACTGGAAATGGACGGTGACGCTGCGATGAGGAACACCAAGGAGAACGAAATCCCAGCATCGAAGAACAGAGGCGCGCGACTGGAACGAAGATCCGTGCACAGTCGTCAAGCCTCCGTGCACCGCCGAGGAACAGTTGCTCGTTGTTCACCGGAGAATTAATTCTGTGAAGAAGAAGGAGCAGTCACCGGAGCTTGCTCGCGATGTGGTGGCGCCTCTAGCTAGGTCAGCCGCCGGGGAGGAAGATCTCAGAGCGGTCCTTCGCATGCTGTTGCCGGAGCGTCTAGTCGCCGGTTGAAGCGGGGGTCGCCGTCGCTGCCATGGCTTGATCTTGAAGAATGGGGATAGGGTTTCGAAGAGGAGTTTGGGAAGAAAGGGAATTGGTAGGAGAGCATCGGCTGCTCCCAATTTACAGAGGAGAGTGATTTTTGAGGAGGAGGGAGATAAAATTTTATATATATATATATATATATATATATATATATATATATATATATATATATATATATAGGATTTGAGGAAAAAGAAATAAATATTTACAACTAGGTATATAACAAATAGTTTATTGCAACTTGACTTCAAAAATTTGTTAGAGAGGGAAGTTGGTTACAAGTATGTTAGAAATCTTGGGAGCACTCCAACAATTGCTAGAATCTTCTCTCCAAAAATCCTTCTAAAGTATAATTTACAAACAATTATCCCAGTTTTAAAATTTATGAAGAGTCACCTGATTAATAATTATTTCTAAAATTTTTAAAATGCCAAAAAAATACTGAATTTAATAATTCCTGGAAAGCGGGATTACAAATCTACCCCCCTAGAAAAATTTTGTCCTCAAAATTTCAAGGAGTACGGCACGATACAGAAATGACCCAAAGTTAAAAATTGGTTAGGCACGAGTGTGAATACGCTCGATGACCAGGTACAAAATTCATAACAATTTGAAATGATTTAACATGACAAATAAATAGATAAAATGACACGATTGAAAATGATCAAAAATTTGTCAGGCACAAAGTAAACAAAGTTTAATTAAGACCATGTACGATAATTTCATAAAGGGAGTTGAAATAACCCGATCTAACAATGATCAAGAATTTAAATAGGCGCAATGTGACATGAATTTTAATTACGACTTAGAGGAGTAAAATCATGAAGGCACGATAAGCATGATCAAAATTGAAAGTTTAGCACAATTGATCTAGAACAAAATAGGAAAGTCACGGTTAGACAGGCATTGATTAAGATCAAAGTTTCAAACAAAGCACAATCAAAATATAAGTACGATTAATACAAAAATCTAGCAGAACGGAATCAAAACCTAGCAATAGGTATTTATTGAGAAAATTAATTGATTCGACGATAAAAAACAAGAAGAAGGAAACTGCAAAGATTTGATTGAGAAGGCGTATGGAACCAACCGAAGGGATATTGGTATTAATCAAGGTGAGAGTGCAAGGATTTGTGACTCGAGAAAAATCAATGATCACATGAAATAGGATATAGTTTCTATGGTATCCGAAAACATATATATCTGAAGTTACTTCACTTAGAATCCATGCCCCGCCAGTGTATATCTAGCTGCAGTGGACTTTCGGTTCCATGACTCAAATATGATATGTTACCGAATATTCTATCAACTTTATACATTTTCAAACAAATATTAACGAAGCAACTCACGAGATCAAATATGAAGATTTTAGGACTAGGTCTCGATAATACTCGAAAACCGACGAATACCTGAAATTATTTCAACTTAAAGTCCCTGCCTTGCCAGTGCACTGCTGGCTGCAGTGAACTTTCAGTCTCCGTAATCCAGATAATGACTGCAGCGCGCAACTGCCACGCCCTGGTAGGTCATCGAATAGTCTCTCAACCCTATCCATATGTAACGTCCCAGAACCAGAATACTGGAGAGCGGGGGCGTACATAGCCAGCTACGCATATTGAAGTGCAACCCACTTCGCTATACGGTCACGGCTGTCTAGATACATGAGGGTTTAACTACAAGCCATCAGTCTCCTATGGTCATGAACAAGCCTATTGTCTCAATCTCAAGAAAGCAATAATAGTTACAAGATGTCAGAGCACCAATATATAATAGTAAGGCGTCCCATACATTACATACTGGATGATCATGGAGCTAGTCGTACAAAATGTCAAGACTAGCAAGAGTTTCAGTCATACATGACCAACCCTAGGATTTGCCAATCATGTAACATCCCGGAGGTAGACAGTAAGTAAAGGTGCAATACGAGCTAACACGTGCTCGCCGGCTAAACGCCTCAAAAGAATAATTTTTACAATAAAGTGGGAGGACAAAAAAGAAACCCACTCGTTGCCAGGGTTACGCCTGGTGGTCACCATCTGGCTGGAAGACAGGTGGATCCTCTGGTGCTGCTCCGATATCTGGCCACACAAAACTAGCTGGGTCAGACCCCAGAAAGAGCAAGTGCCACAAAGGAGGCTTCACTTAGGAACTAAAACCAGCATATCACAATAGAATATTAAGGATAAATAATAAATAAAGAACTAATAATAATAGAGATAACAACAGTAAACTGAGTACGAAGAAACCATTAAAGTAGCCAGGTCACAACCCTTAAACCAAACAAGGACCGGGATTGCAGCGCTTCACCTGAATAGAAACCCGTCTCAAATACTATTGGTACAGTGAAGACAATAAACGAAGAGAGGACACAAAACTGCTCCAGGAGCCAGGTTACAACCCTTAAACCAAACAAGGACCGGGGTTGTAACCCTTCGCCTGAACAGAACTGGACCTCCGATCTTTATTGTTGAGGCCGATATAAATAATCATTGATAAGGTAACAAGACAATAAACGAAGAGAGGACACAGAACTGCTCCGGGAGCCAGGTTACAACCCTTAAACCAAACAAGGACCGAGGTTGTAACCCTTCGCCTGAACAGAACTGGACCCCCGATCTTTATTGTTAAGGCTGATATAAATAATTAATCATGCTTGTTGAAGTAAGGTAAAACATGACGAGCATGGCATGGGGTGCAATAAGACAATAAACGAAGAGAGGACACAGAACTGCTCCGGGAGCCAGGTTACAACCCTTAAACCAAACAAGGACCGGGGTTGTAACCCTTCGCCTGAACAGAACTGGACCCCCGATCGTTATTGTTAAGGCAAGCATCGATAATCATGTCATGTCACAATCTTGCACAGAATCAGGATAAGACTAAGCTGGAATAAACTCCATCCAATCAATCAACAATCAAGAGTATGGCTTAATACTTTTAACTTACTAGGGTTATCACAGGCCTAGTTACTAGCAAGATGCAATGACATTATTCCAACAGCCACAAGCCCTGCAGACCATCCGGTTATCCGGGTCGAATGTCTGTTATGAAGAATAGAACACGTGACTGTGTGCTGGAAATGTGTCCTACTCGTCGGTAGGCTACAAGTCCACTTAATGCACCCAGATAACGGGATTGCCTGTAGCTGGGAATCTCTTTATGTCTACTGAATTATTCTAGTTTATTAGTCTTAGTCAATTACTGTAGGTATCCCTGACCGTGGTACTCAGGAATCCCTATCCTAGATATGATGCAAGACATTACTGGTTTATTTGTACAAACGAAATCGTCCACGGTGTCCAGATCTTTCATACTTGTCATGTCAGGCTAGCTGTCGTAACAGCATGTCGAGATATATCATGTCAGTTTACTTGCCAAGAGTGCGCCACTGCGGGCAACCATCGTGTTCTATTCTTACATTATTATGAATGAGAAAAATTGCATAAAATAACTAATAACATATTCTTGAAGCCAAGGAAAAGATCTACAACTTTCATGTTGGGAGTTGGGAGAAAGTCTGGCCACAGTTCAGCCAAACAGGACTTAAAACAGCCAAAAACAGCCCAAATAGGCACTATGCAGCACTATTCAGCACTATGCGGCACTCCCATATGCGGTTCGACACTATGCGGCACTATGCAGCACCCCCTTATGCGGCTAGACACTATACAGCACTATGCAGCACCCTCATGCGGCTGGGCACTATGCAGCACTCTCATGCGGTTGGGCACTATATGGCACTATGCAGCACCCTCATGCGGCTGGGTACTATGCAGCACTCTCATGCGGCTGGGCACTATGCAGCACCCTTATACGGCTGGACACTATGCAGCACTCTCATGCGGCTGGGCACTATACGGCACTATGCAGCACCCTTATGCGGCTGGACACTATACAGCACTCTCATGCGGCTGGGCACTGCGACACTATGCAGCACCCTTATGCGGCTAGGCACTATGCAGCACTCTCATACGGCTGGACACTATGCGGCACTATGCAGTACCTTTATGCGGCTGGGCACTATGCGGCACTATGCAGCACTCTCATGCGGTTGGGCACTATGCAGCACTCTCATGCGGCTGGGCAATACGCGGTACTATTCATCATCCCTGCCAAAATCAGCACAGATGAACATAGAAATGGCCAAAAATACTTTTGGCCATAACTTCCTCAAAACAAGTCAAAATCCAACTTTTCAAAGGTCTATTTTGGGTAAAATCAAATTCTCTACGACATGGAAAATCAAAACATGAAAATAATAAAGTTTAATAGATCAAAACCAAAGAAAATAAAAAATAATATAAACTTAGATCTACAAGAAAATTTCTATCAAAATGAAAAATGCCAAGTTCTAAAGTATCTTAGAATCAAGTAAGGAAGAGAATGGAACAATAAAACTTGAGATCCATCATGAAGCAAGTTTGCACTTGCCTAAGCTCTCTCTCTTCCTGGTAGGTGTAGAAGTAAATGTGGAGAAGAAGAAGAGTAATGAAGAGAGAGAATGAGGGAATGGGTTAATAAAGGATGATGGTGGTGGCAGGTAGGGGTTCTCCCCTTGGTTCATGATGAACCAAGGCAAGCCAAGCCTAGCCGAACCAACCCAAAATAAACCGAGCCAAGCCAAGAGATATGCGATACAAGATAAAATACGTACGCGTATTCCAAGATACGTAATACGAACTACATGCATTATAACTCTACCCACCTTAAAAGAATTATGTCCTCGGAATTTAATCAAGAGGTTAGAATTGCAAGGACAAGCAATACTAATCACAGGCAAGCTATACTAATCAAGCAATCAAAAAAATATTCATGCAAGCACGGAATCGAAGGTATGAGACATAAGAAAGATATTATACCTCACGAGTCAAACAGGTCGGGATATCGCGATCGGATATCATCCTCACGCTCCCACCTTGACTCACCCAAAGAGTGATGACCCCAAGCAACTCGGACTAACTTGATAGTCCTGTTCTTGAGTGTCTTCTCTCTTCGGTCCAATATAGACACGGGCCTCTCCTCATACGAAAGGTTGGTACCAACAACCAATTCCGAATGATCCAGGATGTGGTTCGGGTCCGGGATATACCGTCGCAGTTAGGATACATTGAACACGTCAAGCACCTCACGTAGCGACGGCGAAAGAGCGAGACGATAGGACACATCACCTACTCGCTCTAGAATATCGAACGACCCTATATACCTAGGACTAAGCTTTCCTCGTATGCGGAAACGAATGACGCCGCGGTTAGGCAAAATCCTCAAGAATACATGGTCGCCGACAGAAAACTCAAGAGGGTGCCGATGAGAATCGGCCCAATGACGCTGACGATCTTGGACAACTCGAAGATGATCTCTGACTCTTCTGACCACTTCAACGGTCTGAGCAATCATTTTCGGACCAAGCATCTGCCTCTCTCCAACATCGTCCCAGGCTAGCGGGGATCGGCACTTCCTACCATACAGTGCCTCGAACGGTGCCATCTGGATACTGGCCTGGAAAGTGCTATTGTACGAGAACTCCACCAGGTGTATGTGATCTTCCCACGAACCACCGAAGTTGAGTGTACATGACCGTAACATATCTTCAAGAGTCTGGATCATGGGTCCCGACTGGCCATCTGTCTGCGGGTGATAAGCTGAACTGAACTGAAGGTGAGTTCCCAAACTTTCTTGCAAGCTACGCCAAAAGTGCGACGTAAATTTTGAATCTCTGTCCGAAGTGATACTGACTGGCACACCGTGCAATCTGATAATCTGTCGGAGATACATCTCCGCTAGCTGAGCCGTCGACTGACCAACTCTGAACGGGAGAAAGTGAACCACCTTCGTGAGCCTGTCTATGACAACCCAAATAGCGTCTCTGCCAGCCGGGGATCTAGACAATCCAGTCACAAAATCCATGGTTATATGCTCCCATTTCCACTCGGAAATCGATAATGGTTGAAGTAGTCCAGCTGGTCTCTGATGTTCAGCCTTAACTTGTTGGCAGACTAAACAACGAGAGACAAACCGGGCTATCTCCCTCTTCATGCCATTCCACCAAAAGTGCTGGCGGATATCACAGTACATCTTCGTGCCACCGGGACAAATGGAATACTGCGAACTGTGGGACTCTGCCATGATCTCCTGTCTGATATCTCCACTGGGTACACAAAGACGCTTACCATGTCGAAGTGTACCGTCTTCATGAATGCATAAGTCTGGTCTTCGTCCGGCCTCACACTCTGCTCTGAGTCGCTGAAGCTTGGAATCTGCCGACTGCGCCATCCGGATCCTCTTGACTACAGTGGACTGAACTTGCAGGCTGGCTATCAATGCCACACTGGAAGGGAGGACAACTTCTATTCCCATCTTCTGAAGATCGGCCAACAGCTCTGGTTGCGCTGTTAGGAAATAAACTCCGGCTCTCCTGC
Source organism: Iris pallida (assembly GCA_029216955.1). Classification (NCBI taxonomy): domain Eukaryota; kingdom Viridiplantae; phylum Streptophyta; class Magnoliopsida; order Asparagales; family Iridaceae; genus Iris; species Iris pallida. Next base: position 10,888,555 of record JANAVB010034418.1, on the reverse strand, counting down.
TCAATGCATCTGAAACAACGTTGGCATTCCCAGGATGATACTGCAGGTTGACATCATAATCCACAAGTAGCTCCAGCCACCTCCTCTGACGCATGTTGAGATCCTTCTGGGTGAAAACATACTTCAGGCTCTTGTGGTCGGTGAAAATTTCCACCCTATCTCCGTACAAGTAGTGCCTCCACAACTTAAGTGCAAACACTACTGCTGCCAGCTCCAAGTCATGGGTTGGGTAATTCCTCTCATGGTCACGAAGTTGTCATGACGCATAAGCTATTACCTTCCCATGCTGCATCAGAACACATCCTAAACCTCAGCCCGAAGCATCACAATACACTGAGAATCCTTCAGTTCTATCTGAAAGCGTGAGAATAGGAGCCATCATCAAGCCTCGCTTCAACCTCTCAAAAGAATCCTGGCACTCTGCTGTCCAAGTAAACTGCACATCCTTGTGGGTCAACTGGATCAATGGCGCTGAAATTCGAGCAAAGTCCGAAACAAATCGTCGGTAGTAACCGGCCAATCCAGGAAAACTACGGACTTCTGCAACTGTGCTGGGCACTGGCCACGACTCAATGGCCACGATCTTCTGGGGATCCACTTCTACCCCTCCTCTGGTGATAATATGACCCAAGTACGAAATGCGATCGAGCCAGAACTCGCATTTACTGAACTTGGCATACAATTGGTGCTCTCGGAGAATCTGGAGGACTACACGGAGATGCTGCTCATGCTCCGTCTTACTCTTGCTGTAGATAGGATGTCATCTAGGAACACAATCACGAACTGATCCAAATAAGGCATAAAGATACGATTCATGAGGTCCATGAATACTGCCAGCGCATTGGTTGCTCCAAATGGCATCACAAGGAACTCCCAATGCCCATATCTCGATCTAAAAGCTGTCTTCGGAATGTCCTGCTCTCTGACTCTGATGATAACCTGAGCGCAAGTCGATCTTCGAGAACACTGCTGCCCCTTTGAGTTGATCAAACAAGTTATCTATCCTCGGGAGAGGGTATCTGTTCTTGATTGTCACCGAGTTTAAGGTACAATAATCAATACACAATCTGGACGTACCATCCTTCTTTTTCACAAGAAGCATCTGGGCTCCTCAAGGCGATCCACTAGCACAAATGAATCCCTTGGTTCTGAGTTCTTCAATAATCTTGTACAATATCTCTAGCTCTGACGGCGCCATCCTGTAGACTCTCTCTGACACTAGGGCTGTCCCGGGAATCAAGTCGATGGTAAACTCGATCTCTCACTTGGACGGCATCCCTGGAAGCTCTTCTGGGAAAACATCTGGAAACTCTTCGACTATCCGAGGCAACTGCACTGCTGCTACTGCCATCCGCAATACTGGAGGAGAAGGTTCTACTTCGCCTCGGAAGAAAGAAAACTCTGGCTCTTCGGGAATGCTAAAAACAACCCTGCCAATGTGGCAGTCTATCCTAGCATACTGGTCCCTCAAATAATCCATCCCTAAGACCACATCATAATCGGCCATCGGAAACTCTATCAATCTAGCGGAGAATTCTCTACCGCTAACAACGATCCGACACGAGGAAAACACTCTATCTACTCCCACAAGTCCGTTACCAGTAAGTATATTGAGCCTTACCGATAATGACTCGTGCTCCAGTCCTACCCGTGTCGCGAATCGTGCAGACATAAATGAATACGAGGCACCAGAATCAAATAATACTGAAACTGGAAAGGTGTTGACGAGAATAGTACCTGCCACCACCTCACATGGTGCTATTCCTTCTTCTCCCATGGTCAAAGCCAGCACTTGAACATGTCCTCTGGGTGCGGGTCCCCTCTGCTGAAAATTTCTCTGCCTGCTCTGGATCAGGGCTTGGTCTTGGGCATATTGTTGCGGTCTCTGCTGCTGGAATGCCTGGGGCTGCGTCGGCAATGGCCTCGGGAACGGGTACTGCAGCTGCTGCTGCTGCTGGACTGGTGCTGGTCCTCTAACTGAAGGACTAGAGAAGGCCGATGAACTCCTCCTGTTCGGGCAGTTCCCAACCCTGTGGTCCGGGGCACCACAAACCAAGCACAAACCCTGTGCTCTGCGACACTCTGATACCACATGCCCTGGCTTCCCGCAGTTTGAACATCCTACGGCGGAAGACTGCTTCTGCTTCTGCTGCTGAGGGTGCGTCGGGGTAGAATGTTGAACCGACGTCACCGAGACCGCCCGTCTCGGAGCTCCAATGGTCAAAGCCCTGGCTGCCGGGGCTGGTGCTGATGACTGATTCATCTGGCCGTGAGATCGCTTCCGACCTCCGGTCCTATCCACGATCCTCTGGAAGGTATACTCATGCCTCCGGCCTGCTCTCAACACTGCATCAAAAGTCTGATGCTTAAACTGCTCCACCGTCAATAAAATCTCTAGGTGGAGCCCCTGCTGGAACCGCTGGGCTCTATCGAACTCGGTCGCCACCAAGGTGGGAGCAAACCGACTAAGCCTGGAGAACTTGGCCGTATATCCATCGATCGTCCTGTCCATCTGCTTCAGATTGGTAAACCTCGTATGTAGATCATACCGAGCTACAGCATCAAAATACTTAGTCTGAAATCTCTCCCTGAATACTGTCCATGAAATAGGGGCCACTAATCCATCGGCCTGTGCTGCCCACCAGCTGCGGGCAAGATCCAATAACTGCAGGCGCACCACGGCCACCTTCTCGTTCTCTGGAGTCCTGGCTGCTTCTAGAATCACCTCTGTGTCCTGAAGCCATGCATCTGCAGCGATCGCATCTTCACTGCCGTCGAAGAAGGGAGGGTTGAAGCGCTTGAAGCTGTTGGCCGCGCTATTATCCTGATGACCTCCTCTGGTCAAAGCGTCTGCCACCGCTTGGTGCAAGGCATCTCCTCGTCGATCCTGGGAGGCTAATTGTGACCTGATGAGACCCACCAAAGTGCCATCATCAGGCTTTGCAGGCTGGACGGACTGAACTGGTGGCTCTCCTCTAGTAGTCATGACTCTGGAGGCTACTCCTGAATGCTAGGCTTGATCTCCAGGTTGCTGCTGGTCCGCGGGAGGTGCTCCGCCTTGCTGATCGGCAGTCCAAGAACAATGTCGCTGAAGAAGACGACATAGGGAACAATAAGGAAGGACCAGGACAGATCAAAGATGCAAGCATGTGATCAGGTCAAGATTCTCAGGGATTTGAAGATACGAGCAGAGATCAAGGACGAGTACTGATTGAGACATCTATTCGGTAAACCCTCATATATCTTGATTTACAAGACCTGCATGGGCTACCACTAAAACCATGTAACGCCCCAGAACCAGAATACTGGAGAGCGGGGGCATACATAGCCAGCTACGCAAATTGAAGTACAATCCACTTCGCTATACGGTCACGGCCGTCTAGATACATGAGGGTTTAACTACAAGCCAACAGTCTCCTATGGTCATGAACAAGCCTATTGTCTCAATCTCAAGCAAGCAATAATAGTTACAAGATGTCAGTGCACCAATATATAATAGCAAGGCATCCTATACATTACATACTGGATGATCATGGAGCTAGTCGTACAAAATGTCAGGACTAGCAAGAGTTTCAGTCATACATGATCAACCCTAGGATTTGCCAATCATGTTACAGCCCGTAGGCAGACAGTAAGTAAAGGTGCAATACGAGCTAACACGTGCTCGCCGGCTAAACGCCTCAAAAGAATAATTTTTACAATAAAGTGGGAGGACAAAAAAGAAACCCACTCGTTGCCAGGGTTACGCCTGGTGGTCACCATCTGGCTGGAAGACAGGTGGATCCTCTGGTGCTGCTCCGATATCTGGACACACAAAACCAGCTGGGTTAGACCCCAGAAAGAGCAAGTGCCACAAAGGAGACTTCACTTAGGAACTAAAACCAGCATATCACAATAGAATATTAAGGATAAATAATAAATAAAGAACTGATAATATTAGAGATAACAACAGTAAACTGAGTACGAAAAACCATTCAAGTAGCCAGGTCACAACCCTTAAACCAAACAATGACTGGGGTTGCAGCCCTTCACCTGAATAGAAATCCGTCTCAAATACTATTGGTACAGTGAAGACAATAAACGAAGAGAGGACACAGAACTGCTCCGGGAGCCAGGTTACAACCCTTAAACCAAACAAGGACCGGAGTTGTAACCCTTCGCCAGAACTGGTCCCCCGATCTAAATTGTTGAGGCCGGTATAAATAATCATTGATAAGGTAACAAGACAATAAACGAAGAGAGGACACAGAACTGCTCCGGGAGCCAGGTTACAACCCTTAAACCAAACAAGGACCGAGGTTGTAACCCTTCGCTTGAACAGAACTGGACCCTCGATCTTTATTGTTAAGGCCGATATAAATAATTAATCATGCTTGTTGAAGTGAGGTAAAACATGACGAGCATGGCATTGGGTGCAATAAGACAATAAACGAAGAGAGGACACAGAACTGCTCCGGGAGCTAGGTTACAACCCTTAAACCAAATAAGGACCGGGGTTGTAACCCTTCGCCTGAACAGAACTGGACCCCGGATCGTTATTGTTAAGGCAAGCATCGATAATCATGTCTTGTCACAATCTTGCACAGGATCAGGATAAGACTAAGCTGGAATAAACTCCATCCAATCAATCACGGCCAATCAAGAGTACGACTTGATACTTTTAACTAACTAGGGTTATCACAGGCCTAGTTACTAGCAAGATGCAATGAGATTATCCCAACAGCCACAAGTCCTGCAGACCATCCGGTTATCCGGGTCGAATGTCTGTTATGAAGAATGCAACACGTGACTGTGTGCTGGAAATGTGTCATACTCGTCGGTAGGCTACAAGTCCACTTAATGCGCCCAGATAACGGGATTGCCCGCAGCTGGGAATCTCTTCATGTCTACTGAATTATTCTAGTTTATTAGCCTTAGTCAATTACTGTAGGTATCCCTGACCGTGGTACTCAGGGATCCCTGTCCTAGACATGATGCAAGACAATACTGGTTTATTTGTACAAACGCAATCGCCCACGATGTCCAGATCTTTCATACTTGTCATGTCAGGCTAGCTGTCGTAACAACATGTCGAGATATATCATGTCAGTTTAGTTGCCAAGAGTGCGCCACAGCGGGCAACTATCGTGTTCTATTCTTACATTATTATGAATGAGAAAAATTGCATAAAATAACTAATAACATATTCTTGAAGCCAAGGAAAAGATCTACAACTTTCATGTTGGAAGTTGGGAGAAAGTCTGACCACAGTTCAGCCAAACAGGACTTAAAACAGCCAAAAATAGCCCAAATAGGCACTATGCGGCACTATTCAGCACTATGCGGCACTATTCAGCACTATACGGCACTCCCATATGCGGCTGGACACTATGCGGCACTATGCAGCACCCCCTTATGCGGCTGGACACTATGCAGCACTATGCAGCACCCTCATGCGGCTGGGCACTATGTAGTACTCTCATGCGGCTGGGCACTATGCAGCACCCTTATGCGGCTGGGCACTATGCAGCGCTCTCATGCGGCTGGGCACTATGCAGCACTCTCATGCGGCTGGGCACTATGCGGTACTATGCAGCACCCTTATGCGACTGGGCACTATGCAGCACTCTCATGCGGCTGGATACTATGCGGCACTATGCAGCACCCTTACTCGGCTGGGCACTATGCAGCACTCTCATGCGGCTGGGCACTATGCGGCACTATGCAGCACCCTTATGCGGCTGGACACTATGCAGCACTCTCATGCGGCTGGGCACTATGCAGCACCCTTATGCGGCTGGGCACTATGCGGCACTATGCAACACTCTCATACGGCTGGGCACTATGCAGCACTCTCATGCGGCTGGACACTATGCGGCACTATTCATCGTCCCTGCCAAAATCAGAACAGATGAACATAGAAATGGCCAAAAATACTTTTGGTCATAACTTCCTCAAAACATGTCGAAATCCAACTTTTCAAAGGTCTATTTTGGGTAAAATCGAATTCTCTACAACATGGAACAATCAAAACATGAAAATAATGAAGTTTAATGGATCAAAACTCTAGAAAATCGAAAATAATATAAACTTTGATCTACAAGAAAATATCCATCAAAATAGAAAATGCCAAGTTCTAAAGTATCTTAGAATAAAGGAAGAGAATGGAACGATAAAACTTGAGATCCATCATGAAGCAAGTTTGCACTTGCCTAAGCTCTCTCTCTCTCTCTCTCTTCCTGGTAGGTGTAGAAGTAAATGTGGAGAAGAAGAAGAGTAATGAAGAGAGAGAATGAGGAAATGGGTTAATAAAGGATGATGGTGGTGGTAGGTAGGGGTTCTTTTCTTGGTTCATGATGAACCAAGGCAACCCAAGCCTAGCCGAACCAACCCAAAATAAACCGAGCTAAGCCAAGAGATATGCGATACAAGATAAAATACGTACACGTATTCCAAGATACGTAATACGAACTACAGGCATTACACCATAGGAATTATAAAAGAGTTTTAATGAATTCAAAATGAGTTCCAATAGTCCAAGTCACGATAAAAGGTGATGTCATCTGTCTTTTTAAAAACAAGGGATTTTATTAGGTACTAAGAAGCAACATAATATCCAACAATGAGTATTATGCATAACAAGGATCAACTATATTTTATTATGTACTAGAAGCAACAAGGATTAAGAAAAGATGGGACAAGCAGTCATTGGGTGCTACGAAACAAACAGTAAGATATGGATATTTTTAGAAAAAAAAGTCTCGAATATAAAACAAAATCTCGATAAGGAAACAACAATTCGATTAGAAAACAAAGTTTTGAAATAGAACATAGGCTAGAATAGAAATCAACTTCGAATACAACAATCTCGAATAGGAACAAAATCACGAATGAAAAACAAAGTATCTAATAATGAAAAGAAAACAAGGTCTCAAATGAAAAGCAAAACCTCATATAGAGAACGAGTCAAAAATAGAAATAGAGTCTCGAGTAGGGAACGAAACCTCGAATAGAAGACGTGTCTCAAATAGAAACAATCTCAAACAAGATCGCGGATAGGAAACGAAATCTTTAAATAAAGTCTCGAATAGGAAACAAGGTATATAATAGGAAACAAAGTCTTAGTAGAAAGCAAAGTCTTGTGTAGGAAACAGAATCTTGAGTAGAAAACAAAATCATGAATAGAAAACAAAGGCTCGAGATAGGGACAAAGTCACAAATAGTGAATAGGAAACAGAGTATCGAATAGTGAAACAAAGTCTCGGATGGAAAGCAAAACCTCAAATAGGATACAAGGTCGAAACAAAGTCGCGAATAGGAAGCTGGAATAAAATCTCGAATAGAAACTAGGTCATGAATAGGAAACAAAATCTCATATAGGAAACTAGTCAAAATTTCAAATAGAAAATGGAATCATCAAACAATGTCTCGAATAAAGATAGGATCTCAAACAAGTCTCGAATAGAAACGAAAGCTCAGCAAAGTTTTAAATGAGAAACAAGGTTTCAAGATGAAATCTCGAGTAGGGAATAAAATCTCAAGGTTTGATTAGGAAACAAAATTCGAATAGAAGCCAAAAATAGGAGACAAAGTCATGAATAGTGAATATAGAAACAGGGTATTTAACAGTGAACATGAAGACAAGTCTCAAACGAAAAAGCAAAATCTTGAACAGAAACCGGAGTTTCGAATAGGAAAAAGATCTTTAGAATAGCAAACAATATATGTGATTAAATCTCGAACAAGATCCAAAGTTTAGAATAGAATCAAAATCTAACAACTCTCAATTAGGGAACAAGGAGTTCTAGATGGTAAGAGAAAATCTAAAGAGAGTTGGAATGCAAATCACAATCCATGGTCTTCTTCATCCATGAGTCTTATGTATTCAATATTTCTTTCGGAACTGGAATCACTTCAACTTCTTCAGCTGTCCTGACATAGGCTGGTCCCTGCGGCAGTGCTTCATGCGGCTGTCGAGTCTGGAGAGGTGAGTCTCTCTGCTGCAGTCCTGGTGCTTCTCGCATTCGTCCTTGGGCAGTGCGATCAACGGCCTCCGGGCAATCCTTGATCTGGTGGGCAGGCGAACCGCAGAACAATCATAGCTTCAGTCTCTTGCAGCACTCCTCGAAGCGATATCCTGGGCGACGACAGCAGGCATAAGTGGTCATCGTCTGAGTCTATCTCTGATGACACGGCTGATGACGCGGCTGAAGAGGCACTGTCTGAGTGTTGCGACACTTTGTGGGTCTAGAGTAGTTGCTATCTTTGTCATAAGTCTTCATGTCTCTCTTGGGCTTTAGCTTCTTGACTCGTTCTACTGTCTATGCTAAGTTTAAGATCTCCTGGCTGGTGGCTTCAAAACCTTCAGAGGAGTCGAATCCTCATAGACTTGGACGATCTTTGGAAGTAGCGGCTCCAGGTTCTTGATCTACTTTCTGGTGCAAGGAATACGCTCGGTGTCGGGGAGGTCTAAAGATCTGAGAGTCTGAAAATCAGAAGTTCTTCCTAGCTCGGAAAGCACATCTTCAAGTCGACTTTGTAAAGATTAGCCTGCTCCTTCTGGGCTTCAAAGAATTCCTAGAACATCTCCATCAACTGCGTACTACCAATGGTGATAGTAGGGACGACCGGAGGTGATAGAAGCTCGGGAGCCTTAGGTGCAGGTGGATTAACAATTTTGATGTTACGTGTTTGAACCATCTGAAAAATAGAAAGCTATTAAAACGACCTAGACTACAAGAAAATTAGTATAACCAACTTAGTAAAATATACCCATAACCATTTTTCCGCAATCCTATGCTGTGATGAGTTTTTCTTAGTCTAACAGGTTCTCCAATAGCACTCTATAACCTAAGTGCCATTAGGACAGATCTGCATGGGCCACCACCAAAAACATGTTACGACCCGCTCTCGAATATTCGGATACGAGTCAGACATGCCCAACCTATGTTGGAAGACTCAATGCAGTAAGCTGTAAACATCTAAGGAAAACTCCAAAAATAACATAAAAGTAAATATCACAGCATCTAATCGTCCTAGAATGATCACCATAATCTACAAGTCATAATACAATTTATATATAAAATACCATAGACAAATCCGGTGACGGGAATGAAATACAACTATAAACTTTTAATATACATCTAGAAGTAAAGCTAAACGAACCTAAACCTGTAACCTCTAACTAAGTCATGCCTCCATCCTGCTCAGCTAAGATCCCGGGCTCTGGCCTATAAGGTGGAACGATATCCTCAAGTACACCTGCAACATATCCAGTCAGGAGCAGAGCAAAGTACAATTCTAGGTAATGAACAAGAACATCATGATATAGAAATGAGCACAGGAGAACATGAAATATATAGGAAAAAGACATGAAAGTACAGGAGAGTAAAGTACAGGAAGTACAGGAAATAAAGTACCAGAAGTAAATACTGAACCTGAAGTATAAGAAATGACATGTGCACAATATTTGAAATACAACTAGCATATGTGACCAACTGGGGTAAGCACAGGAAGCACATGAAATGGGTATGGCTTAGGGTCCGTGTGCACGGTGCGAGGCCTAAGCTATTCACATAAATTTTTGATCTCTCGGTTTGGTCACATAGCTAATATATTTCCCCTTCCCGACCACAAGTAGGCACAAGACATGAAAATACAAGAGAACATGATCTCGTGTCATGACGTGTCACAAGAAAAGTACATGAATAATATAAATGAACATAAACCATAGAATATACTTGCCTTGTTCTGGAAAAACGATAAAAGAGGAGTAATAATCTCTTTCTCCTCCTGATTTGGATACAAGATGATTAGGGTCTAGATTAATAATCATTAACTAACTATACTAACTAACTAATGATCTATTTCTACCAACTAGTTAATTACATATATCTATATAAACTAGCCCAGTTAATATATACTAAATAAGGGCTTAAAATGAATATATGACAACTATTCTATAGGTCTTAACATAAAATGCTAATTAGACAACATACCTCTAATAGTAAAATAAATATTTAAGACAAATATTAATATAATAGAATATTTATCATAATGCTACTCTAGTTTAAATTTGATTAAAACTTTATAAAGTAAAGGTAATGTTTAACCTAACACTCAGTCAGGTCTATTGCTATATACATGTTAGGAGTTGGAGTTAATTCACTCACCACTGTAGTACTAGCCTATCTTCTGGTCTTTATTCACAAATGCAACAAACCAACATTGAATCTTAAACGAACCATGCGGCCTATACTTAAATCACCTACTGAAAAGGAAATTAAAATATGCTATGACCTAGAATCGACCCACTGGCTTGAATCCCAATCTAAATAATCATTATTATCAGCTACAAAGATTCAATTGGAAATCAAGTTCATCATAAAATCTCACACCAAATCCAGCCTCTGCAGCACACACTCTTCTGCCAACAAAATGAATTATTCAGAATATACACACGTTACTCAACCTAGCTAATATTCAACAAGCCCCACAGCCCAATGCTAGTCTATATTAATCAAGTCATAACCTGTAAGAATTGGCCCATCACAACTCTTCCAATTGACACATATAACATTAAGCTCTAATAGGATGGACCCATACTTGAATAGTAAAGTATAACTTGTACTCAGAAGAACCCAACCCCAGCTAAATTTGAATTTAACGATTGCTCTTATTGCAACAAGCACAACTTAAACAAGAAACTGAGCCCAGCCTTGCTTGTACTGCTCAAAACCCCAGCCATAAGTTGACACCATGAACAATTGAAAATACAGAACATCCCAACCCAAAACCTACCAAAAATGGCAATCAAATAATCTACCAAAAATACAATCACTCTTCTACTTATTCTAATCAAACATACTAATTATACAACTCTATTGCAAGGAATACAAAGCCAAGCCCCATATAACATTTTATACTTAACTGGTTCTTCCTATTTTGAATTCCCAACCCGCCATTGCTTGCACTCTTACTACAATCCTTCATACTGGTACCACCCTAACTTAGACACGAACCAGTCTTAGACACGCACTCCGTACACTACTACAGCCGACACACGCCATACCCCTGACCAACACCTACGGACACGACTGCACTCGGACACGCCAACACAAACTCAAATTTGAATAAACTTCAATGCAAATAATAGGGTAAAAAGAGGGTTACCTGAAGGATTTCACTCAGGACTGTGAACACGAGCCCACGAGTTTAACTGGAATTCAAATTCAATTCAATTAGATATCCAAGTACTTGATCCCCTATTGAATTAATCAATTCGATCCCCAATCTGTACAATTCAAACAACACAAGAGCTAAAACTCGTAACCAAAACTTCCAGATCTGAAAACTTGAGGTCGAAATCTTTTCGAAAGTTCACACGGATCACATACCATTTGAGGAGAAGAACGGGATCGGTTGAGTTCTCTGATCTCGTCTAGTTATCACCACACCACCGTTCTTGAAATCATGATCGGTCAATCAATTTTGACATGATTTCGATGTCTAGCTCGATCACTGGAAAGAGACGGTGACTCTGCGACGAGGAACACCAAAGAGAACGAAATCCCAGCGTCGAAGAACAGAGGCGCACGGTTGGAACGAAGATCCGTGCACAGTCGTCGAGCCTCTGTGCACCGTCGAGGAACAGGAGCTCGTTGTTCACCGGAGAATTAATGCTGTGAAGAAGAAGGAGCAATCACCGGAGCTTGCTCGCGACGTGGTGGCGCCTCTGGATAGGCCAGCCGCCGGGGAAGAAGATCTCAAAGTGGTCCTTCGCATGCTGTTGTCGGAGCGCCTAGTTGCCGGTTGAAGCGGGGGTCGCCGTCGTTGCCATGGATTGATCTTGAAGAATGTGGTTAGGGTTTCGAAGAGGAATTTGGGAAGAAAGGGAATTAGTATGAGAGCGTCGGCTGCTCCCAATTTACAGAGGAGAGTGATTTTTGAGGAGGAGAGTGAAAAAATTATATATATAGGGTTTCACTACAACAAAAAGGCTTATTAATAACGTTCGACAAGACGTATTGATGACGTCTGATACCTAAGCGTTATCAAAGTTCGAATTACTTTTTTTCTACGACGGTTTGGACTAATTCTGGACTTTTTATAACGGTTATAAAACAAAACGTCATTAATATTTTAGAGCTGTGGCAAACTTGTAATATTTTTTAAGTTCAACTTTTGACAAAATCCTTCTATACCCCGTGCGCGCTCCCAATTCTGGTCGGTCTTCTCCTTCTCCTCCTTTCTCCTCCCTCCTCTCCTCCAACTCCAAAATCCTAAGGATAGATCCAAAGCCCTAACTCTAGTTCAGCAACACCCTCCTCTCCTCCTCTTCTTCTCCTTCATTTCCCCTAACTCCAAAACCCTAACCCTAGAGCCCGTTCTCTTCAAAATTAGGGCTAGGGTTTTTAATTTCTTCTTCCTTCCGACAAAAAATAGGGAGCGAGTTCGTGACGTTCCTCTCCGGCGTGGTGTCGCACGTGATGCTGGGCTACACGGTGGTGGTGGCGATCTACAACGTCGGGCAGGCGGAAGGGTTCTGCTCGGCGGGATCCGGTACTTCCCGGACTCGTCCACGCTCGTCCGCCTCGACCTGAAGCACAACAACCTGTCCGGCCAGATCCCGGCCATGCCGGCCACGCTACGCTACCTCTCCCTCTCGTCGAACCTCCTGACCGGCCGTGTCGACTGGGTCCTGCCCAGGCTGACGGGGCTCAACTACCTCGATCTGAGCGCGAACCGGCTCACCGGGCCCGTGCCGGCCGGCGTGTTCTGCTTCCCGGTCGAGTCGCTCCAGCTGTAGAGGAACACCCTGTCCGGGCCCGTGGTGCCGGACATGGATGAGTCGTGCAAAGTTGCTTGCCGTAAGAAGCTTACCCAAGAGACGGCAAAAAATTTTAAAGAGAAAATTGACGATGGGTACCGAGTTAATATGTAAGTATAACATCATATCGTTTTTCCCTTGTAAATTTATTGCTAAGCTAGAGGTCCACTTCATATAAGTGGATGTTGGTTCTCCAATATGCATGGAGCAACCAATTCTTACATGAGCTAAAGCCAAGTGTGCGATTGATTCTCCACTTTTCACATTGTTAGCATATCTAATATGTTTTTATACCTTGTGAAGTCTGATTTAGATGACATTGACCATATCTACTTTTGTCTCTTGGAGAATATTGCTTTACCATAATCAAACATGGATAGAAACACACACTTTATATTCTAACATCTGTCAAATGCTTTACAACTCTGTTAGCCCAATGCTTAATCCAGACTAACAATTCTGTGGTGCATCCAATAGGAACCTGGATAATCTTCCTGTGGCGGTCCCTAGACAAAGAAGGGATGGAAGCCAATTGCCTAGTTATGAACACGGTTTCCGTGTTGAGTACAAAGATGTGCTAGCTGGTGTAAGTTTGTATATGTTGCTTTCTAATGTTCTGTGGTAACTTACTTGAGGTGAACTTGATATTTTGTGTCAATATTCTTTTTTACCATAATAAAGAAGATAAATATTACATCAATAACCACCTAAGCTTCAATGTCATGTATCATAACGACCCCGAGACTGATGATTCTCGCATAGTTGGCTTTGAGGTCATTCCAAGCAGGTGCATTTATTTACCTTCCCTTAACTTCATATATGTCAATTGTTCTTACAGAAGGTGATAATTGAGACTTATGTTTTCCAACTAATGCCAGTACATCTGAAATGCAAAGAAAGTGCAGGGTCAAGGATGTTATAGTGAATGTAGATTGCAAATTACTTCATGAGTATGGTATTTCAGGTAGTTTAGAATACGAATTGGCGGAAGCCAGTACATCTGTTATATCGCAGTTTGTATGGCGGATTTGTCAAATGGCAAATGGGAAATGTAAGATTACCAAGAGATCATAATAAGTGTTAGGATATCAAGGTGGCCTAGAAACATGAATTAAGCTATAACTATTTATGTGACTAACCATACTGCCCTATTGAAGTTTGATTGTTTGCAATGTCAGGCTCCAGATGGAAGTGACAGCATAGCAGTTCAACTAACTAATGACAGGCATTGGGATGACCTAGTTATTATCATAGCAGTGGTACGTGGCATGTGGTACCTTAGATTATTGCTTATTCCAAACCTTGATACTTAAATGTCTCATCTTGTTTACAGATTTTCCATAGTTGAGCTCTATTATTGAAAATTAAATGTTGTTAGCTGCAGCTATTTTACTCCAAAAGGAAAAGGCCTCTAATATAGGTTCTTTTACATATCCTAGCTGTTACTTGTTACCTGTCATCTATGATAGCTTACTTGAGGATACCCTGTATTAAACCTGAAACTAGACATCTCTTACTTTCTCTATGCATCTTTCTAAGAATACAATAATATTGTATCCCAGGTGAGTTCAAGGCAGTAGGAGACAAGTAGCACCACGGGTATTCGTGATACCGTTGAAACCAGTCCCATATTACTGCACAGGGCCAAGGTATCAATTTGTCTGTTATTTTATGCTATTTTGGTAATTTTAGAGTTCTTCATTCAAATCAAAAAACAAAGCTAATCTTTCTCTTAAACTTTCATCATTTGGAAGCCTGAAGAGAATATAAGGTTTAGTTGAGTGCAACTAGTCTATGGTATGCTCCTTGGTTATGTGAGCTTAAACTACATTACTAAAAAGGTAGATTTAACTATCCACAACCGTGTCTTCTAGATTTTTTGGCGAAAGTGTCTTGGTCATATCTACCTTGGGTAGTAATTTGTCACTTGTCAATCGTATGCTCCTTAGTTGCATGAGCTTAAAATTCATGACCTAAAAGGCAGGTCCATGTAACTGCCAACTGACAAGGCTCTCTCTTGCAATTGCTACTGTGGTTAGGAATTTGGCACCAGGGATGGGGGTTGATATCTGGTAAAACCTTTGTCAGTTCTTTTCTGGAGCTTTCTCGTGCTCCATACTTGATCCATAGATGGTGATGAATCTGATTAATTTTAGTCTACTATGACACAGATAGTGATATGACTACATATTTTTGGATCTTAAATTTCTAATAGCATTCTAATTTATACATATTGAAACATGGTGTTGTTAGAATATCTTTTTTTTTTGGGGTTCTCTTCTAGGTTGTAGTTCCAAGTCGAATACTGCAAATGGAAGAAGCCATTAGAAGTTTGAAACATTTGCCAAATTGACATGTGCAGACATCAATCAGTTTTATGCAGTCTGTCTGGATACTAGCCCGCCTATATTCTATATGAACGATACCTCTCACACGCACGGTTATTTATTTTAGTGTCAATTTGATAGCCTTGATTTCCACTAAGAATGTAAATTGTGATGATTATGTTGTTGTTGATGTCATGACTTCATCATATCTTTGTCATATCTTTGTTTGTCTAAGATGACTTTGGCATGTTTTGCATTTCAGGATTATCAGCCTTGTAGAAAGATGGAACCGTCCGGTGGATGTCAGCTTCGCGAAGGATAATCGGACCATCGGGGCGATCTTGTGGGCTGGGTATCCTGGAGAGGCAGGCAAATTGGCAATTGCCCAGGTTCTATTTGGACAACACGATCCAGGTGAGGTTTTCTCATTTGTTTCTACAAATTTGTCATTATCAATCAACATCCATAAGGCCACGATACGGACTCAGGATACGAACACGGATACGGATAAGTTAAACTTACAATAGATTTTACCCAAATAAATAAAGTATATTGAACTTTATTTTTATCTTTTTCAGGATTTTGCTACATGTTCTGTGGACAGTTTTGATGTGACCAAGTTTTGATGTGGACAATTTTGGTAGTTATATATATATATATATATATATATATATATATATATATATATATATATATATGTATTTGGATATTCAATGTAATGAAGATGTTGATATGTACTCTATTTTGAGAAATGTAATAAAGATGGTGATATATAATTTTAAGTTTTTGGAATGTAATATATACTGTGCAGTATAGAGCATTATAAATATGCTAATTTGAATAGTATAAAGTGTTATAAATGTGCTGCATTGAGCCTATACATATTATCTATTCATAACATTTTAAAATTGTTCTGAATTGTGCACTATATATTAACTATTCATAACACTTTTATAGAAACTATTCATAACGGTTTTTTTATAACGCTTTTAAAAAATATATATAACATCCGTTTTCATAATGGTTGCTTTGGAAAGAAAGCATCATGGTTTGTCATTAATGACGCTTTTTAGCCGTCATTAAAAGGGTTTTTTGTTGTAGTATTTGAGAAAAAAGAAATAAATATTTATAATTAGGTATACAACAAATAGTTTACTACAACTTTACTTTAAAAATTCGTTAGAGAGGGAAGTTGGTTACAAGTATGTTAGAAACCTTAGGGAGCCAACAATTGCTAGAATCTTCTCTCCAAAATTCCTTGTAAAATATAATTAATAAACAATTATCTAAGTTATAAAAATTATGAAGAGTCATCTGATTAATAATTATTTCTAAAATTTTGAAAATGCCAAAAAAAATATTAAATTTAATAATTCCTGGAAAGCGGGATTACATGCTTGCCGAGGTTGAAGCCAAAATCGAAGAAGTGACCGATGTCGAAGGGGTTCAGGTTTGTCATCGCACAGCCTTAGAGGAACAGTGTGAGACCCTCCAGGAGCAGATTCGGCAGCTAGAAGTGATATTGGCCTTTGCCGAGAGTGAGTTAGATAAGTTAAGGGACCAGTATTAGCGTTCGTCAAGCAGAGTTGGACCGTGTACGCCAGAACTTGTTCCAGTTCGAGGATGAGACCGCTCAACGTCAAGGGGCATAGCGTCGAACCAAAGAGTTGCTTGGGCCCCAAGTTGCAGTTTTGAGAAGTCGATTGGAAGAACTACTGCATCGGTCGTCACAATGCTGATGTCCTTTTGTCTTTTTGTCTCTCTCTTTTCGAGAGACCCTTTTGCAACAAGGAATGAAAAAACTTTCTAGTTTATGAATTAAAAAAAGTTTTGCTTCTTTGCTTGTTCATTTACTGTGAAGATTCTTGTATAATAATAAGAATTCCCTCAGAGGTAGTATGACATAAGGGGATGGAGGTAACTCCGCTAGGGATAAGGTGTTTACTCAGAGGTTACATAGACATGGTATATACGAAATTTTTTGTGGTAGAATTTTCCTTACTCAGAGGTCATATGAACATGGCAAGGATAGACTCTACGGGTGTATAGAACGACTCAGAGGTAATATGGACGTAAAAGGTTCTATAGATATTTATGACAATCACGGGGTTTGTCATGGAAGAAATGTCTACTCAGAGGTAACATGGACATGGTAGGCATGCACTTCCTTGGGGTGGAGAAAAACAACTCAGAGGTAATATGGACGTAAAAATATTTTCTACTGGGGAAATACGAAAGAGATGAACTCGTTAATAGAATTCATGAACACCCATGGGAGACGTGGAAATATATGCCGATTTAAACCACAGACATAGTACTTCTTCAAAAATTTGTCATTGATCGGTATCATTAGCAAATCGTTTTTAGATTTGACCAGTCAGTAGGTGTAACGCCCCAGTCCCAAAATATGTAGGACAAAAAATGTAGACATGCCAGTTATATACATACGAAGTACACGGGCCTCGTATGTATACATAACCTGTAAAATGCAGTAAACCACAACTAACTAATCTCATCCACAAAATAAAGAAATAAAAGATATCATATAATGGATTGTCTTGATAAAATATGTTGGGTGGAGATACATCCACTACCAACCAAAATAAATGGGAAGAAGTACATGGTATATAAAATGTTTAAGTGGAAGTAGCAAGGAGGAACCAAGACACGTCATCTTCGAATAAATGGAGAAGACCACGATCTCGGCTAGAATACCTGCGGAAGATAAGAACACACACCTGGAGATAACCAGGTCCTCAGAGGGACATAACAAGACACATAATAACATGTCATAAACTGAATAATAAAAGCTCAACAGAAAAGTATATATGTCTAACAGTTAAAGGTTCCTAACCATTCTATGTGAGATGCACTTTGAGGACAACGTTCTACGCAGGGGCTGTACGGATTCACGCAAGCAAGTAATAAAGAGTGGCCAACAATTAGCGCTCATCCGAGACACTATCGGCCAAATGTGTATAAAAATAAATGTAGCCCCTACGCTAGTAGTTGTCCCCTCCCCCCCAATGATACTATATATGCATCGTCTCCACAACACTGTTTAATCCTTAATAACTGCCAAGTCTTCTATACAAATCTATTAGTAGTTATATCCTAACGCACGGCCTGTACGCACCGATGTACGATCGGTACGCAAGTTCGTATCTATATGATACTCACAACTCACACACAACTCGTGGCACATCGTGACAGTTTATGAGATGCTCTAAACATATGGTGGTCCCTTAACTCTAGGCCAATTGCATAAAAAAATAAGATATAATAATTGCATCTACAAATAATCTTGAAAGAACAAAATAAAACATGCATAATATTGAGCAAGAAATTAAACAGTAAAGGCAAGGTGTCTTGCCTGATGTAACGCCTGGTGTGGTGCAATACAAGTCCTGATTTGTCCATAGTCATGGCCGATGAGTAAGGGTCCGAATCCACGAGAAAATATAATCAGTCATGATCAAGATAGACAGATAGTGAGACTTTGAGAAGAAAATATTTATATTATTTTTATAAATTATTTATAACACCTAAAAATATATTTTGGTCGTTAAATAGTTTTAGAAAATTACTTTAAAGCTAAAATTTATTTTTAGGCTAAAACTAAGTTTACCAAAATAAAATTTATAGTCAGCGAAACTATATTTTATTAGTACAAACAATTTAGATAAATATTTTGAAAATATTTAGGAAATTATTTTATTATTAGGAACTATATTCTTATGAATCAAAATAGTTCTAGATACATATTACTAATCTAGAGATTTATTTAGGATTTTAAAACCTTATTTTGAAGATAATAGGCTAAGCCAAATATAAAATTTATATGTAATGCATGTATATATTTGGACAAGGTAATTTTGGAAAAATTTATTATATCTAATGATAACCATGGTACAACAATAATATAATCTAAATACAAAAAAAATCAGTAACATTGATACTAATTGTCATAACATACACTAAAATAATAACAGTAAATAATATATTTTTGAGCTTTAGTCAAACTGTTATATTAATAATAATAATAATAATAATAATAATAATAATAATAATAATAATAATAATAATAACAAAAAATAATAATAATAAATGTTGTATATATTTTTGACAAAGTAGCAAACACAAAAGCAAAAGAAAAAGGGAATAACAGAATGCTGCTTCTGCTCCTCCTTCTTGGATCGTACAAAAAGAGAGAGAGCTGGAGAGAGAGAGATAAAAACAATTTGGGGTGAGGATGAGCGACAGAGAGGGAGAAAAAGGGGCTCACCGAGGGGTCGGCGGCGTTCGGCTCTGGGCAGCGCACGGCCCAAGGCGGCTGCGGGTGGTCCTGCGCACGGTAGCGCGCACGACGGGGCGCCGGGTCTGGAGCGGAGAGGCGAAGGTCTCGGCGAGCTGGGTCGGCGAAGGTCCGGTGCTACCATGGCGGATGCGCTCACCAACGCACGGCATCTCCAATTCGGAGGGCAGCGGATCTGGAGAAGAAGGCACCGGATGCGGTGCTGATGGGGCGATGGCTCGGCTGGAGGAATGGCGGCGGAGGAGCTAGGGCAACTGGCGGTGTGGCCTGCCATCGCGGGGGCGGCTGCACATGCACGGGATCCGACGCTGCGGAAGCATGGATCTCGCCAGGGAGTGCGGCGGCGCTCCCTCGAAAACTTTAACACGAGGGCGGCGCCGGAGACTGTAGCTCAGCGCGGAGGTCGACGCCGGGGCGGCGGTCAGGTGAGGGTTAGGTTAGAATTTGTCTTTTCTTTTTGGTGTAGTTGTGATGGTTTTGTGTGGTGATGGTGATGGAGATGTTGTTGGCGATGGCGAGGATGACGGCGGTGGTATGGGTTGTGGCGATGCAAGGAAGGTTTGCCGAAAGTGTCAGGTCGGTGATGGTGAATGTGATGGTTGGTCGGAGAAGTTGATGACGTTGGTATTGGCGGGGATGAGAGTCAGAAGGCTGTGGAGTAGTGGGGACGAGCGAAGAAGCCGCGGTGGAAGGGGTGGTGTTGTATCCTGCGAGACACGGGGTGGATGTGTTCGTGGTTGTCGGATACGGAGCACCAAATGTAATTGTAGTAGAAAATATAGTAGAAAGGGAAAGGAGGACTCCGGCACGATACACCATGTGGTGGAATATTTTGTGGATTGTGGAATTGTTCATGGAAAAAAATATGGAGCCTCTCCTTATATAGGAGACGTGGGCTCCCAATGCAATCAGGGCTAGTAGTAGTTTAAACCCCCCCGATGGATAATTCTATCTATTAATTCAAATAAATCTTAAAATTTAGTCGTTCCAATCCGAATTTAAATCATAGATAAACTCTCCATTAAATTTAAACTCTATTTAGAATAAAATCTTTTCCAATATAATTTATCATAATTAATTAATTTTAAACCAAAATACTATTTTAAAATACTTTTTCGAATATTAAAATATTAATATTAAATAAATTTCAAAAATAGAATTATATATATAAATTTATATGTCTCGTATAAAATGAACATTTGCATAAAGCCTCGTTTTCAAATATAAACTTCCATGATGTAAAATAAAGTTTTGGAAATTCCAGTATGATGCATTTTTACAATTTTACGCAATCGAAACTATTTATTATTTGAAAAACCATGCTCCTAAAATAAAAATGTTTGTACAAAAATATGTACCTCGCACATATTTGCACTCGACGAGCCATCCGAAAATATGAACTCATACGCGACGTACAATGCGACTATGCGACGTACAATACAAAGCAAAAATTAACCCAAATTTATTTTAAAAAAATTATAGTAGAAATTTAGGGTGTTTACATCCTACCCAACTTAAAAGAATTTCGTCCTCGAAATTTAGGTATAATTATGGTTGGTAAGGTCGAAGGGGGCAGAAAGAGTTTTATCGATAGGAAATCACAACTAAATCATTGAGCGAGGAGTTTGTGGTAGAAGTCAATGTAACATGCAGTTTAGATAGTTGGACAAATAAAATCAACGGATGTAATTTAAAAGATCATATGCATGATAACCCTTATGTGTCTGATTCGATCATACTACTATCAATCCTAAAATTTGTGGAATCCCAAAAATATTTTGAACACTTTTTCGATCTCAATTTAGGATCAATACGCCGGATTAATATCGTCCTAGTCTTTTTAATTGACTAAATTTATCTCGTCAAAACAAATAATTTGCAAAATTTTGATTTCTCCTCAAAATTTATATTTCATGAACTTAATTTTTCTGGAACTATTTTTTTCCTCTTCCTTGATTTAATAATCGTCCTTAAGAATTTACCCACAATATTTTGATTCTAAAGTATATAATTTAAATTGTTACCTCAAACTAGAAATTCAATAGGCTCCGAAACTTTCATTTTAAATGACCTCTAATCTACTTCCCTTTTATTCTCTTCTGTTTACCCGAACGTTTACTTCACAGAATCAACTATATTCGTGTACTATATTCGTGTATCGAATCTGTTATCCGATAGAATTTTAAAAGTCCAAAATTTCAATACCCAATCGTTTGTAATCTACTTCTCTTCGCATATATGTATATAATTAAATATTTTTCCAAAAAATGACTTCATCATTTCATAATCTTCTCAAAATTATATATTTAATAAATCCATGAACCTTCTTTTCCTATAAACCTATACATACTTCCTAAAGCTTTAATTCTCTCAAAATTAAAATCTTTAATCAAGTTAGCTGAGGTAAAGATCAATCCCTTCTAGAAATTTTTATAAAAGATTCATATCCTTTGTGCAGCAACATAAAATTTATTTCCCACATTTCATTAATCACAACCTTTTTAAAACTCGCAAGTATACTATCATTGGATCATCTCAACCCATAATATTGCCCCTCTTAATCAAATAGCACATTTAACTAATGTCTCATAATCATGTATCATTTCACTTGATTAAACCACTAATCTCCTCTATGATGCCTTCCAATCTAGCCCATGTCTAACCAAAGGGTGTCATGATCAAATCTTTATCTAAGCCCAAGGAATCACAAAGCAAGGTTACGTGAATAATAGTAGAGCAAAATAAAAAATTTCAAAGAGAAAATCAAAACGATTTAGAAGAAAGTATTGGTTAGGCTCAATGGTCGTGATAGGGTTTGGATAATAAATACTAATTATTTCATGAAAATGAGATTTATTGGGCTAAGCAAATTAAGATAATGCACGAAAATAAAAGACACGGGTTAACAATAAGCACAGGCTAAGCATTTAAGGAATTAAGTAGAACACAATCACATATCGGTTTGAAGGAATTGAGTCGAGGTCCATGGTTGATAAATATATCGGTATCATGGTAAATGTTACAGTTTAGTCACTATGACCCGAAAGTCGCATCATAAAAATAGAGCACAAGGAGACGTGTTTTAGTGGGACATGATATACCTACACAAAGGTGGTCTTGTCTAGGTCTTGCATATGAATTTTATTGGAAGAAAAAGTCTAGTGTTGTGCTCCAAATATCAAAGTCATGATAGAGGACACCAAATGATCAAAATAGAAAGTGGATTTCCTTAAGTACCAATTAATGCACCAAAAATAAAAAGGTTTGAAGCACGAAATAAGGATAATTAAGGAAATCTCAAAGATCTATGTAGAATGAGTTAGGGACACAATTTCTAGAGAGAAGATAGTCTCCTAGATGGGGTATGACCAAGGAACAATCTAATCATTTGTTCAAGATTAAAACGATGAGAAGGTCATAATAAAGGATCTGGACTTGAGGAAAGGTCGAGTAAGTCAAGATGAAGTTATGGTCATGTGGTTTGGTCGATGACTAACTATACTTGTGTACAACTATCATGGTTATTAGTAATATGGCAATTACTATTCATCTTGGTTGCCTCTCAATACAATATCTAAATCTATTAGTTCGAATCCCTCAAAAAGTTTTCTTAATATAATTCTTAAAAATAATCTTCCATAATTTGTATCCATTTTAAGCCGTCCAACTTAATTACGACTTAAAAACTTAATGTCCTTAAATCAATCTCGAAATAACCCTTATCATATCACTACTAACTTTTCACAATTATATTACCAATCCAACCTTTAAACTCAAGATTTCATGAACCATAAAAATTTTACCATTTTTTTGACATCCCTAATCACAACTTTTAAACTCAAAATCGAAATAGATTTATAAATCATCAAGCATAGGACACAATTCAAAATTTGAAATTTTCCCTCAAACACGATTTCATATCTTCCCAAAACATTTTAAACCAAAATTTTACTATCATCACCTCAAACTTAAAACTCAAAATTAGCGATCTTATTAATCGGAAATAGTACGGCTCAATTTAAACCTTAAGATTTTCCCTTTTTTTCCATAATCAAACTTTAACTCAAAATTAATCACAGATCATATTACAAAAATTTTAAAAAAAATGGAAATCTTCCTCAAAGTCGACTTCATATCTAAAAAATATATATAACTCCCATGAGTCATAAATATTCTAAAATTTCTAAAGTTAGGAAATTTTTTTTCTCAATCGTTTAGATGTTCTCACGAATCTCTTGCCACTTGTAGCCTCAAATTAAAATTTTGTCCATCTTCAAAGTTTGTAATATTGCTACTACCCAACTTACAATAGTTAAACTAGTAGGGTAATAGGACTATGGGTCATGTCCACCTAGTATGGGTTACCTTATTAATCTCTATTAAGTACGAAAGAAGGGCACGAATCACGATAGAAGGGATCAAGCAAGATGCAACTCGAGGAGTCAAGCAAGAAGGCGGTCAAGTATGTGGATGAGATCCTAGACTCTAATCCTATACGCAAGCTTGCTTGGTACGGTAAAGTAACCAAACAATTTATCTTGACCTGCATGCGCTACCACAAAAACATGTAATGCCCCAGTCCCAAAATATATAGGACAAGGAACGTAGACATGCCAGCTATATACATATGAAGTACACGGGCCTCGTATGTATACATAAGCTGTAAAATGCAGTAAACCACAACTAATCTCATCCACAAAATAAGAAAATAAAAGATATCATATAATGGATTGTCTTGATACAATATGTTGGGTGGAGACACATCCACTACCAACCAAAATAAATGGGAAGAAGTACACGGTATATAAAATGTTTAAGTGGAAGTAGCAAGGAGGAACCAAGACACGTCATCTTCGAATAAATGGAGAAGACCACGATCTCGGCTAGAATACCTGCGAAAGATAAGAATACACACCTGGAGATAACCAGGTCCTCAGAGGGACATAACAAGACACATAATAACATATCATAAACTGAATAATAAAAGCTCAACAGAAAAGTATATATGTCTAATAGTTAAAGGTTCCTAACCATTCTATGTGAGATGCACTTTGAGGACAACGTTCTACGCAGGGGCTGTACGGATTCACGCAAGTAAGTAATAAAGAGTGGCCAACAAGTAGCGCTCATCCGAGACACTATCGACCAAATGTGTGTAAAAATAAATGTAGCCCCTACGCTAGTAGCTGTCCCCTCTCCCCAATGATACTATACATCCGTCGTCTCCACAACACTGTTTAATCTTTAATAACTGCCAAGTCTTCTATACAAATCTATTAGCAGTTATATCCTAACGCACTGCCTGTACGCACCGATATACGGTCGGTACGCAAGTCCGTATCTATATGTTACTCACAACTCACACACAACTCGTGGCACATCGTGACAGTTTATGAGATGCTCTAAACATATGGTGGTCCCTTAACTCTAGGCCAATTGCATAAAAAAATAAGATATAATAATTGCATCTATAAATAATCTTGAAAGAACAAAATAAAACATGCATGATATTAAGCAAGAAATTAAACAGTAAAGGCAAGGTGTCTTGCCTGATGTTACGCCTGGTGTGGTGCAATGATCCAACAAGTCCTGATTTGTCCAATAGTTATGGTCGATGAGTAAGGGTCCGAATCCACGAGAAAATATAATCAGTCATGATCAAGATAGGCAGATAGTGAGACTTTGAGAAGAAAATATTTATACTATTTTTATAAATTATTTATAATACCTAAAAATATATTTTGGTCGCTAAATAGTTGTAGAAAAATTACTTTAAAGCTAAAATTTATTTTTAGGCTAAAACTAAGTTTACCAAAATAAAATTTATAGTCAGCGAAACTACATTTTATTAGTACAAACAATTTAGATAAGTATTTTAAAAATATTTAGGAAATTATTTTATTATTAGGAACTATATTCTTATGAATAAAAATAGTTCTAGATACATATTAATAATCTAGAGATTTATTTAGGGTTTTAAAACCTTATTTTGAAGATAATAGGCTAAGCCAAATATAAAATTTATATGTAATGCATGTATATATTTGGAAAAGGTAATTTTGGAAAAATTTATTATATCTAATGATAACCATGGTAAAACAATAATATAATCTAAATACAAAAAAAATATCAGTAACATTGATACTAATTGTCATAATATATACTAAAATAATAACAGTAAATAATAAATTTTTAAGCTTTAGTCAAACTGTTATATTAATAATAATAATAATAATAATAACAATAATAATAATAAATAATAATAATAATAATAATAATAATAATAATAATAATAATAATAATAAATGTTGTATATATTTTTGACAAAGTAGCAAACACAAAAGCAAAAGAAAAAGGGGAGAACAGAATGCTGCTTCTGCTCCTCCTTCTTGGATCGTACAAAAACAGAGAGCTGGAGAGAGAGAGATAAAAACAATTTGGGGTGAGGATGAGCGACAGAGAGGAAGAAAAAGGGGCTCACCGAGGGGTCGGCGGCGCTAGGCTTCGGCGCTCGGCTCCGGGTAGCGCACGGCCCACGGCGGCTGCGGGTGGTCCTGCGCACGGTAGCGCGCACGACGGGGCACCGGGTCTGGTGCGGAGAGGCGACGGTCTCGACGAGCTGGGTCGGCGAAGGTCCGGTGCTACCATGGCGGATGCGCTCACTAACGTAAGGCAGCTCCGATTCTGAGGGCAGCGGATCTGGAGGAGAAGGCGCCGGATGCGGTGCTGATGGGGCGGTGGCTCGGCTGGAGGAATGGCGGCGAAGGAGCTAGGGCAACTGGCGGCGTGGCCTGCCGTGCACGGGATCCGACGCTGCGAAAGCGCGGATCTCACAGGGGAGTGCGGCGGCGCTCCCTCAAAAACTTTGACACGAGGGCGGCGCCGGAGAGTGTAGCTCAGCGCGGAGGTCGACGCCGGGGCGGCGGTCAGGTGAGGGTTAGGTTAGATTTTGTCTTTTCTTTTCTGGTGTGGTTGTGATGGTTTTGTATGGTGATGATGATGGAGATGTTGGTGGCGATGGCGAGGATGACGGCGGTGGTATGGGTTCCGGCGATGCAAGGGAGGTTTGCCGAAAGTGTCAGGTCGGTGATGGTGAATGTGATGGTTGGTCGGGGAAGTTGATGACGGTGGTAATGGCGGGAATGAGAGTTAGAAGGATGTGGAGTAGTGGGTACGAGCGAAGAAGCCGCGGTGGAAGGGGTGGTGTTGTATCCTGCGAGACACGGGGCGGATGTGTCCGTGGTTGTCGGACACGGAGTACCAATTTAATTGTAGTAGAAAATATAGTAGAAAGGGAAAGAAGGACATTGACACGATGCACCATGTGGTGGAATATTTTGTGGATTATGGAATTGTTCATGGAAAAAAAAATGGAGCCTCTCCTTATATAGGAGATGAGGGCTCCCAATGCGATCAGGGCTAGTAGTAGTTTAAACCCCCCCGATGGATAATTCTATCTATTAATTCAAATAATCTTAAAATTTAGTCGTTCCAATCCGAATTTAAATCATAGATGAACTCTCCATTAAATTTAAACTCCATTTAGAATAAAATCTTTTCCAATATAATTTATCATAATTAATTAATTTTAAACCAAAACACTATTTTAAAATACTTTTTCGAATATTAAAATATTAATATTAAATAAATTTCAAAAATATAATTATATATATAAATTTATATGTCTCGTATAAAATAAAGATTTGCATGAAACCTCGTTTTCAAATATAAACTTCCATGATGTAAAATAAAGTTTTGGAAATTCTAGTATGATGTATTTTTACAATTTTATGCAATCAAAATTATTTATTATTTATTATTTGAAAAACCATGCTCCTAAAATAAAAATGTTTTTACAAAAATATGTACCTCGCATATATTTGCGCTCGACGAGCCATCCGAAAATATGAACTCATACGCGATGTACAATGCGACGCACAATACAAAGCAAAAATTAACCCAAATTTATTTTAGAAAATTTATAGTAGAAATTTAGGGGGTTTACAGTAGGCACCATTGGAGTAGACCATCTCTATGATGAATAGTCCTTCCCACTTGGACTCGAACTTCCCAGCCGTCTTGTGAGTCATCACTATCGGTCTCCGAACTGGTAAGACGAGGTCACCCACTTGAAATGTCCTTTCCCGAATCTTTTTGTTGAAGGCCCCTGAAATTCAAGCTTGATAAAGCTTGTTCCATTGTTGAGCTAGCAGACGCTTTTCATCCAATGCCCCCAACTTCTATAGCCGTTGGTGTTGATTGTCTTCGTCAGTCAGATGATTGGTGATAGCTGTAATGCCCCGTTCCGTATGGTGCATTATGATGAGTCATTGGCTCGAAGAATTGTATTGACCCGATTAAGTATCGATGCGAATCGATACGAGAGTACGTTGACCCAAGGAATGCATCGAGTAAGATCGATGCAAGTGTTAAGTTGGTCCAAGAGAAAGCATTGAGTCGGTTTGAAGATTCTAAAAAATTGAAACGACGCAAGGCATTAGTCCGATTCAGACAAGTATTGATTTTATTTGGTTTCCTGTGCAGGCTATACATTTACGCTGAAATATAAGAGGCCGGCATTTTGTCTTATTTACAACGGGGTCCGCAAAACCAAAACACCGCCTCACAATAGACTAGGGCATAGGCACGATAAGCCAAATCGGTCGTATAATTCAATGAAGCACGAAGTGCTCGAATGGCTAAGTCAGAAGCGTTGGCCATGCAACAAAGTTATGAAATCAAGCCGCATCGACTCGACAAAACGATAAGGCTTATCGGCTAAGGTAGGGGGACTTTGACTTCTCTTTCCTACTCCTTCATGCCTAAGTAAAATATATCGTTGTATGCTAAGTTAACCTATCGAGACCACGGGCGTGGCTCGATCGAGAGATGAACATAGTGCATGTCGAATACTATATATAACAATTGAAATAAAACGTACATCAAATATATGAGTCACTATGGAAGATTGAATATCGCAAAGGCGAGCACCTCAGTATGCAATCCATAAGAACATGGGATAACTGTATCGACAAGTGCCTCAACGCACGAGTCATTCTGTGCCCCCGCGCATGAGTTAGTATGCTAGAACATTGAAAGGCTATATCGGCACGAGTGCCTCAGTGCACGAGCTATAGAACATTGAATACCCTATCGAGGCATACCTCAGTTGCACGAGTCGGAGGTAAGGAACATACATTGAACACTAAGGAATAGAACATGAAATTACGGTATCGAGGTATGCATCGTATGCATGAATCAAAGAATAGAGAACAATCGTGTCAAGGCGTGCGTACGTGCACGAGAATTATAAAAGATTGCTTTGTTGCAAAGAGAACAGTTATGGGATGAATGTGACATAATAACTCAAAAATGTCCGGGGCCTTCGGGTCATTCGGTTGACGAATATTGAGTTGGGGCATGATGCCATTGAACATTGAACGAAGTATAGAATGTGAGAACATAGAAAGTTAATATGAGAAATACGAGATGATACGAAGTCTGAGTCACGGACTCAAGATATGTTTGGTTGTTTGAATATGACGCGCGTTGCATGGTCGAATGGACTTGAGAAATGGATTGGAGATAATCTTCCGTGCACGGGTGTTCCCTCGAACGGGTTTGCGCCGGAGCACCGGGACCGTTTGGCCTAGAAGCGACGTTAAACTTTGCAGGGCACACATCTCTAAGATGATTTTTGATCGGTTATTAATGTAAAAGCCGCACTGATTGGTACGCAACGGTAAGTCTCCGATTATTGGGATAACAACCCATCCCGTGAGGCACCGGGCTACCCAAATTGAGAAAAAAAAAGAAAAGAAAAGAACAAGAGAAACACCTTCAGTCCATTCTGGTGCGGATACACCAATGACCTTCATATAGTTAAAAAATAATATGCCAAAAGTTCAGGAACAATAGATCCTGCATAGAACACTTATAACATGACAGGAAAGGAATGAGGCGTATTCCCCTTGCGTCGGTGCAAGGGCGACTACTTCAATGTTGGTAAGAAGTCACGAAACAACACGAGATTACTATTGGTTGCCTGCTTGCTTTTGTGAATCGATATAACATACTTGCCATAATAGCATGTTTTACTACTTTCGAATATGCCATCAAGCATATCCTAAGGAGAACATAGAAAGATAACTAAATTGTATGTTGCATGAATCAATACATAACAAATGTCGGTTTATTTAAGTAGGTCTTTGATCATACAACAAGGACAAAAGTACTAATCCCCCACTAGATTGCTCGCAGGTTTAGTATGCATTCTGCTTGCGGCAAAGCTTCGCTTGATCGTGCTGAGGCATGAAATGCCATAGCATTTGATGCGTATGATCGCATTGATGCTCGGACTTGCAACATGACTGATGTAGCCAAGATATAGAAGGCATGATGTATGGAATGGTGTAATCCTATTGAAAGCCTTTGTATTCTCAGTTCATTTATCAATATAGAGAATTATTTCGTATACTATGTTTTCTTTCGTTGCTAATATCAAATCAAAGATAATCATTTGAGAACTTGTCATCTTGCCTTATACGAGTGTAACTCTAAACTCATACGACATTACGCCCCAGCGAGGACGATGATTCAGATAAATTGATGTGAGGACGATGATTCGAACAAATCGATGCGAGGACGAGATATTTTCTGGGTCAGGGCGTGACAAATTGGTATCAAAGCTCTAGGTTCAATTTCTTCAGGACGCTTGCTTCGTTTCAATTCCCAAGAGTTGCCCACCACGAATGAAATCACTCTTGACTCTACTCGATGCCGCATTAGATGTTCCATACAATAAGTCTAATATAAATTGTGTAATTTTGCCGTATATGTTTTGGAAATTACATGATGTTTGCTAAGGAAGTCACAAAATATTTGTTGCATCGAGTGCAACAAGCCGTAAAATAATTGTTGTTGCAAGCGCAACAAGTTGCGAGATGTGAATTGAGATGTTTGTTGCTGCAAGTGCAACAAGTTGAGAAATATGAATCAAAATATTTGTTATTTCAATACAACAGTCGATATGAGAAATATTGGTTACATCGTTATAATGAAAGTAGTAAAATGTTGCGGTATCAAATGTAACGAGTTGTGAATGATGCATTGTAATGAACATAAAAGTTGATATCGAATGCATTGAACGAATTCGAGCATTGCCTTTGAATGTCAAAAATAAATGGTTGCACAAGGTGCAATGAATGTCAGGATTAAATTATTGCACAAAGTACAATAGAAGTCGGAAATAAATTGTTGCACAAGATGCAACGGATGTCGGAAAATGAATCATTATATGAGATGCAACAGACGGAACTGAAATCGTAAGTCGATGAGAACGAATCGTTCGGTTGCACGCCGAACTTGTGTTGGCAAACGAAAATATTAGCCGAGTTGTGTCTGATTTTGATTTATCAAAAGTTACGGTTGTGATCGGCATGATCAATATAGAAATTGTAAGTTGGAATAAACAGTTGATTCATACCGAGTATGATGCGAGAAAAATAAATTTATTTTCGAGTGGTATATGCCATACCACATATGCGATGAATGACTTGATTCTGAGTGGTCTATGCTATATCACTTGTGCGATGAATTGTGTCGAAGCAGTGTGAGAATTGCGGAATGTTTGTCCGCAACGGACGAGAGAGTACCAAGACTCGATTGGAAATTTGTATGATGGTATGTTGATGCAAGTGTTCTTCGATAATCGGTTGGAATGATAGGGTGGGGACTCGTATCAATGAATGATAGTCAGACGAAAATTTGTAAGTCGGTCAAACGATTGAGACTAACGAAACGATTATGCCTTGATACAATAATCAGATCGACGGGATAGGAAAATTGAACTTATAGTCGAATCGCACAACTTACGACCTTGATAGGAATATAGGGCGAGACGAATCGCAATCGAATCGCACGACTTGCGATCTTTATAGAAATGTTGGGCAATACGAGTTATAATCGGATCGCACGATATGCGACTTCGGTAAAGAGTTGGTTGATGCGGGTAAATAGTGCCTAAGGGATAGTTGGTTATGTTATGACAAAACTCATTTGAGTACGACTGAAACACACAAAAGTTAGAGGACGTGATCGTATAACTCGAGGCTTCGATGTTGGATAATCGATAACTCGGTTACGTAATCAAAGTATAGCGAGATGCGGCGAATCAAAAAACAAGTTGATACGTATGGAAAAGTTTGTAGTGAACTTGGAGGTATGCAGTATGAACTAATATCGATGTTGATACAGATTCAAAGTTGACCCTCACGTTATCGAAATTGATATGACCTATCAAAATTGATACACAAGGAAACGTAAGCACGAAGTGAGAATACAAAACAGAGCGGGCTTACGATATCGTAATTTTTTGGGAATAGCAATACGAGAATGTCGAATTGGTTGATCGTAAACCTTGCGATTGATCAGACGAGACTGTAAAGTTATATCGATGATTGTTTTGATGCGTATAGCATCTCAGATGTCGACCGTGGTAGATAGACTCAAACTCAATACGAGTAGATGTTTCGTAAATTTCAGAATTATCGACGGTAGTGCATGAATTTACTCGGAGGATAGTTGTGCCTCAGTTGCACAAATAGAAATGGTTTGGTCCAAATTTGGGTAGTCGCATAGAAATCGTCGGAACATAATTTGGCTCCAAAATAATATAGAATGGTTTATAGTAAATGTCCTTCGTTAATAATCCACAATAATCGAGCGTAGCTTTGGGGCAGCTGACCCTAGAAGACTTAACCGTCAAATCAAAGTGAATATTGCAAACTCATAAGATGACCTATATAATGTCGCATATGAATTACATGGTGCATGTTGATGATAAGTCTAGGCAATTTTTAAGAATCGTGCTATACACGAGAGCGAGCAGTAAGAGAATGTCTTACAAGTTATGTCATTAGATTTGGTTTCACCTTGCAATTGAGCTTGCATGAATTGAACTTACATTCGATGTTGCAAGATGGACAAGTTTGGAATTAGGCTAGAAATTCTCTACTCGATAGGAATCGAACATAAGATGCATCGTAAAGACCCTCGTGTCAAAGAGATTGTTCTATTTGAGCATCGCCGACTCGAATTGAACTTTTGTGTCGAAAAGACCATTGCCTTTGAGCACTGTCAATCTGAGTTACACCAGGAGAATCTAAGCACGGTGTCTAGGTAAGTCACTTAGCAGGCGTAATCCTGATTGTTGATGCATTTGCAACTCAACAAAAAAATCGTATTGAAATGAATTGCATAGCCAGACTTCGGAAATAGTTGGGCAATAATTTCAAACGTAAGGCATTGCGAAGGATCGCTGCGATTGGATGCACGACGGCTTGACGTAACGCATAGTATTAATGGTCAGTGCAAAAAATTACGAAACGCAAAATGAAATTTTGAATCGCATCTCATACAGTGACTTTATTGAATGAATCACGTATGTATTAAATATACAGATACGATAAAATTTTAAAAACAGTCGCTAAAGATTAGTCCGATCGAGAGTACGAGATGGCAAGTATAGGATTGAAATTTATATGTCAGCTTTGTTCTAATTTTCTACCAATGGGATTGGCTGAAATATACATATTTTTGGGATAGGTGTACGATCCAAATCAAGTTGTATACTAAATTCAAATTGAGCTGCAGAAAAGACTAAAAGTTAATGAAAGCTTGTACGAGTGTTTGAAACGGAACAACGCTAGTTGGCGAGATCATGAAATGATCTAGAGAAACACTTGGAATTGAGTGTTGGTTTCGGTTCGAGGACGAACCTTGTTTTGAGTAGTATATTATGTAATGCCTATTCCGCACGGTGTATTATGCTGAGTCGTTGGCTCAAAAATTTGTGTTGACCCGATTAAGTATCGATACGAGAGTACGTTGACCAAAGGAACACATCGAGTAAGATCGATGCAAGTGTTAAGTTGGTCCGAAAGAAAGCATTGAGTCGGTTCGAAGATTCTAAGAAATTGAAACGACACAAGGCATTAGTCCGATTCGAACAAGTATTGATTTTAGTTGGTTTCGTGTGCAGGCTATACGTTACGCTAAAATATAAGAGGTCGACATTTTGTCTTATTTACAATAGGGTCCGCCAAACCAAAATATCGCCTTGCAATGGACTGGGCCATAGGCACAATAAGCCAAATCGGTCGTATAATTCAATGAAGCACGAAGTGCTCGAATGACTAAGTTAGAAGAGTTGGTCGTGCAACAAAGTTATAAAATCAAGCTGCATCGACTCGGCGAGACGACAAGGCATATCGGCTAAGGTGGGGGGACTTTGACTTCTCTTTCATACTCCTTTATGCCTAAGTAAGATATATCATTGTATGCTAAGTTAACCTATCGAGACCACGGGCATGGATCGATCGAGAGATGAATATAGTATGTGTCGAACACTGGATAGAATAATTGAAATAAAACGTACATCAAATGTATGAGTCGCTATGGAATATTGAATATCGTAAATGCAAGCGCCTCGATGCATAAGACATAAGAACATGGGATAACTGTATCGACAAGTACCTCAACGCATGAGTCATTCCGTGCCCCATGCATGAGTTAGTATGCTAGAACATTGAAAGGCTATATCAGCACGAGTGCCTCAGTGCACGAGCTATAGAACATTGAATACCCTATCGAGGCATGCCTCAGTTGCACGAGATGGAGGTAAGGAACATACATTGAACACTAAGGAATAGAATATGGAATTACGGTATCGAGGCATGCATCGCATGTACGACTCGAAGAATAGAGAGCAATCGTGTCAAGGCATGCGTACGTGCACGAAAATCATAAAAGATGGCTTTGTTACGAAAGGAACAATTGTGGCATGAATGTGACGGAACTATCAGATGTGACATAATGCCTCAAAAATGTTCGGGACCTTCGGATCATTCGGTTGACGAACATTGAGTTGGGATATAATGCCATTGGACATTGAAACAAAGTATAGAATGTGAGAACATAGAAAGTTAATATAAAAAATATGAGATTATACGAAGTCTGAGTCACGTACTCAAGATATGTTTGGTTGTTTGAATAAGACGCGTGTTGCATGGTCGAATGGACTTGAGAAATGGATTAGAGATAATCTTCCGTGCACGGGTGTTCCTTCGAACGGGTTTGCACCGGGGCGCCGGGACCGTTTAGCCTAGGAGGGACGTTAAACTTTGCAAGACAGACATCTCTAAGATGATTAGCGACCAGTTATTGTTGTGAAAGTCGTACTGATTGGTATGCAACGATAAGCCTCTGGTTAGTGGGATATCAACCCTTCCTATAAGGCGTCGGTCTACCCAAATTGAGAAAAAAAAAAGAAAAATAAGAAAATAAGAAACACCTTTAGTCCATTATGTCACGAATACGCCAATGACCTTCATATAGTTAAGGATCGGTGGACCGAATGTGCAAGAACAATAGATCCTGCACAGAGCACTTATAACATGTTAGGGAAGGAATGAGGTGTATTTTTCTTGCGTTGGTACAAGGACGAATGCGTCGATGTTGGTAAGAAGTCATAAAACAACACGAGATTGCTATTGGTTGCCTGTTTGCTTATGCAAATCAAAAATGCTTGCCATGATAACATGTTTTACTACTTTCGAATATGCCATGAAACAGATCCTAAGGAGAACATAGAAAGATAACTAAATTATATGTTGCATGAATCAATACATAACAATATTGGTTTATTTAAGTGGGTCTTTGATCAGTACAGAGAGGACGAAAGTACTAATCCCCTACTAGATTACTCGCATGTTCAGGATATATTCTACTTGCAGCGAAGCTTCACTTGATCGCGCTGAGGCATGGAACGCCATCGCGTTTGAAGCGTACGATCGTATTGACTCTCGAACTTACGACATGACTAATGCGGCCAAAATATAGAAGACATGATGTATGGAACGATAAAGTCTTTTGTGGGCAAGAGAGAACTTGAGTGTTGTAGTCAATCTAGCAAATTCAGTTGGGCTATTGAAAGCCTTTATAATCTTAGTTCATTTATCAATAAAGAGAATTGTTTCGTATACTCTATTTTTTCATTGCTAATATCAAATCAAAGATAACTATTTGAGAACTTGTCATCTTGTCTTGTACGAGTGCAACTCCAAACTCATACGGCATCACGCCCCAGCAAGGACGGTGATTTGGATAAATCGATACGAGGACGAGCAATTTTTTAGGTCGGGGCATGATAATAACTACCCGTAAAGACGGGATCTGGATCTCCAGGGGAAGCATAGCCTCGCTCCCATAAACGAGAGAGAATGGTGTGTTTCCCGTAGGTGTTCGAACATTTGTACGATAAGTCCACAGACATTCATCGAGCTTTTCGTTTCAGTCATGCTTATTGGAAGATACGACCTTCTTGAGCAATTTGACGATCGTCTTGTTAAATGATTCAGCTAGACCATTTGCTGCAGGATTATAAGCCGTTGATTCTATATTTTGTATTCGATTCTTATCACAGAATCGATCGAATGCGTGACTCACGAACTGAGGGCTATTTTCATGGATAATCCTTTTGGGAACTTCGAAGCAGTATATGACGTAATATTTAACAAAATTAATTATGTTCGAGGTTTTTACCTCAGCCAGTGGTATTGCTTCCTCCTATTTGGAAAAGTAGTCGCTGATGGCGAGGATGAACCGGTGTCCTTTGGAGGACGGTGGGTTGATCGGCCCAATGATGTCCATTTTCTATGCTTCAAATGGCCAGGCGGCCACTATGGGATGTAGTAACTCCGAAGGTTGGTAGATGAAGTCAGCATGCAACTGACATACCCTACACTTCTTTGCGTAATCAATGACATCTTCCATCATAGTGGACCAGTAGTAGCCTATGCGATGTAGTCGGTCCTGCAACTTAGGACCAGGCTGGTGAGCCCCACAGGTACCATCGTGTGCCTCTCGGAGTGCTTCTTGCGCTTTGGTCTCGGATAGACACCGTAGGAGGAGTCCATCGTATGAACGACGATACAACATTTTGGCAGTCATGTCATAGAAGAATCGGAGTGAGCACCTTTTGACGGAAGTGGCTTCCTTCGAGTCTTCGAACAGGACTCCATAGACTGTATAGTCTATAAACGGGAATCGGCAGTTCCAAATGTCAATATTAGTGTGTATTTATACTGAGTAACTCAGATATATATATACAGGTTACTCTTCGGGCAAACCTGTTCTTAACCCATCACCGTGACGGATATTGGGTTCCAACATGAGCTACCAGAGAAGCGACGAGACCTGCGAGTGCGTCAGCTTCTAAGTTTTGCAATCGAGATACATGTTCTACAAAGAACCCTATAAAGGTAGAAATGATATCGATTGCTGCCTGGTGGTAAGGAATCAGATCTTTATGCCGAACCTCATATTATCCTCGAACCTGGTTGATAATCAGCTTTGAGTCACCGTAGGTCTCAATGTAGTCGACACCTAACTGGTTAGAGAGCTGAAGCCCGATGATAAGAGCGTTGTGTTCAATAATATTATTGGTGCATGATTCCATGAGGGAGTATGCACTGTGGATGACTAAGCCGTCGGGAGCGATGAGAATGACTCAGACCCCTGCGTTGATCTCATCTTTGGGCTCTATTCTTGAAGCACCCTCAAAGAACATACGCCAAACATGATTGTCTGAGACTGCATTGGACTCTAAGACTTTATTTGGGATATCTTCGTAGAGTTTTGACGTCTCCGGTACAGGATGTGCCTCCAAAAAGTCGACCAATGCTTGGCCCTTGACTGCCTTTTGTGGACAAAGACCATGTCATAAGGCGTCAAGAGGATTGCCCATGTAGCTAACTGTGAGTTTAGGGCCCCTGGTTCGGTTATAAGTATTCTGAGAGGATTGACTCGGGAGATGACATGGATTGTTTGTCCAGCTACATAATGGTGCATCTTTTGAATGACAAAGAGTAGAGCGAGACACTCATTCTCCATAAGATTATACCGATGTTCAGCACCAATCATGATCCTGATGAGATAGTATATTGCATATTCGTGTCCTTTGTTGCTTCTCTGAGCTAGCAAAGCATCGAGAGAATGGTCCATGGCTCGGACTGTCACGACCCACACCTAGTATTTGGGCACGAACCGTGAGTACGTCCAGCCTACACCGCAGAGTCGGCGGTAGTACGCTGTCTAGTCATCTCCATATTTATAAAACAACCACTCAATTTATATGTATTGCACAGTTTAAACCACATCACGGAATAGTTTAAAATAAGATGAATCATATATAAAATGTCACAGTTTGGAGAGGAGGATAAATGAATCTGACAAACTCCAACATAGATCAAGAGTATAAAATGGCATAGTCTCCAAAGATGAATGAACTAAAGTACAATCACAAGACAACTCATGAGTCACAAAATAGAAATACAATCTAAAATCCCAAAATAATCCAGTCTATGAGAATGCTACATAAATCTCCTAAAAATCATCTGCAGTAGGTAACTCTGTGTAGGCAGCCTCCAGTTCACCCTGTGCACCAAAATTAGGATCTGCAGTATGCTCATAATACGTAGTACAGAAATCCTCTAACTCATCACCTAAAAATGTTGGTTATCCAGTCAGGAATGGAACAAGCACACAAACTGTAAAGCTATCCTCAACTTAATAGATTTGCCAGTGCATAAATATAGCATATGTGAAATGAACTAGAAGGTAAGCTAATAAGAGAGTATATTTAGAATGAAAGCATAAACCGCAGAGTGTGGTATGTCAAGTAGAAAGAATGTAAAAGCATAATGACATGGCAAATGGTGAGATGTAAAATAATAATAAAAGACAACTATCTAAGTGTGTTGAAATATCCTTTTCGATATGTGAACGGCTAAGGGGTAAATATGGCACCCTGCACGTGTTATGTGCAGCTGCTATCAGTCAAGATTAGACATAATTAGGATGGAATGGGTAGTTCACATGTCTACTAAGATATTTCTCCGTCCCGACCAGTATATATGGGCCCAGACAAGTCACGGAACACAATGATAAAATAATGCAAGAACATGATAAATGGGGTCCATGATACTATCTCGTGTGTCCATCGTGTCATCAAACAAGAAACATATGAATAAATGTGTACTGAACAAATTTACCAGAATTGGAAGCAATCAGAGAATGTACTTGCCTGTAGTCCTGAGCTGGTGGTATGAATCAAGTGCTGAGTCGGAGTCCAACAAATCTATATTATGAATCAATTTCTAATCAACAGATGAAATCAACCAATGAGTCTATTTAACTATTAGGAATCTACTTATTTCTAGGCATTATTCCATATAATGTTTAACCACCTATTTACTACCATATTAGTATCTAGGTTCAATAATACTCTAACCTACTTCATTGCCTCATTCATAAGACTTATTATTTGTAATCATTAAGTAATAGTTATTGAATAATGATTATAATATCATTAAGCAATGATTGATTAGTAACTCCTAATCATTAAATTTCCTAATGATTAGGTAGAATAATTGAAATAATTATTAATGATTAGTGTTGGGTAGTGTTATATTTGGATCATATATGCTACTGAACGGTTCATTGCATAAGAAGTAGAAATTAAGATGTGGGACCCATTGTATTATTATTACTACTATTTATGAAGGGATTACCTAGGCTTCTTTTTCTACTATCCACTGTGCTGCACACGGTTTACGCCCGAACTTCATGGGCCAATCATACAACACCCGACCCTCTTTTTGCATTGTGTATATATATGTATATTAAGATGAAGGCAGACCCGAGCCAACAGAGCGTAAACCCGAGAGAGGAGTTTTCGACCTCCTCTCCTTAATACGCGCGAGAGTGGAGAGTTTCCATCTAAACACTCAAACCCTAAGAACGCCGACATCCGTGCACCGACCCCCTACCCAGGCGATCGCTCGCCGCTGGCATCACCACCACTGGCGGCCGGGAACAGCCGCCGACCCGCGCGCGCGGTCAGGATCGTCAGAGCACAGCGCAGCAGTAGCAGTTGCAACACCGACTTCCCGATAAGATTCTGATCTCGATACTCCGTCTTTTCGTGAACCGTAAATTAGTTTGGAAAGCCAACATAACCTTCTCGAAACCCCAGTAATTAGATTTCGTATAGGATGCACAACCAGACCATGAGATCGACCCGAAGTTGGTCAAAAACCTATAGAAAACAGAACACAAAGACAGTCCAAGCATCCATGTTGGAAGATCATTTTCGATCGATCCAGTACCATATTAGGAATTCTAATTGAACATGTTTTTAGACAACATATAGGGCTAGAAAACCTTTTTTGCAGAAACCAATTTTGATAACTGTGTGTCGAGAAATCGAATCCCAAAGTTTCCCAAAAATCTGTTTTCAAAACTTGAAAATTGTTCCACACGACCTGCGTCACGCCAATCCGGACGACGTGGTCGCGTACCGAAAGGATCGAAAGCTGCGTAACAGCTTTGTGGTCGTGTGGGCTTTGACGGAATTCAAATTGGTCGCGTGTGCGCGACGAATTCGACGCGTATCCGTCGGAATCGTCCCGTATCCGTCCAATGCAAATTCAGTCAAAACTTTGTGCACGCTCGTCAGATTGAGACGAAACTTGTGCCAACAGAACCGTATCATTTTTCTGGTCCTGTATGCCAAGTTTGGTCCGATTCTGAGACAGTTGAAATCGACGTCGCTTTGCGGGCCCTACAGTCCCACTCAACGGGCGATTTTGTGCACGGCCCGCCGAAATCCAACTTTGGACATACGGTTGGGTTCGTATCGAAAAACTGGATCTGTAGACATATAGTTTGATGACTTTAGAGACCGTTGACTCTGGCACGCTTTTCGGTGCAAAATGGGTCCAACGGCGGATATCGTTTTGTCCGAAATTACCGTTTTGCCCCTGTGTCCAGAATTGGACTTAAGGACAGGCAATCCTAGCTAATTGGACTATTCTGAGATCATTGGTATTGTCTGTTTCAGCTTCTGGGGACTGTTGTACGGGTTTTGACTATTGTGGCATATTGAGTAATTTGGATCATCGGTTTCACCAGCACAGGACCACAGGCGAGTACAGTTTATTGTCTGTATTTCGATATTGATCTTTACTATATTTCATTGATTAGTCATTGGTTATGTGATATTTTTATACTCTATTATAAATTATTGAGTCGGGAATGAGAAGTACCAAGGATGTATGATCAGACCGTAGACCTTGTAGATCTCGTAGACATTGTAGATCTTGTAGACCTTGTTTACTTTCATGCAGTAGATCTTGTAGACCTTGTTTACTTTCATGCAGTAGATCTTGTAGACCTTGTTTACTTTATGCAGTAGATCTTGTAGACCTTGTTTACTTTCATGCAGTAGATCTTGTAGACCTTGTTTACTTTATGCAGTAGATCTCGTAGACCTTGTTTACTTTATACAGTAGATCTCGTAGACCGTGCAGTGTAGTACCCCAGACCGATCACATGTCAAAGGTACTTCTAACGGTGGGAAGTATACTGGTCTATTTTTACTATTGATTTTCTCACGGCTTTACTGTTATTTTTAAAACTCATGATTGATGCCTAACCTTTGTCTTATAGTCATTTTCTTTATTTGAAATTGTATTCAGTGAATTGTGCTCGTTCCATTCCTGACTGGAAACCAACATTTTTAGGTTAGCCGTGGATTCACTTAGCTTGGGAAGTGACGGGGGATACTTGCAGACAAAAGCCTAGAGACTAGCTAGATAGTTGAGTTGTAGTCATACCTTTATTTGTACAAGTTTATATTCTTCTACAAATGTAAAACTTGTAATCTTTGTAAGTTAAATTAATTATGTGAATGAGCATTGTTTGTGATTTTGATCTTCATGGCCGTGACAGCGTTCTACCGCTGACACTGCGGCGTAGGCTGGCTTGGACACGTCTCGTATCCGTTTAAAAAAAAATGGGTGTGGGTCGTGACATTATTCTCTTACTTGTTATGGTATTCTTGCTTTGAATGACACCCTATTCATTGTTATTCCTGGAATCTATGTTAACTCTAGTCCCATATCTAACACCTGTGTTGGAGCACATTGTCTAATACCTTCTCTTATGTTATACTCCCTCTAGTGCCTACAGTGACTTCCAGGTTGTGCCTAGCCTGTGACAAGGCTTGTGTAACTGCTATGGTTAATTTACTACTGTCCATATCAGAAAAACCCCCCTGCTCTACAGAAAACATATATATACAAGGTCCCATACATTACATGGCCTGCTCATTATAGGATACACTAATTTTGACTAGGATTATTGGTATAGAACATGGGTCTTTACTCCATGTGCCTGCACCAGGAACAATATGGATGAGTAGGGTTGGTTCATCTTCCATACTTATATTTGAACTGCATTTGGCAGTTAAGTCACTTTGAAATGGAAAGCCTCTTCTCAACAACCCATAAGGGCTCTGCTACCCCATTGTTTCTAGGCTAGGTGACCTCTGCACCTTACTGCTATTTGTATACAACTTAAATAATGATACTCTTATTTGATGCTATCCTTATAGGGTTAAGCCAAACTTCCTCAACTGACGCTCATCCAGACAATGTTATATACATTGGCCACAGTGGTCTGATGCTATGTGGTTTCCTTTGTAGCTTTAAGCAATATGGAACCTGTTATGCTGGTGTAAGGGGCCAGGTTAAGGTGCTAGTTAGGAAGGACTAGGTTCAATCTCATTACCTATTAGTTATACATAGAATCAGGGAAGAGATTTACATATTCTCAGGGTTTCTCTATCAGCCATCCCCCTGTACAAACTCGAGCACTCTCCCATGGTACAGCTACTAGTACTGCCTATGTTTCCAGGAATATTATTCCACACACCATCTACCTAACCTCTTGCTGTAATTGACCAATCCTGGAACCTAGCAGGGTGAGCAATACAGGGTGCAAGGTGATAACTGCAGGCAAGTTATCAGCCTGACAGCAACAGGTAAAGCATAACACGAGCAATATAAGGAGAGACACACACGCACACGAGGGGACCTACATGTATATAAGGGACTGGAGCAAAACCAATGCAAAACTTGTGTCTTTATTAACAATTTGATTCTAATGCAGCCTCTGCCTAGGAACCATCCTATCTTCCTAATGTATGTCATACAGTCGATTCCCCATCCTTACTTGAGACTCGATCTGACCCATACACTTTAAGCCAACTGATATGACACCCCTTTCACTCTGAGATTTTAATTACTGATACCACAACAGGTATCATTGGCACATGATACGAGTTCCATGTATGGGCAGTTAGCATACTCAGGCACCCTAAATAACTCAGTGCAAGTGCAACTCCTATTTGAGTGCTAGAAAATATGCAACATGATTATGATGCTACAACTACAGGTAATGGGAAGATTGATCCCTCTGCTACAACCAGGTGACATGTTCTCCCCAGTGTTTGGTCTACCCAATGTATCAAAAATATTGTTTGTCTATGAAACCTATATACAAACAAACAAGTCTCCAAACTGTTTATAGGTATCTCATCATATAGTTGAGAAGAGACAGGTATCACAGGGTGTCTCAGATTTAGGGCAACCTACCCAATACATTGATGGTTCCTAAAATCATGGTAAGTAGACACAGGCAGTATAGACATTATCGAATCTCAAGAGGAGTAACATGGGTTAGATACTATGGCGTGGCATGGTATGTGCTCAAACAAACCATAGTTCATAGGTAAACCACTTGATAAAATAAATGCTCAATTATTTATAACTCCGAAATTATTATGTCTGGTTTGGACACGTCTCAATTATTTACCTAATAATGGTTCCTAAAATCATGGAAAGTAGACACAGGCAGTATAGACATTGTCGAATCTCAAGAGGAGTAACATGGGTTAGATACTATGGCGTGGCATGGTATGTGCTCAAACAAACCAAAGTTCATAGGTAAACCACGTGATAAAAGAAATGCTCAATTATTTATAACTTCGAAATTATTATGTCTGGTTTGGACACGTCTCAATTATTTACATAATATAATAGCATCTGATGCATATATCTGGCATCCTCTGATACCAACCTGATACTTGAATATCCTGTGATCTGATGTACAAAGTATCACCTGTCATCTGCAGTTGTTGCAACTGCACCTATCTCCTATTCATTCCTGTTTACATCTTACAGTAACTCTCATACACCCTTAGTCTCGTTAACTTATGCTACTCAGATAGGTATAGCCTACCCACATATGTTCTGAACTCTCCTCAGGCCCTTGTCCATGTTCTGATGTCCACAATACCACATCCCTACACCAGTTTACGTGGTATCCATTGCTATTAAGCAATAACCCCCTTACATAAAGAGATCGACACATGCTATATTGCCTACACTATAATCCTGGTTCCTGGACACTGCTTCCTATGGGTTCGTTTATTAGTCTATTCGAACTCTCTCTCAATTGGCCTTGCCTATTCCTTATACATCGACCCGTAG
This sequence comes from Iris pallida, assembly GCA_029216955.1. Lineage (NCBI taxonomy): Eukaryota > Viridiplantae > Streptophyta > Magnoliopsida > Asparagales > Iridaceae > Iris > Iris pallida. The sequence goes on along the minus strand of JANAVB010034418.1, from coordinate 10,844,650 downwards.
CTATAGGTGATTACTGATACATGTGTGTCTATAGTACTCGTATGCAGAGGCTGCCTATATCTAAGCATTTGTCATGACAACATATAGAGACTATTCTATATTAGTATCACATGTTACATTCGAGGGACACATGCATCCTAAAATTCTATTACCACTTATGATCCTTGCTATTCCCACTGTCCCCTAGACACACGATGGTCAACCTACAGAGGCACTTTGCCCTGTCGAATCCTGCTTCTATTATCATACGATATATTTATTACATAGGCTGATTGATCCTCTCAGACATTAAACCAAACACAAATGTAGACGATCAATTCATGGTTTGAGGACAGCAGGAGATTACCTGTCTTGAGTCGGATACGATATTTCCCTTGATCACATGTAACACCCAGTTTTCCAAATGAGGGCAATTTTGAAAATTTATATTTATAATCATTTAATAATAATATTTAAATCATATTGTGATTTTTGGTGATTTTTTTAATTAATTTAAAACTATTTAAAATGTTGATTGGTGATTTTGATGGTTAACTAGTTAAACCCTAGTTTTGCTAAACCTAGAGACTAACCATGACCAAGGGAGCCTAGTCACGTGATTAGAATTTCATATTCCCAATTTTTAGACTAGGAGTATTTTGGTCATTTTGACAATTTTGTGAATTTGTAATTTATGTTAATTAAATATTGTGCTAGCCTTTTTTGTGAAGCCTTAACCTAGAAGTTAACCTAACCTAGATTAGTCATGAGGTTAAAATTAGGGTTAGAACATTCCTACTAAGTGCCAAGGTTAGTAATATCTAGATATTATTAGGAAGAGATATTTCTTTTTAAGATATTTGTGAAAAGAAGCCTTGGACCAATAGGAAGCTTGGAAATTGGGTGAAGGAACCTCAACCACTCATCTAAAACCCTAACCTTAATGATTTCAACAGCCACACAAGACCCCCCTCCTATAAAGTCACATTAACAAAGCCTTGGCCTCTTTTACAAACCCTAGAAAAAAGCCCTACTTGTTCTTCCCTAAAACTCTTCCCATTAATCCAAATTGAGCCCAAATTGAGTCAAATCAATTGCATCATCATCCCCAACAGTAGAGGATACTTGTGGGGGCTTGCTAGCAAGGTTCGAGGACGATTGAACCGGAAAAAATCGAAGAAGACGTCGAATCGAGGCTCTTTACATTGAGATTCTAGCTCTCAATAGGTAAACCTATCTACACCCATTGAAATCATGATTTTTCTTCATAGATGCATTCATTTAGGGTTCCCCTAGGTGTAGCCCAAGTTTGGTAGGAATCCGTGTCCATTTCGTGTCCGTATCGGACACGTATCGGTGTTTTTAATAACGTGTTTGTTGAAATGCTTGTGAGAATTAAAAGGTGTTAATTTCAAAAACTAATTGAATAGAAAAATAGTTTTTTAAGTATAGATCACAAAACCCTAGGACTGAGCACGATTTAGGCTCGTATCCGTATCCAAATTGGACACGAACACGCTGTACGACACTGTCGTACAGTGTCCTGCTACTCGGGCGTCCTAGCGGACGCGACACAGCAACTCAGGCCATGAAACTTGACACACACGTTGTCCTAATGACTGACACTTGTAAATTTTCATGGCTTCTCGTTTAGTGTGCACGAAGAAATTGGACCTGCACTAATTTTGTACAGTGCTGTGCATACTAGTTTCGAGACACTGATACGCACGCTTAACTCGGACACGACACACTTTAGACACGATACAGGCACTTGTATCCCTAGCCCTATACCTACCCTAGGGTTGGACACGAGCACGAGGCTCGAGGGTCGACACACGAGTCCCTAGATTGCATTGCACCTGTGCACGATGCAGCCTATGCACAGTCCTGATACTATTTTCGAGTTGTTTCTTGGACACCTCGTGTCCATGTAAATGGACACGAATACACTCCCTAGACACGTGAACATATGGTTAACACCCCTACATAACTAATTTCTAAATTCTATGGTTTAATTTAGGTTTTTGAATGTCAAGATCATGTATCAGTCGAAGTTTTTAGAAATGTGAAACTGAGATTCACTGTTAATAGTTGAAATCCTGGAAATTGATTTCCTGTTTCTTTAAAACTGAAATTTTGATGTTAATTTGCTATGTTGATTCATACACATGTGTGGTAGTTACTGTGAGTGTTGGATTTGCATGATAGGTTGGGATGTGAACTGATAACAGTTTCAGGACTTGAATATCCTAAACTTTTCATTCTCTTTAAGAAACTGATTTTGAAATTAGATTAGAATTGAATTATAGGTATTAGTATTTTCCAGTTCTTTATTGAATCAACTGACAGTTAAAGAATACCTGAATGCATAACAGTGAGCTGAAATAGAACCTGAGAACTGGGTTGGGATGGTTTAAGTAAACCTGAGATTAGGTTGGTAATCAACTGACAGTTAATTAAAAACCTAAAATGGTGTATAACAGTTAACTGAGATTATGCTTTAAACTTCTGTATTGGATTGGTTTAGAGTTAGGATATTGAGTGAACCTGAGAAATTGTTTAACAGTGAGGACTGAGAGTTCATTACATTGATACCTGGGTTGTTTAGATTATAGATGTTTTGATTTCAAATTTGGCATTTTCATTTGGGGTTCAAGGTTGGTTTCAAATGGGCATTATTCAGTTTAGTCCTACATGCCAATTGCTCATATCCATGATACACCCCTCCTGTCAATACACACACAAAACTAAGGATTCCTTGACTGTTTGTATAAAACTAAAAACTGATTTGGGTTAGGGGTTGGTTTGAATCTAGATTTTGTAATGTTTTGAAGGTGTATGTATAGTAATGAGTTTATGATAGTGTGACTTTGAGAGAGGTATATATATATGTGAATAGGTTTTGATTCCTAATATAGAATGTGTGAAAAACCTGAGAGCCAATATTGAGTGAAAAACCTGAGAGTTCAGGATAGTGAGGACCTGAGATTAGAGGGAATTTAACTGTCAATCACTAAAGTCATTCCTGAGATAAATGTAATGAAATCCTGAATGATTCATATGTATAAAACTGAGAACATGTTTCTTTTGACTGAGAATTGAGAATGGTAAACTGAGAACATGTGTTATACACAAACGTACACACTACATTGCCTATTTCCTGGGTACAACATAACCTATCCACATGGTTGATGTTTCCCTAACCTATGTTGTATCTACACACACATGTGTATGTTTATTACACACACACCAATGCATTACATTTCATATATATGTTATATAGACATTTGCAAACATTATTCATATGAGGGTATATGGTTTAAATAGTGATTATGTGTGTTCTTAGTTATAGGGATAATTGTTATATATATACATATGGGTTTAGGTGTTGTGCATAAGTTTTGGGTAGGTTATATCATGCTTGAACTATAGGCTATGTAGGTTAGGTTATGGAATGTGGGTTGGACTTGGCATTTGGTATCTTAGTAAACCAAGAGCTTGGGGAACATATAGGTAGCTATCTAGAGTCTTAACCTAGATTGACTAGCTTTGAGATTAGAATAGCCTAGAAGCATATGTTAGTTATCTTAAGGTTGACCAATAGTCCAGAGTTTGACCAGAGTTGACTCTTTAACCTAGATTGGACTACTTGACCTAATTTGACTAAACAGTTGACCAAAAGTCAAAATTGAGTCTAGATGTGACTAATTGACCTAGTTTGACTAGAGTGTTGGCTTGGGTTGACCTAGAATTGACCAAGTTTGACTTGGACCTAGTTTGACCTAGACAGTTGACCAGATTTGACTTAGAGTTGACTTTGACCTAGATTTGACTTGGAATCATGTAGATTATATCGTAGACTTTATTTTCCTTGTTCTAAACACATTATAATCCATACTGCTTTATTTAGGACATTGTGACTCCGGTGCGGACATCTGATATTACATTACTCTTTTCAGAGTATCAGGCGAGTACATTCTCTGATAGTTTTTTCATTTACTTGTCAATTAATGTACTTCAGTTCTAGTTAGTTTTATGTGATTCTTACAACACGTATGGATATTTCTGGATTCATGTATGCGACACATATACCATTTTGTCTGGCCTCTATTTCTGGAATTACTACTGACATCATCTTCTGGAAACACTTCTGGCATCACCTTCTGGAATCATTACTGAAACCACCTACTGGAATCACTCTAGAATCTTTTGCTGGTATCATTACATTTGGCTGGACTCATCTTGATTCTCGTGTCGTTTCTGGATTTACTTGTACTTGTGGGCGAGGAAATATTGGAGTGGACATGTGAACATTTCCAAATACTGGAACCACTCCCTTAGAATTATTCTGGAACGATAGCCATCCCACACTTGGCTGAGTGTACGGTGTGCCGTATTACCTACAGCCGTTTACATGTAGATCTTGGTATTTTAAAACACACTGTTAGAGTATAGGCTGGACTCACCCTGGAACCTTTGATCACCGACTGGACTCACCTCATACCGGACTCATCTTGTACTGGAATCACCTGGTATCAGATTCATGTTGTCTGGATTTACTTGGGTTTTGCACTTGTTACATTTACATTCTGGACTTATATTATGTTGCTCTAGTTCAGCTAATTTCTATTTACAGTCTTCATTGCTATGATTTCTTTTCTTGTTTTATTTACCTAACTTATCTTGTATCTTAACTGTTTCTCTATACCATCACCTATATACAAACTACCATATTCATCAATAAAACTGTCTATAACTGCTTTATAGTTCTCTGTCATTTACTTGGAATTTCTTGATGATTTGTACTCGTTCCTGTCCTGACTGGACCATTGAAAATATTACAGATGACTGCCCTGAGGACGTTTGCCCTACTTGCCTTGGAGCAGGAGATGGCTTAGCTACCTATGGCCCCGACACTCAGGAGTGATCGGGAGACTAGCTAGTAGACTTGGTTTATTTTTTATGTTTTAGAATTTGAATTGTAATAACTTGAGATACGAGTTTGTATTTGAGTTTGTTTGAGATATTATTATTTAGTAGTTTATAAATGTTGTTGTTAGTCTTTAGTGATAAACTTCTGTGTTATCTTATCATTCTTAGACTGTGATTGAGATTTATTATATCTATACTTGTCCTCCGTTCGGAGTTGAGACTTGACAAGTACATTATATAATTGCGTGAGTTGTTGATTAAATAGTAACCTAGGACAGCATTCTACCGCAGACACTGCGGCATAGGCTGGACGTACCCACTTCTCGTGCCCTTACTCTAGGGTGCGGGTCGTAACACGTTTTTAGTGGTGGCCCATGCAGGTCGAGTTTAGGTAGTGGTATTCGAACTAGAGTATCACTACAGCCTGCGATATGATTGAGAAATTGGCTTAAATGGAGAGGTACTCAATCACAGTTAGGAAAAATTCTGCTTCAAATCATGCCATCTACATATCTTACTGATTGTCTTCTTGAAATAAACTGTCCTCCTTGATTTTATCGATTCCTGCTCAGTATTGACTTCCTTTTCGATCTGTCTTCAGGATGGTGGAGACACGATCACATCGCTCTGGTATAGTAGCCGCTGGAGAGGGGTCTACCACCTCTCGTCCATTGTAGCAGCCAGTTGAGACTGTAGCACCTTCTGTTCCTGATCAGACAGGAGCTGCTGTAGCCATTGGAGGTATGCTCCACTTGTTCAGAGGACGACCCCAGTCATTTCTGAGATATTTCAGCAGCAGCATCAGCAGCCACCTGCAGGAACAGTTGACGTCGTTCAGCTGTTGGCTTTCTTCAGGCAGTACATGGAGAGTCAACAGACCCAGCAGCAGAGGCACATGGCAGAGCTCAGCAGAGGCATTGAGCTGGCAGTGACGGCAGTGGAGAGAGTCGTAGCTCAGCCAGCGGCAGTCCCGCAGCCGTACCAGCCACGGAAGAAGGGCATCCAGGACTTCCAGAAGATGCACCCGAGAGACTTCTGAGGGACAGAGGGGATCCTGTATGCCGATGAGTGGATCGAGAATATGGAGGAGATCTTCAGGCTGGCTGAGATCCCGACGTGGCTCCAGATAGAGGCAGCGGCCAGTATGATGCCGGATCTGGCCCGTACATGGTACCAGACCGACCCGAGGGTTGGCACAGCAGGACAGACTTGGACAGCATTCAAGAAGCTGTTCAAGGAGAAGTTCTTTCCCGACGCAGCATTAGGAGCCCTCGAGACCCAGTTCGAGGCCTTAGTTCAGGGGAGCCAGTCCGTGGAGGAGTACGCAGGAGAGTTCTGTCGCCTGAGCAGATTTATGGAGGAATTGTCGGAGACGACAAAGGCTCGAAGGTTCCGAAAGGGCTTGGTAAAGGAGGTCAAGTCCTACACCAAGAACGCCCGCGGTGCTACATTTGAGGAGATCCTGGTGGACGCACTAGCTGCAAAGGATGATCTTGAGCTTAGCCTCAAGAGGGAGCGAGACTCCCAGGGTGGTAGCAGCAGCGAGGGTCAGGCCAAGAGGCCCCATGTGCAGGTTCAGCAGGCACATGCACCCGTGAGAGTGCAGCAGGCACAACATCAGCCTAGAGGACAGGACCGCAGGGTGCTGACTTGTGCCTACTGCAAGAAGGCAGGGCATGTTTGGGAGTATTGTAGGAGGAGACTGAAGGTTTGTCTATTCTGTGGGTCTGGTGCTCACAAGATGATAGATTGTCCCGTTGCACCTCCTCTTCGGGGAGCTAGGCTACCTGCAGCTCAGCACCAGAGGGGTGGAGCTTTTGCTATGGCAGTCGAGGAGACTGACGTTGCAGGTGACGGGTTAGCAGGTTTGACTTCCTTGTTCTTCTCTCCCACCTTCATGTGTTATTTCCACTAGTACCTGCCAGGATATGTTGTGATATGCTAGATAGCATAGTTACCCTGTTCGATACTGTGGAATCACGACCAGTAGGATAGAGTTTGCATATTATCTTGACCTTGTTTGATTCGGGGGTTTGACCTAGCACGAGTACGATCATCTAAATTTCGAGGACGAAATTCTTCTAAGGGGGGTAGACTTGTAACACCCAATTTTCCAAATGAGGGCAATTTTGAAATTTTATATTTATAATCATTTAATAATGATATTTAAATCATATTGTGATTTTTGGTGATTTTTTTAATTAATTTAAAACTATTTAAAATGTTGATTGGTGATTTTGATGGTTAACTAGTTAAACCCTAGTTTTGCTAAACCTAGAGACTAACCATGACCAAGGGATCCTAGTCACGTGATTAGAATTTCATATTCCCAATTTTTAGACTAGGGGTATTTTGGTCATTTTGACAATTTTGTGAATTTGTAATTTATATTAATTAAATATTGTGCTAGCCGTTTTTGTGAAGCCTTAACCTAGAAGTTAACCTAACCTAGATTAGTCATGAGGTTAAAATTAGGGTTAGAACATTCCTACTAAGTGCCAAGGTTAGTAATATCTAGATATTATTAGGAAGAGATATTTCTTTTTAAGATATTTGTGAAAAGAAGGCTTGGACCAATAGGAAGCTTGGAAATTGGGTGGAGGAACCTCAACCACTCATCTAAAACCCTAACCATAGTGATTTCAACAGCCACACAAGACCCCCCTCCTATAAAGTCACATTAACAAAGCCTTGGCCTCTTTTACAAACCCTAGAAAAAAGCCCTACTTGTTCTTCCCTAAACCTCTCCCCATTAATCTAAATTGAGCCCAAATTGAGTCAAATCAATTGCATCATCATCCCCAATAGTAGAGGATACTTGTGGGGGCTTGCTAGCAAGGTTCGAGGACGATTGAACCGGAGAAAATCGAGGAAGACGTCGAATCGAGCCTCTTTACAATGAGATTCTAGCTCTCAATAGGTAAACCTATCTACACCCATTGAAATCATGATTTTTCTTTATAGATGCATTCATTTAGGGTTCCCCTAGGTGTAGCCCAAGTTTGGTAGGAATCCGTGTCCATTTCGTGTCCGTATCGGACACGTATCAGTATTTTTAATAACGTGTTGTTGAAATGCGTGTGAGAATTAAAAGGTGTTAATTTCAAAAACTAATTGAATAAAAAATAGGGTTTTAAGTGTAGATCACAAAACCCTAGGACTGAGCACGATTTAGGCTCGTGTCTGTGTCCAAATTGGATACGAACACGCTGCACAACACTGTCGTGCAGTGTCCTGCTGCTCGGGCATCCTAGCGGACACGACACAGCGACACAGGCCACGAAACTTGACACACACGTTGTCCTAATGACTGACACGACACTTGTAAATTTTTACGGCTTCTCGTTTAGTGTGCACGAAGAAATTGGGCCTGTACTGATTTTGTACAGTGCTGTGCATACTAGTTTCGAGACACTGATACGCACGCTTAACTCAGATACGACACACTTTAGACACGATACAGGCACTTGTATCCCTAGCCCTATACCTACCCTAGGGTTGGACACGAGTACGAGGCTCGAAGGTCGACACACGAGTCCCTAGATCGTATTGCACCTGTGCACGATGCAGCCTATGCACAGTCCTGATACTGTTTTCGATTTGTTTCTTGGACACCTCGTGTCCATGTAAATGGACACGAATACACTCCCTAGACACGTGAACATATGGTTAACACCCCTACATAACTGATTTCTAAATTCAATATTTAATTTAGGTTTTCGAATGTCAAGATCATATATCATTCAAAGTTTTCAGAAATGTGAAACTGATATTCACTGTTAATAGTTGAAATCCTGGAAATTGATTTCCTGTTTCTTTAAAACTGAAATTTTGATGTTAATTTGCTATGTTGATTTATACACATGTGTGGTAGTTACTGTGAGTGTTGGATTTGCATGATAGGTTGGGATGTGAACTGATAACAGTTTCAGGACTTGAACATCCTGAACTTTTCATTCTCTTTAAGAAACTAATTTTGAAATTAGATTAGCATTGAATTATAGGTATTAGTATCTTCCAGTTCTTTATTGAATCAACTGACAGTTAAAGAATACCTGAATGTATAACAGTGAGCTGAAATAGAACCTGAGAACTGGGTTGGGATGGTTTAAGTAAACCTGAGAATAGGTTGGTAATCAACTGACAGTTAATTAAAAACCTAAAACGGTGTATAACAGTTAACTGAGATTATGCTTTAAACTTCTGTATTGGATTGGTTTAGAGTTAGGATATTGAGTGAACCTGAGAAATTGTTTAACAGCGAGGACTGAGAGTTCATTACATTGATACCTGGGTTATTTAGATTATAGATGTTTTGATTTCAAATTTGGCATTTTCATTTGGGGTTCAAGGTTGGTTTCAAATGGGCATTATTCAGTTCAGTCCTACATGCCAATTGCTCATATCTATGATACACCCCTCCTGTCAATACTCACACAAAACTGAGGATTCCTTGACTGTTTGTATAAAACTGAAAACTGATTTGGGTTAGGGGTTGGTTTAAATCTAGATTTTGTAATGTTTTGAAGGTGTATGTATAGTGATGAGTTTATGAGAGTGTGACTTTGAGAGAGGTATAGATATATGTGAATAGGTTTTGATTCCTAATATAGAATGTGTGAAAAACCTAAGAGCCAATATTGAGTGAAAAACCTGAGAGTTCAGGATAGTGAGGACCTGAGATTAGAGGGAATTTAACTGTCAATCACTAAAGTCATTCCTGAGATAAATGTAATGAAATCCTAAATGATTCATATGTATAAAACTGAGAACATGTTTCTTTTGACTGAGAATTGAGAATGGTAAACTGAGAACATGTGTTATACACAAACGTACACACTACATTGCCTATTTCCTGGGTACAACATAGCCTATCCACATGGTTGATGTTTCCCTAACCTATGTTGTATCTACACACACATGTGTATGTTTATTACACACACACCAATGCATTACATTTCATATATATGTTATATAGACATTTGCATACATTATTCATATGAGGGGATATGGTTTAAATAGTGATTATGTGTGTTCTTAGTTATAGGGATAATTGTTATATATATACATATGGGTTTGGGTGTTGTGCATAAGTTTTGGGTAGGTTATATCATGCTTGAACTATAGGCTATGTAGGTTAGGTTATGGAATGTGGGTTGGACTTGGCATTTGGTATCTTAGTAAACCAAGAGCTTGGGGAACATATAGGTAGCTATCTAGAGTCTTAACCTAGATTGACTAGCTTTGAGATTAGTTGGAATCCTTGACATAGAAATAGCCTAGAAGCATATGTTAGTTATCTTAAGGTTGACCAATAGTCCAGAGTTTGACCAGAGTTGACTCTTTAACCTAGATTGGACTAGTTGACCTAATTTGACTAGACAGTTGACCAAAAGTCAACATTGAGTCTAGATGTGACCAATTGACCTAGTTTGACTAGAGTGTTGACTTGGGTTGACCTAGAATTGACCAAGTTTGACTTGGACCTAGTTTGACCTAGACAGTTGACCAGATTTGACTTAGAGTTGACTTTGACCTAGATTTGACTTGGAATCATATAGATTGCATCGTAGACTTTATTTACCTTGTTCTAAACACATTATAATCCATACTGCTTTATTTAGGATATTGTAACTCCGGTGCAGACATCTGATATTACATTACTTTTTTCAGAGTATCAGGCGAGTACATTCTCTGATAGTTCTTTCATTTACTTGTCAATTATTGTACTTCAGTTCTAGTTAGTTTTATGTGATTCTTACAACACGTATGGATATTTCTGGATTCATGTATGCGACACATATACCATTTTGTCTGGCCTCTATTTCTGGAATCACTACTGGCATCATCTTCTGGAACCACTACTGGCATCACCTTCTGGAATCACTACTGGAACCACCTACTGGAATCACTCTAGAATCTTTTGCTGGTATTATTATGTTTGGCTGGACTCATCTCGATTCTCGTGTCGTTTCTGGATTCACTTGTACTTGTGGGCGAGGAAATATTGGAGTAGACATGTGAACATTCCCAAATACTGGAACCACTCCCTTAGAATTATTCTGGAACGATAGCCATCCCACACTTGGCCGAGTGTACGGTGTGCCATATTACCTACAGCCGTTTACATGTCGATCTTGGTATTTTAAAACACACTGTTAGAGTATAGGCTGGACTCACCCTGGAACCTTTGATCACCGACTGGACTCACCTCATACCGGACTCATTTTGTACTGGAATCACCTGGTATCAGATTCATGTTGTCTGGATTTACTTGGGTTTTGCACTTGTTACATTTACATTCTGGACTTATATTATGTTGCTCTAGTTCAGCTAGTTTCTATTTACAGTCTTCATTGCTATGATTTCTTCTCTTGTTTTAATTACCTTACTTATCTTGTATCTTAACTGTTTCTCTATACCATCACCTATATACAAACTACCATATTCATCAATAAAACTGTCTATAACTGCTTTATAGTTCTCTGTCATTTACTTGAAATTTCTTGATGATTTGTACTCGTTCCTGTCCTGACTGGACCTGTTGAAAATATTACAGATGACTGCCCTGAGGACGTTTGCCCTACTTGCCTTGGAGCAGGAGATGGCTTAGCTACCTATGGCCCCGACACTCAGGAGTGATCGGGAGACTAGCTAGTAGACTTGGTTTAGTTTTCATGTTTTAGAATTTGAATTGTAATAACTTGAGATACGAGTTTGTATTTGAGTTTGTTTGAGATATTATTATTTAGTAGTTTATAAATGTTGTTGTTAGTCTTTAGTGATAAACTTCTGTGTTATCTTATCGTTCTTAGACTGTGATTGAGATTCATTATATCTATACTTGTCCTCCGTTCAGAGTTGAGACTTGACAAGTACATTATATAATTGCATGAGTTGTTAATTAGATAGTAACCTAGGACAGCGTTCTACCGCAGACACTGCGGCGTAGGCTGGACGTACCCACTTCTCGTGCCCTTACTCTAGGGTGCGGGTCGTGACACGTTTTTAGTGGTGGCCCATGCAGGTCGAGTTTATGTAGTGGTATTCGAACTAGAGTATCACTACAGCCTGCGATAGGATTGAGAAATAGGCTTAAACGGAGAGGTACTCAATCACAGTTAGGAAAAATTCTGCTTTAAATCATGCCATCTACATATCGTACTGATTGTCTTCTTGAAATAAACTGTCCTCCTTGATTTTATCGATTCCTGCTCAGTATTGACTTCTTTTTCGATCTGTCTTTAGGATGGTGGAGACACGATCACATCGCTCTGGTACAGTAGCCGCTGGAGAGTGATCTGCCACCTCTCGTCTATTGCAGCAGCCTATTGAGACTGTAGCACCTTCTGTTCCTGATCAGACAGGAGCTGCTGTAGCTATTGGGGGTATGCCTCCACTTGTTCAGAGGACGACCCCAGTCATTCCTGAGATGTTTCAGCAGCAGCATCAGCAGCCACCTGCAGGGACAGTTGACGCCGTTCAGCTGTTGGCTTTCTTCAGACAGTACATGGAGGGTCAACAGACCCAGCAACAGAGGCACACGGCAGAGCTCAGCAGAGGTATTGAGCTGGTAGTGACGGCAGTGGAGAGAGTCATAGCTCAGCTAGCGGCAGTCCCGCAGTCGTACCAGCCACGGGAGAAGGGCATCCAGGACTTCCAGAAGATGCACCCGAGAGACTTCCGAGGGATAGAGGGGATCCTGTATGCCGATGAGTGGATCGAGCATATGGCGGAGATCTTCAGGCTGGCTGAGATCACGACGAGGCTCCAGATAGAGGCAGCAGCCAGTATGATGCCGGATCTGGCCCGTACATGGTACCAGACCGACCCGAGGGTTGGCACAGCAGGACAGACTTGGACAACATTCAAGAAGCTGTTCAAGGAGAAGTTCTTTCCAGATGCAGCACTGGGAGCCCTCGAGACCCAGTTCGAGGCCCTAGTTCAGGGGAGCCAGTCCGTGGAGGAGTACGTATAAGAGTTCTGCCGCCTGAGCAGATTTATGGAGGACTTGTCGGAGACGACGAAGGCTCGGAGGTTCCGGAAGGGCTTGGTGAAGGAGGTCAAGTCCTACACCAAGAACGCCCGCGGCACTATATTTGAGGAGGTCCTGGTGGACGCACTAGCTGCAGAGGATGATCTTGAGCTTAGGCTCAAGAGGGGGCGAGACTCCCAGGGTGGTAGCAGCAGCGAGGGTCAGGCCAAGAGGCCCCATGTGCAGGCTCAGCAGGCACATGCACCCGTGAGAGTACAGCAGGCACAACATCAGCCTAGAGAACAGGACCGCAGGGTGCTAACTTGTGCCTACTGCAAGAAGGCAGGGCATGTTTGGGAGTCTTGTAGGAGGAGACTGAAGGTTTGTCTATTCTGTGGGTCTGGTGCTCACAAGATGATAGATTGTCCCATTGCACCTCCTCTTGGGGGAGCTAGGCCACCTGTAGCTCAGCACCAGAGGGGTGGAGCTTTTGCTATGGCAGTCGAGGAGACTGACGTTGCAGGTGACGGGTTAGCAGGTTTGACTTCCTTGTTCTTCTCTTCCACCTTCATGTGTGATTTCCACTAGTACCTGCCAGGATATGTTGTGATATGCTAGATAGCGTAGTTTCCCTGTTCGAGACTGTGGAATCACGACCGTAGGACAGAGTTTGCATATTATCTTGACCTTGTTTGATTTGGGGGTTTGACCTAGCAGGAGTACGATCATCTAAATTTCGAGGACAAAATTCTTCTAGGGGGGATAGACTTGTAACACCCAATTTTCCAAATGAGGGCAATTTTGAAATTTTATATTTATAATTATTTAATAATGATATTTAAATCATATTATGATTTTTGGTAATTTTTTTAATTAATTTAAAACTATTTAAAATGTTGATTGGTGATTTTGATGGTTAACTAGTTAAACCCTAGTTTTGCTAAACCTAGAGACTAACCATGACCAAGGGAGCCTAGTCACGTGATTAGAATTTCATATTCCCAATTTTTAGACTAGGGGTATTTTGGTCATTTTGACAATTTTGTGAATTTATAATTTATATTAATTAAATATTGTGCTAGCCTTTTTTGTGAAGCCTTAACCTAGAAGTTAACCTAACCTAGATTAGTCATGAGATTAAAATTAGGGTTAGAACATTCCTACTAAGTGCCAAGGTTAGTAATATCTAGATATTATTAGGAAGAGATATTTCTTTTTAAGATATTTGTGAAAAGAAGCCTTGGACCAATAGGAAGCTTGGAAATTGGGTGGAGGAACCTCAACCACTCATCTAAAACCCTAACCTTAATGATTTCAACAGCCACACAAGACCCCCCCTCCTATAAAGTCACATTAACAAAGCCTTGGCCTCTTTTACAAACCCTAGAAAAAAGCCCTACTTGTTCTTCCCTAAAACTCTCCCCATTAATCTAAATTGAGCCCAAATTGAGTCAAATCAATTACATCATCATCCCCAACAGTAGAGGATACTTGTGGGGGCTTGCTAGCAAGGTTCGAGGACGATTGAACCGGAGAAAATCGAGGAAGACATCGAATCAAGGCTCTTTACATTGAGATTCTAGCTCTCAATAGGTAAACCTATCTACACCCATTGAAATCATGATTTTTATTCATAGATCCATTCATTTAGGGTTCCCCTAGGTGTATCCCATGTTTGGTAGGAATTCGTGTCCATTTCGTGTCCGTACCGGACACGTATCAGTGTTTTTAATAACCTGTTTGTTGAAATGCTTGTGAGAATTAAAAGGTGTTAATTTCAAAAACTAATTGAATAAAAAATAGGTTTTTAAGTGTGATCACAAAACCCTAGGACTGAGCACGATTTAGGCTCGTGTCCATATCCAAATTGGATACGAACACGCTGTACGACAATGTCGTGCAGTATCCTGCTGCTCGGGCGTCCTAGCGGACACGACACAGCGACTCAGGCCACGAAACTTGACACACACGTTGTCCTAATGACTGACACGACACTTGTAAATTTTCACGGCTTCTCGTTTAGTGTACACGAAGAAATTGGACCTGCACTGATTTTGTACAGTGCTGTGCATACTAGTTTCGAGACACTGATACGCACGCTTAACCCGGACACGACACACTTTAGACACGATACAGGCACTTGTATCCCTAGCCCTATACCTACCCTAGGGTTGGACACGAGCACGAGGCTCGAGGGTTGACACACGAGTCCCTAGATCGCATTGCACCTGTGCACGATGCAGCCTATGCACAGTCCTGATACTATTTTCGATTTGTTTCTTGGACACCTTGTGTCTATGTAAATGGACACAAATACACTCCCTAGACACGTGAACATATGGTTAACACCCCTACATAACTGATTTCTAAATTCTATGGTTTAATTTAGGTTTTCAAATGTCAAGGTCATATATCAGTCGATGTTTTCAGAAATATAAAACTGAGATTCACTGTTAATAGTTGAAATCCTGGAAATTGATTTCCTGTTTCTTTAAAACTGATATTTTGATGTTAATTTGCTATGTTGATTCATACACATGTGTGGTAGTTACTGTGAGTGTTGGATTTGCATGATAGGTTGGGATGTGAACTGATAACAGTTTCAGGACTTGAACATCCTGAACTTTTCATTCTCTTTAAGAAACTGATTTTGAAATTAGATTAGAATTGAATTATAGGTATTAGTATTTTCCAGTTCTTTATTGAATCAACTGACAGTTAAAGAATACATGAATGCATAACAGTGAGCTGAAATAGAACCTGAGAACTGGGTTGGGATGGTTTAAGTAAACCTGAGATTAGGTTGGTAATCAACTGGCTGTTAATTAAAAACCTAAAATGGTGTATAACAGTTAACTGAGATTATGCTTTAAACTTCTGTATTGGATTGGTTTAGAGTTAGGATATTGAGTGAACCTGAGAAATTGTTTAACAGTGAGGACTGAGAGTTCATTACATTGATACCTGGGTTGTTTAGATTATAGATGTTTTGATTTCAAATTTGGCATTTTCGTTTGGGGTTCAAGGTTTGTTTCAAATGGGCATTATTCAGTTCAGTCCTACATGCCAATTGCTCATATCCATGATACACCCCTCCTGTCAATACACACACAAAACTGAGGATTCCTTGACTGTTTGTATAAAACTGAAAACTGATTAGGTTAGGGGTTGGTTTGAATCTAGATTTTGTAATGTTTTGAAGGTGTATGTATAGTGATGAGTTTATGAGAGTGTGACTTTGAGAGAGGTATAGATATATGTGAATCGGTTTTGATTCCTAATATAGAATGTGTGAAAAACCTGAGAGCCAATATTGAGTGAAAAACCTGAGAGTTCAGGATAGTGAGGACCTGAGATTAGAGGGAATTTAACTGTCAATCACTAAAGTCATTCCTGAGATAAATGTAATGAAATCCTGAATGATTCATATGTATAAAACTGAGAACTTGTTTCTTTTGACTGAGAATTGAGAATGGTAAACTGAGAACATGTGTTATACACAAACGTACACACTACATTGCCTATTTCCTGGGTACAACATAACCTATCCAAATGGTTGATGTTTCCCTAACCTATGTTGTATCTACACACACATGTGTATGTTTATTACACACACACCCGTGCATTACATTTCATATATATGTTATATAGACATTTGCATACATTATTCATATGAGGGTATATGGTTTAAATAGTGATTATGTGTGTTCTTAGTTATAGGGATAATTGTTATATATATACATATGGGTTTGGGTGTTGTGCATAAGTTTTGGGTAGGTTATATCATGCTTGAACTATAGGCTATATAGGTTAGGTTATGGAATGTGGGTTGGACTTGGCATTTGGTATCTTAGTAAACCAAGAGCTTGGGGAACATATAGGTAGCTATCTAGAGTCTTAACCTAGATTGACTAGCTTTGAGATTAGTTGGAATCCTTGACATAGAAATAGCCTAGAAGCATATGTTAGTTATCTTAAGGTTGACCAATAGTCCAGAGTTTGACCAGAGTTGATTCTTTAACCTAGATTGGACTAGTTGACCTAATTTGACTAGACAGTTGACCAAAAGTCAACATTGAGTCTAGATGTGACCAATTGACCTAGTTTGACTAGAGTGTTGACTTGGGTTGACCTAGAATTGACCAAGTTTGACTTGGACCTAGTTTGACCTAGACAGTTGACCAGATTTGACTTAGAGTTGACTTTGACCTAGATTTGACTTGGAATCATGTAGATTGCATCGTAGACTTTATTTACCTTGTTCTAAACACATTATAATCCATACTGCTTTATTTAGGACATTGTGACTCCGGTGCAGACATCTGATATTACATTACTCTTTTCAGAGTATCAGGCGAGTACATTCTCTGATAGGTTTTTCATTTACTTGCCAATTACTGTACTTCAGTTCTAGTTAGTTTTATGTGATTCTTACAACTCGTATGGATATTTCTAGATTCATGTATGCGACACACATACCATTTTGTCTGGCCTCTATTTCTGGAATCACTACTGGCATCATCTTCTGGAACCACTACTGGCATCACCTTCTGGAATTACTACTGGAACCACCTACTGGAATCACTCTGGAATCTTTTGCTGGTATCATTATGTTTGGCTGGACTCATCTCGATTCTTGTGTTGTTTCCGGATTCACTTGTACTTGTGGGCGGGGAAATATTGGAGTAGACATGTGAACATTCCCAAATACTGGAACCACTCCCTTGGAATTATTCTAGAACGATAGCCATCCCATACTTGGCCGAGTGTGCGATGTGCCGTATTACCTACAGCCGTTTACATGTCGATCTCGGCATTTTAAAACACATTGTTAGAGTATAGGCTGGACTCACCCTGGAACCTTTGATCACCGACTGGACTCACCTCATACCGGACTCATCTTGTACTGGAATCACCTGGTATCAGATTCATATTGTCTGGATTTACTTGGGTTTTGCACTTGTTACATTTATATTCTGGACTTATATTATGTTGCTCTAGTTCAGCTAGTTTCTATTTACAGTCTTCATTGCTATGATTTCTTCTCTTATTTTATTTACCTTACTTCCCTTGTATCATAACTGTTTCTCTATACCATCACCTATATACAAACTACCATATTCATCAATAAAATTGTCTATAACTGCTTTATAGTTCTCTGTCATTTACTTGAAATTTCTTGATGATTTGTACTCGTTCCTGTCCTGACTGGACCTGTTGAAAATATTACAGATGACTGCCCTGAGGACGTTTGCCCTACTTTCCTTGGAGCAGGAGATGGCTTAGCTACCTATGGCCCCGACACTCAGGAGTGATCGGGAGACTAGCTAGTAGACTTGGTTTAGTTTTCATGTTTTAGAATTTGAATTGTAATAACTTGAGATACGAGTTTGTATTTGAGTTTGTTTGAGATATTATTATTTAGTAGTTTATAAATGTTGTTGTTAGTCTTTAGTGATAAACTTCTGTGTTATCTTATCGTTCTTAGACTGTGATTGAGATTCATTATATCTATACTTGTCCTCCGTTCGTAGTTGAGACTTGACAAGTACATTATATAATTGCGTGAGTTGTTGATTAGATAGTAACCTAGGATAGCGTTCTACCGCCGACACTGCGGCGTAGGCTAGACGTACCCACTTCTCGTGCCCTTACTCTAGGGTGCGGGTCGTGACATCACCCAAACTCCTCTTCGATTCTCTTGCAATATCAGGGGAAGAAATTGATGCGTTAGGGTTTACAAAGGGTCGGCTGCTCTTGCTCGTATATATACCTAGCTGTTGATAACTCTGGGACATTCGAAGGGATTGGAAGGGAATAAGTTTGAATTTGATTTAAACTCATCCTTTCGAAACAGGGAAGGGGATAGTCGAGTCTTTACTCAGTCCCTGGTCGTTTGAATCTTAGGATTTAAATATGACATTTGCAATCCAGTCCCTTACACTTTAGATATTTGCAAGAAGACCTCCCTTATTTAGTTAAGACTTATAATATATATTTATATATATTCATTGATTATTCAAATATATCTATGCATTAATTAATAATTTAGTAATATTTAATAACATAAAAATGGGGATTTTTGGGTCAAGGGCTCACAAATCTACCATCCTAAAAATAATTTCGTCCTCGAAATTTAAAGATGAACACAAGGGTAGGAATTTATACCTCATGCCCCGAAAAGATAAGGATAGCGCTCTCGCATCGCATCTTCCCTCTCCCAAGTGGATTCGTCCGGAGAATGAAGCCTCCACGCGACGCGTACCAATGGAATGGTCTGGTTGCATAGCACTTTCTCCATGCGATCCAAGATCTCTACGGGCTGCTCCTGGTTGCTAAGGCTCGATCCCACCTCAATCTCTGCGTGGTCTAGCACGTGACTGGGGTCCGCCACGTACCGTCTCAACTAGGACACGTGGAATACGTTGTGCACTCCCTCCAATACGGGTGGTAATGCCAAGCGGTACGCGACATCTCCGATCTTCTCGAGGATGTCGAACGACCTGATGTACCTCGGACTGAGCTTTCCGCCTCCTCCAAAATGTATCGTACCATGTGTTGGTGATATCTTCAAGAACACCATATCGCCGACCTAGATTTATGTAAGAGATCATGACCTATTCATATCATGATTAACAATTACAACTAAAAAAACTATACCTCGAACTCTAATGGTCTACGATGACTATCGACCCAGTACTTCTGCCTGTCCTGAGCCACACGAAGTCGCTCCCTAATCCGCTTCACCATCTTCGCAGCATCTACGATCATCTCGGACCGCAATAGTGCTCTTTCACCCATGTTGTCCTAAGATAGTGGGGTACGACATCTCCGTCCATATAGGGCCTCGAAAGGGGACATCCCGATAGTAGCTTGGTAGCTGTTGTTGTAGGAGAACTCCACAAG
Organism: Iris pallida; assembly: GCA_029216955.1. Lineage (NCBI taxonomy): Eukaryota > Viridiplantae > Streptophyta > Magnoliopsida > Asparagales > Iridaceae > Iris > Iris pallida. Next base: position 10,824,858 of record JANAVB010034418.1, on the reverse strand, counting down.
GTGAAGGTGATCCTCCCACGAGCAGCCAAAATCTAGGACACACATTTGCCATATCCTCGAGCGTCTGAATGGTCCGCTCGGACTGTCCATCCGTCTGTGGATGATAGGTTGTGCTGAACTTGAGCGATGTGCCCAAGCTGGCCTACAGACTCCTCCAAAAGTGGGACGTGAATCTGCTATCGTAGTCGGAGACGATACTCACTGGAACGCCATGCAACCTTATGATCTGCTTCACATACAACTCTGCCAATCTCTCTGTGGATAGTCCCACTTTGAATGGTATAAAGTGGGCCAATTTGGTTAACCTGTCAACGATGACCCAAATTGCATCCTTCCCGCCAGGCAAACGTGGAAGACCGAAAACAAAATTCATAGTGATATGTTCCCACTTCCACTCGGGAATCGGCAACGGCTGAAGTAAACCTCTGGGTCTCTGCCTTTCAGCCTTGACCTGCTGACAAACAAGGCATCTAGAAACGAAGCGCGCCACCTCACGCTTCATGTCGTACCACCAGACGTGGGCTCTCATATCCTTGTACATCTTGTTGGCTCCAGGATGCAAGGAATACTGAGAACGGTGTGCCGTCTGCATGACCTCCTATCGCAGCTCTCCACTAGGTACACATAACCTCGTTCCATGCCTCAATGAGCCATCTTCTGCAATGGTGAAGTCCTCTAGTAAACCGGCCCGCGCTTGTGCGATGATACTTCTCAGCTGCTCATCCTAGTGCTGTGCCTCTCGTATCCTGTCCATCAGTCCAAACTAAATCTGCATGCCCATCATCTGCATCTCGACTCCGGGAATGACGACCTCAATGCCTAAGCTCTCCAAGTCTGCTAACAAGTGCCGGTCTCTCGTCAAGAACATAGCCACTAGATACTGGCTCAAGGCGTCCGCAACTACGTTCACCTTCTCTGGATGGTACTACAACGAGATATCGAAATCCTTCATCAATTCCAGCCATCTGCGTTGCCTCATATTCAGCTCCTTCTGCGTGAAAACGTACTTCAAGCTTTTGTGGTCAGTAAATATCTCCATACGCTCTCCGTACAAGTAGTATTTCCACAACATCAGGGCGAATATAACTGCCGCCAACTCTAGGTCGTGGGTGGGGTAATTATTCTCATGAGGTCGCAGCTGTCTGGATGCATATGCTATCACCTTCTTCTTCTGCTCTAGCACACACCCCAAGCCTTTCCCGGAAGCATCACTATAGATAGAAAACCCGCCGGAACTGAATGGCAGCGTCAATATGGGAGCTGTCGTCAGTCTCTTCTTCAGCTCATCGAATGCAGCCTGGCAGTCCTCAGTCCATACGAACTCCATGTCCTTCCGAGTGAGCCTAGTCATCGGCTCCGTGATCCGCACAAAGTCCTGTACGAACTTTCTGTAGTACCCCGCCAATCCCAAGAAGCTCTGAATCTCTGCCACAGAATTCAGAGTAGTCCATGACTCAACAGCAGCAATCTTCTTCGGGTCAACGGATATACCGTCTCCTGTCACTACATGTCCAAGAAATTCTACCTTGTCTAGGAAAAACTCACACTTCGAAAGCTTCCCGAAGAGTTTCTCCTTCATGAGGGTCTCCAGCACGATCCTCAGATGCTCCTCGTGCTCTTCCGGCAAATTCGAGTAAATAAGGATGTTGTCGATGAAGACCACCACGAACTTATCAAGGTATAGGTGGAATACCTTGTTCATCAAATTCATGAAGACTGTCGGGACATTGGTCAACCCAAACGGCATCACCATAAATTTGTACTGGCCGTACTTGGTCTGGAAGGTTGTCTTCGGAATATCCTCTTTCTTCACTTTTACTTGGTGGTACCCCGACCTCAAGTCGATCTTCGAGAACACCCATGCACCGCTCAACTAATCGAATAGGTCAGCAATTCTTGGTAGCGGGTATTTGTTCTTGATCATCTTGCTATTCAAGGTCCGGTAGTCGATACACATACGCACCGTCCCGTCCTTCTTTGGCACGAACAACACCATTGCACCCAAAGGCGACGAACTCGATCTAATGAACCCTTTCTCCAGTAGCTCGTCAATCTACTTCTTCAGTTCCATAGCTTCTTTGTTGTTGATTCTGTATACTCGCTGCGACTCTGGTTCCGTGCCTGGCACAAGATCATTGGAGAACTCAACATCTCTGTCTGGCGGTAGCCCTGGTAGCTCCTCCGAAAATACGTCGAGAAATTCTGCAATGATGGGATGAGGTAGCTCCTTCTCCGCTACCATGGTCCCATAAATAGCGTCGCCACGCTGCTCTACTACTCCTCTAGCAAACTCGAACACTATCTCCCCCGGCGGACTAAACACAACACATCCGCAGTGACAATCAATGTTGGCAAAATGTTTACTCAACCAGTCCATGCCGAGCACTATATCAAAGCTCGGGAGTGGCATTATGAGTAAACTAGCGCGCATTTCTCGGCCTTCTATGGTAATGTGACGACCGACGCAAACATCCTTCACCAAGATGATGCCTCTGCCAGTCAAGATTTTATACGTACAGTCTAAAGGCTCAGATATAATACTATGTCTAAAAATAAAAGCTGCAGATATGAAGCTATGACTGGCGCCAGAATCAAATAAAGCAATAGCTGAAAAAGACTCAAGGAGAACAGAACCTGCTATCACGTCAGAAGAGGCTAGTGTCTTCTCGACTGCCATGGCATAAGCTCTGCCCTACTACTGGTGCTGGACGAAGCGCTGCTGCTGGGAGGGCAGGGGCCCTATCTGCTGCTGGGGCATCGTGGGCTTCGTTGGTGCTTCCAGGGCAGGAGCTACCCTGTGTGCTGCATGACTCTGTGCCACTGGACACTTCCTTATCTGATGCGTGCTCAAACCACAGAATAAGCATACTCCAAGTTGTCTTCTGCACACCTCCCACGTATGTCCAGGCTTCCTGCAGTGGCCGCATGTGGGAGTCGTCTGTCTTGACAGATTCTACTGGAAAGTAGGGGCTTTGGTTGAAGGCTGGTACTGCTGTTGGAAACGGGGCTGTGCCTGCTGCTGTGCTACGGTCTTCCCTGGAACATTGGACCTTTTTGCTGATTCGGACTGGCCGTTGCCCCTTCCGTATGTGTCTCTATCTCTTTTCTGCTTGCTCTTCTGTTCCTTCTCCATGTCCTGTGCGACCTTCAAGATCCTCTCGTATGTGGTGGCTTGGCTGGTGGCGATGGCTATATGAATCTCATGTGATAGCCCCTTCCTGAACTTCTTGGACTTGGCTGTAGGGGTCAAGGCATCTGCGAAGCGACTGAGGTGGAAGAACTCGACAGAGTACCCGTCGATGGAGAGGTTGCCCTATTCCAGGTTTTCGAACTCATTCTCTAACTCTTCTTTGGCTGCGTCAGGGTAGAACTTCATCTTAAATAGTTTCTTGAATTCTTTCCATGTTACATCTGGCACGGTGAATCGGGGCTCATCTCTGTACCACGTGCAAGCGATGTCATAGAGCTACATGCTGGTTGTCTCGACCTTCTTGTCTTCCGGAATCCGAGCCATTCGGAGATTGCGATCCACGTTCTCTAACCAGTCGTCTGCGTAGAGGATCCCTTCCGTTCCTCTGAATTTCCTGGGCCTAAGGTCCATGAAATTTTTAGAAGTTTCGAGGCGCAACGGGGGAGCCTCCCTAGTCTGAAGAGCCTCTCTCAGTGTATCACAAAAAATATCGGTCTGCCTCGTCTGGAAAGTGATGAGCTGCTGGAAAATCTCGAGGAGCATGGCATTGTCCAGCGTAGGTGCTGGAGGCAGAACTGGTGCTAAATGCTGAAGGGGTGCAGGCTGTTGGAAGGGTACAGGCTGCTGGAAGGGTACTGGTGGGGGAAACTGTGCGAGGGGCGGAGTCTGCGAAGGGAACTGGAGAGGTGGCAGAATGTCATCGCGTTGAAATCTCGAAGTCTGCGGCTGGGTCATCTCGCCTAGGTAGGTGAAGCGGCCTCCGTGAGTCGGTGGGGTTCCATTTGTGGAAGACTCGACAATATTTACTGGGGTGTTCAAGTGAGCGGTGTTCCTGCCTTGAGAATCCATCTGACTGCAACAAAAGTAAAATTGTTAGTTGGTATGAAGATTCAAACAGGATGCAGATCAAAGGAATAATTGAGATAAAATGTGGAATTTCAATAACGATTTTAAACATGTGGAGATGGTCCTTAATTCTAGTTTTATTCGCAGGCCCGCAGTAGTACATCCAAGTTGAGTACTGCCACGAGTTTTGCTGTTTTTGCGAAAACAGACCTGCATGGGCCACCGTAAAAATGTGTCATGACCCGCACCCAGTATTTGGGCACGAACTGTGAGTACGTCCAGCCTACGCCGCAGAGTCGGCAGTAGTACGTTGTCTAGTCATCTTCACATTTATAAAACAACCACGCAATTTATATGTATTTGCACAGTTTAAACCACATCACAGAATAGTTTAAAACAAGATGAATCATATTTAAAATGTCACAGTTTGGAGAGGAGGATAAATGAATCTGACAAACTCCAACATAGATCAAGAGTATAAAATGACATAGTCTCCAAAGATGAATGAACTAAAGAACAGTCATAAGCCAACTCATGAGTCACAAAATAGAAATACAATCTAAAATCCCAAAATAATCCAGTCTATGAGAATGCTACATAAATCTCCTAAAAATCATCTGTAGCAGGTAACTCTGTGTAGGCAGCCTCCAGTTCACCCTGTGTACCAAAATCAGGATCTGCAATATGCTCATAATACGTTGTACAGAAATCCTCTAACTCATCACCTAAAAATGTTGGTTATCCAGTCAGGAATGGAACAAGCACACAAGCTGTAAAGCTATCCTCAACATAATAGATTTGCCAGTGCATAAATATAGCATATGTGAAATAAACTATAAGGTAAGCTAATGAGAGAGTATATCTAAAATGAAAGCATAAATCGCAGAGTGTGGTGTGTCAAGTGGAAAGAATGTAAAAGCATAGTGACATGGCAAATGGTAAGATGTAAAGAAATAATAAAAGATAACTATCTAAGTGTGTTGAAATATCCTTTTCGATATGTGAACGGCTAAGGGGTAAATACGGCACCCTGTACGTGTCATGTGCAGCTGCTATCAGTCAAGATTAAACATATTGGGATGGAATGGGTAGTTCATACATCTACTAAGATATTTTCCCGTCCCAACTAGTATACATGGGCCCAGACAAGTCACGGAACACAATGATAAAATAATACAAGAACATGATAAATGGGGTCCATGATACTATCTCGTGTGTCCATCGTGTCATCAAGTAAGGAACATATGAATAAATGTGTACTGAACAAATTTACCAGAATTGAAAGCAATCTGAGAATGTACTTGCCTGTAGTCCTGAGTTAGTGGTATGAATCAAGTGCTGAGTCGGAGTCCAACAAACCTATATTATGAATCAATTTCTAATCAACAAATAAAATCAACCAATGAGTCTATTTAACTATTATGAACCTACTTATTTCTAGGCCTTATTCCATATGATGCTTAACCACCAATTTACTACCATATTAGTTTCTAGGTTCAATAATACTCTAATCTACTTCATTGCCTCATTCATAAGACTTATTATTCTCTTACTTGTTATGGTATTCTTGCTTTGAATGACACTATATTCATTTTTATTCCTGGAATCCATGTTAACTCTAGTTGTCACGACCCGCTCCCGAATAATCGGACACGAGTCGGACATGCCCAGCCTTCGTCGTTAGACACGATGAAGTAAGTTGTACCAATCTAGGGAAATCTAACCAGATAATCATGAACAAGTATGAAATCACAGCATCTATAAAACGTATCCCAGAATAAAAGTATATGTCTCAAAATTTATTACATTTCAGCAAATAAAAGTAAGTCTACTAGTCTCAATACAAAGAAAAATATGGAAATACTAAGGTAAGCTCTAGGCTCCTGCAGCCTCTAAGTCAAGAGCAACACCAGCTAGCTCTCCTGCATCTACTGGCTCTCCGCCATAATATGTGTCGCACAGAGCCTCCAACTCACCTGCAACATATAGTCAGGAGCGGAGCTAAGTATATCTAAGGAAATGAACATGAACATCATGGTATGAACAAGAAACAGGAATATATGTAAAGTACGAGAAACAAGACAAGACATGAAACTGAACAGAAAATACAGAAAGTAAATACAGGGAACATGGTAAGAGTCCTGAACATGAAATATAACTTGAACATGAAATACAACCTGAACATGAAATACAACCTGAACAAAAAATACAACCTGAATCCTGAATGTGCTATATTGAAAAACATCTAGATTGTGTGATCGACTTGGGTAGATTCAATAAACATGAAATGGTACGGCTTTGGTCCCGCATGTACGATGTGGGGCCTAAGCTATTCACATAAATAGTAACAGGGTTTGATCACACATCTATAGTATTTCCCCCCCAGACACAAGTAACACATGAAACAAGAAAACAGACAATACCGTGATACATCGTATCAACAAGGAGATACAGGAATGAATATACAAGACATAAGAAATGAACTAGTCCGAGGAGTATACTTGCCTTGCACAGGGTTGTAGAAGCATGGAAATGAACAAAAAATCCTATGCGGCTCAAGACTAGGAGAGTTTCATGCGGCTCAAAAGTTTATTAGAGTTTCATGCAGCTCAGAAGTTCCCAGCAAGCCACGTGGCTTTATGCGGTTCAAAATGTCCTTCACAAATCGGCCGTAATTAATTTATGCAGCTGGCTCATTTAATGCCCTGATACGAAGCGACGGCTCTGACACGAAGGTTTGACAACCCTGACATAAAAGTGAAATAATGACCCTGACATAGTGGCAGGATCCTAGGGAAGACAAAAAAATATTCACAGCTGGCACAGTCCACCAACCCCAAAGTGCTCCCTATACGGCTACCATCCCTCATGCGGCAGCCACTCTCATGCGGCTGCCACTCTTATGCGGCTGCCACCCCCATGCGGCTGCTACTCCTATGCGGCTCGGATCATGGGGCCACCCCCATACGGCTGCTACTCTTATGTGGCTCGGATCATGGGGCCACCCCCATGCGGCTGCTACTCCTATGCTACTCGGATCAAGGGACCACCCTCATGCGGCTCAGACTAAAAGATTTCCATGCGGTTCAGATAAGGCCACCCTTATGCGATTCTGACACGAGGCCACACTCTTGTGGCCCAACCATGACAGTCCTCCATACGGCTCGCAGCAGTTGGAACACGTGGCGGGAGCTGATCGAATCTCAATAATTCATATTTATTGTAGTCAATGAGGGACACGTGGCGGGAGATGATCGAATCTCAATAATTCATATTTATTGTAGTCAATGAAGGACACGTAGCAGGAGTCGATCAAATCTCAATAACTCAGATTTACTGCAATCAATATAACCGTCCAGATTTGACAAATCCCAAACAAGCCAGATTTATTGCTATAATCATAATCATCCAGATTTAATGCAATCATTACAATCCAGATTTATGGCGATCAACATAATTACCCAGATATATTGCAATCGTAACAAACCAGATTTATGGCAATCAACATAATGGTTTGGGGCTCAGAATCTACCATGTGGCTATACATTCCCACTCATGATGCCTATAAATAGCAAGGTGCCATTCCCTTGCAGAAGGAGGACATAAAAAAGAGAGCACAGAGAGATACGTACAAAGCCAGACATAGAGAGGTCCACACCCGAGCATAAACATTTCTTCTTCGGAGCCGAGGCTGCGTCCGATCATCCAAGGAGTAAGACAGAGCTGCCGTCGATTTTTCGAGCCTCTACCGTCATCCCCCAGAAAAACTAAACAATTGTACTTAGATTGTTGTACCTAGGTTTTCGTCCCTAGACTTTCTTTGTACGAGCGAGTTTGTGTTGTGAAGTAAAAGTCCAGTCCTCCCATAAAACTGTTCTGTTCTTTTACAATCAATGGCAAACACGATGGCGACTCTGCTGGGGACTAACTTCTCCATGGCTGAGGAGTTGGTGACGCAATCGGACACAGCCAAACTTGGCTCCACTCAACAAATGCTGGTCTTCCGGTTCGACCAGCAGGCGTTTGAAGAAATGCTCTCCGACGGGAGCACTAGCCCGGTCCAGTAGCGAGCCCACACGAAGAAGGCCCGCAGGGAGTGGAGGCCCAAATCATTCGCTCCTCCCCAAGCTTTTGAAGAAATACTATCTGTTTCCCAAGACGACGGAGAAGTCTCGCAGGCGACCACACTTCAGACTATAGAGGACTCTGTTGTCCCCAAGTCTGGTAGAGGAAAATACTACGATACTGGACTTGTAGGGGCAAAGGATAACTCTACACGGTCCAGGAAGAACCCACATAAGGGCGCCAGCTGCATGAAGACTCATGCGGCCACAAAAGCCTGTCGCAGACAGAAGGCTCATGCGGCCAGAATTTCCAGCTACATGGAGGAAACTCATGTGGCCATTATGACTTCCAGCCGTATGGAAGAGGCCCACGCGGCCACTATAGCTTCCAGCCGTATACAAACTGCCATCCGAATGTGGGCTGCTTATGCGGCCACAAATGCTAGCCGCATGCAGGCAGGCTATGCGGCTAACAATCCCAACCACAGGCCACCTGCTTCATGCGGCTCAGTCTCAGTCTTCAACGGCCTCTCAGGCGATCCTGACCCTAGTTGCTCTCATGTTCCAGTCTTTGTGGATACTTCCTACTATGCACTCTCAGGTGCAAGAAGAAAGAAGTCTCGGACAGCGCAGGCTCGTCGAGCTCAGACAGCTGTCCTAACTTCTGACTATCAGGGCGTCCCGCTGACTATTACGCAGGCCCCTGATGGAAAGTTATATAAAACTATCCGTGTCCAGCCTCCGGCGGCCAACGAACGGGATAGTTATCAAGAATCTCCCAACAATGATCAAGGGCGGGTACTTTTACTACCCCCACATCAGGGAGCAGGAAGGATGCCAACACACTCATGTGCTCAGAGCTCCGGGCCCACAAAACGGATGACTTGTGCAACGTAATTTTTCACAAATGCAAGAAAAGAGACGAATACTTGGTGTGCAGAGAGTCCTTCCATGGACATCACTGCACTCGAGTTATTGTCAACTGTTGCTGCAGCAAGGCGGCCACACAAGAGGACTGACAATCCGTCTTCCAACGGCTGCAACACCCAAATTCAGAAGACGAGGCGCTTCTCATCGCCCCCTGTAATTCTACTCTGAAGATCCCTGGCAGCAGAAGAGGGAAGAAAACAAACGTCTCCAGCCCAAAAATCTCAACCAAGAAACTCTCTTCTAAGCGGTTGTCCACGACCGTTATGGAAGGAGTTTTCCAAGGTACTCGCTCAAAGACGAAATCTGCCACACTTGAAGATTCGTCATCCACATCTCTGGAAGGTGCTGGAGCCGGGGGTAGCACTCCTCCAAACATCCACGACAATCCGGTGTTCCAAGAAGATAATCCAGGGGAAACGGTTCCCCCAACAGATGCAGCAAGTTCCAACGTCCCCGAGGATGTCCACAACTCTCAAGACGAGGCAAGCTCTGAAGCTCGGGGTACCACTCCTTCTGAGTTCGAACCAGAGGAGAACATTCCCATATACCCTGATGATTTCTCTGTATGAGGGTATAACTCAGAGGGCGCATCCTCCACCGTTCCTTCCATCTCTCCTCATGTAAGGACGATGTTCATGACGGACGGCAACCAAGATGGTCCCAGTAATCGCCAACGCATCGACACTCTAGAGGCCATACTGCATACCTTGGTCAAATCCGTGGATGAGATCAAAGCGGCCCTTCCAACTCTGCAAGGAAGAATACTTGGCCAAACAAACATGGGATCCACGGTCAATGCAGACTCGAACTCAGCCGCACCAAAACCTGGTGATAATCCTCCTAAAATATCGGCCCCCACCGCTGCAGACGAAGCCAAGAAGGCAAGAAGAGAGGTCCAGGAGCTCCGGGCCATGTTCCACGCCTGAGAAAACTGCTAGGACTTCAGGATACGACAACCATATCCTGCTGCATGGAGAGATGTGCCCTTTCCACCAAGATATAAACCATTCAACATCAATCCGTATGATGGAAAGATATCTGCAAGCAGGTACATCACCTACTTTGAAGTCACAATCGACCATCTGCTTCATGACAACGCCATCCTTACACGTTTGTTCATTGGAAACGTTGGAAGGGGTTGCCTTCGACTGCTACCGCAACTTGCCGGACAACTGCATCCATTCCTTCGTTGGCTTCAAACGTATGTTCCTGGAGAGGTTCTATGAAGTAGGATAAGACGTGACAATGTCCACCCTCATGGACGTTGTTCAAGAAGAAAAGGAGCTGACAAGAAACTATATCGAGCGGTTTTGTCAAACCGTGATGAAGTTGCCTTCCGATAACCCTGATTCCTCCTTAATTAAAATTTGCCAAAAGAGGCTGCTTCCCACAATCAGCCTCTGGATGGGCGAAAGTCAGTTTAAGGATTGGAAGACTTTTATTATCAGCGCCACTAGCGCAGAAGACAAGTTGAAGAAAGCTCACCAACTGGGATTGCACATATCGGAAGGAGAGGACAAGGGAAAATGCCCTAACACCACCAACAACAATGGTGGTAACCCCTCCAACAATCGAGACAACAAGGGCAAACAAGCTATGGTGGTCGACACAGCTCCGAAGCCTGAACTAAAACTGGCAGAAAAGTAGTGGCCTCAGATGACCTACTCCTTCGAGGACGGCCATGTCAAGTCCATCTTGGACATGCTCATACAAGGAGGTCGAATTCAGCTTCCTCCTCCAAGGCATGAACTCGCCCTGCAGAGATGGAGAGCCCCAAGTATTTCTACTACCACCGCTATGTCCACCATGCTACACAAGACTGCTACCAACTGAAGCGATACATCCAACATCTTATCGATTCTAAGGCCTTGGCTATTGATTTCGAAGAGGTGACCATGGCAGCCAACATGGTGTCAGTATAATTTGGCAGCTTTCCTCCGACAAAGACTCAAGATGGAGTAGTGACCGTCCCTAGAGTAAAGATGGAGGTCGCAAACCTTCCACCTCTCCGAGACTAGGCTGCTGGTCTAGTACCCCTTACCACATCACGGGAGGAGATCATGTGGGTCCGTCCGAACTTGGTACTTGAACTGACTCAGTCTGCACCACCCTCCACCAACAAGAAGAAGAGTGGGAAAGTCAAATCATACCGCACAACCTCGGCAGAGGTCGAAGAAGCTACTGCTGTTGTTACCCTATCCGGCGCATAAACCCAACCTCCACCGGGTAACTCGGCTGAAGATTATCAGCCGACAGCTGCTGATGCTCCAGGATCTTCTCAGCCTTCGACGACCGATAAGCCTAGGCCGAAAGAGACTCGCTTTGACAAACAGCTCCGAAAAGAGATGCCTCACGGGCTGGAGAAGCCCTACAACTTTGACATCTTGGCATAATTGGCCAACACACCAGTCAAATAATCGCTATACGAGCTTCTGAGACTCTCCAAATATGTTCACGTCGCACTGAGCGAGGCACTTCAGAACACCGACGCATATCTAGCTTAGTCCAATCTCACTGGGAAGAGCTCGCCTGCAGATCTCCAGGACAGCGCTTGCACAGGTGCAATACCCAACATCATCTTCACTCCGCAAGATATGCTTATCAAGACCAACCTACACGATCATCCTCTGTATTATACTGGGTACATTGGCGATATCAAGGTGGATCGGATGCATATTGATCCCGGTTCTTCCATAAGCATCATCCCGAAGAGCCTACTACACCATCTGTGCATCCCAATGCATCGCATGACGCCGACAAGCACCGCCATCAGCGGTTTCAATTCAGGTAGAAGCTATCCGATCGGGAAGATTCGCTTGAAGTACCAAATCGGCGACCTTCAGTCGGAAGTGACCTGTTATGTCATAGATACGGACACTTTCTATAATATTCTCCTAGGATGTCCTTGGATACATGATTACATGATCGTACCTTCCACACTGCACCAGTACTTCAAGTACATCGACAAGCACGTCTTCGTGAGGACAAAATTTGCTGACATTGATCCCTTTAAAGGGGTCGAATCCTACTACTCCGACTCATGCTTGTACGAGAAGTCGAAAAGGCACCTTATCGAAGGAGATACTCAAGCTCAAACTGAGGCGGCAATTAGATTGGAAGAACCTTTGACAATCCACCTTCAAGCCCGCAAACATGGCAGGACTGCACCACTTACAGCCACTCTGCGTAAGGATGCAATCAGCCTCACTGTACAAGAGGGACAGATGATAATCCGACTGCCAAGGTCTGGTAAAGTGCCAAGACCCACGACAGAGCCACTGACAATCAGGCTGCCAAGAGCTAGCCAGCAACAAACAGAGGAGCTCAATCCCTCCGTCAAGCCGATGACGATTCGCCTTTCCAGAATAAATCGGCAGTCGAGCGCTAAGCCGGGGACTGCTAGCCAGCCAACAACTCCCCGCCCAGCACCAAGCACCAAACTGGGGGTCGCAAGTATGCCAATGACTCCACATTCTGCTCCACCAATGGAGCCCCTGATGATTAAGCTGCCCAAGTCATCCTCCCAGTCTTCATTGACACAAGGGGTGGCTGAAGAAGAGTCAGAACTGGCCAAGTATGTGGCTGCTCACACTGGTGTTCCATCAGCAGATGATGTAATCCCACTGGAAAAGATACTTTATTTCATCAATAAAGGGCTATCTTTGAACTACCTCGAGCTTAATAAGCTTTGTACAATGTATGCTATGGAACACAATATAGGCACCCACCTGCACACACAGGTGACAAATGTCTACACCGCAAACCAACTTACTCTAGTGGAAGACGCTTACCACATAGTCGAGGGAGAGGATCATCCAATCATGTTCGGCCGAAAGAATGACCCACAACCCTTCAGGATAGAAGAAGTTGATCTCGAACCCGACACCGGGAGACTGTCCCTTTATTTGTATAGCTCTCGATCCAAGTACCTCATGCAAAAATAGGGGTATGATCTGGAAACTACACCAGGTTTGAACTACGGCACTGGTGTCACCTCCAGTTTTCAGAAATAGAGGTATTTTTGTTATTTTACATTTTTGAATATTTTTAAAATTTATTTTATTATTTATGATATTGTTTTGGGGTTATTTGAGTCGGGTTTGAATTTTAACTCAATTCGACTTGAAACGGGGACCCGGAGGAGGGCGTAGTTTGACTCTAGTGGGACCCACACACTATTTAGGCATGGTCCAGATGATATTAATTTTAGTCCATATGATATTAATTTTAGTTAGTAGTTAGACTAATTATTTATGGATAGGTTTAATTTAATTAGAGACTTAAATCTAGACTAAATTGACCTCAACCTTTAACCCATTCCTAATTTAAATCAAATAGATTAGTGGAGGGCATTTTGGACATTCAAATAGGGGACACCTCACCATTTTTGGGCAGCCACCTATGGGGGGATAAGGAGTGAGTCACTCTTTCATTCATTTGTTTTTATCAACTTTCTCTCTCTTGTTCTTCCCCAAATTAATTTAGAGATGAACCTCCATTGATTTCATCTCCAAATCAACCCCTTCTTCCACCAAATCTTCTTCATTTCTCCTCTACTCCATGGTTAGAGGGTGCTAGCCAAGTTTGGGAGGATTCGGAGCTCGTTCGTGTCCTTTTAGAATCTCTACGTGTCGGTGTCGTGTCGGAAGGATTTTCCTTTGAATCTCTCTTCCGGAAGGTATAATCTACCCTCTAATCCATTCTTACATGCATATAGGAATATTTTGAACCCATAGGAATGACCCCCATGGTTGTATCTCCATTTGTGTCCATTTCGTGTCCATTTGGAGGTCATAGGAGTGTCCTTTGTGTTATGGTTGTGTCCATGTAGGGAAACCCCAAATTTGGACACACTATGTGTTGTTGTTATGTATGAATGAATTATTACATGTTTAGTCTCATATTTTTGTATTGGAGATGTGTTCTATAGTGTCTCATATATATATATATATATTAGTGTAGAGAGTGACTTCTTGATATATTATGTTATATACTTGTGTTTCTTTTGTCTCAAACTACCTAAATTCGTCATAATATTTATCCACATTTTTAGTAGCAATTGCAACTTAGAAATGTCATAACTTTTAGCTTAAAACTCTGATTTATCTTCCATTTTTTTTAAAAGAACCGTATCGAAGTTAGCTTTCCAAATATATATTTTAATAAGCCAAATTCGTTATAAAACTTTCTGTAAAATTATTTGAGTGTCAGCTGTACGAAAGACGAACGCGTTTCGGTGTTTTTGCGATTCCGGGAGCTTCCGGACACGAAAATGCGATCCGTTTAAAGTTTTGGAAAGTTAACACAAAGATCTATAACATACTTTAATCCTAGAATTTAATGAATGCCTAATTTGTGCAGTATTGATTTTAAGTAGAAGATTACTATACGACATATGCATTTTGTATATCCTTGTATGTACAAATATGTATGTATGCATGTGTGTATATATATATATATATATATATATATATATGTGTGTGTGTGTGTGTGTGTTAAGAGAATGTAATATAATATAGAGTATGCATAAATGATATAATGTATGAAGTATATAATGTATTCAAATATGTATGTATAGGTGCATAAATGAATGAATGAATGAATGCAATGCAATGCATGAATGAATGGATGAAATGCAAGTATGTGGGTAATGCAAGGTATTGAAACATGTATGCAAGTATCCATATGTAAGTAAGTTACGTAATCAAGTATGAATGTATGCTATATATGAATGCCAACATGATAGGAATGTATGATGCCATATTAGCACTTAGCACCATGTTCATATGTTAAAACCCCCTTCTACATGTTGACAGTAACCCCAAGCATGAATACACATAAAACCTACTTACTGTTATGAGTAAACCATTTGATGTATAAATAAACCCTTTTGTTATGATTAACACCCACACACACATGCTAAACCTATGCTTTACATGTTATTTCTTCTATGTGACACAATGAACCCTTGCTAAATGTTATCCTTCTAACATAACCCCCTCACACTTGAACACATTGTACTGCTATGTACACATTGCCATATCCACATTCATGTATCACTCACTCCTTGTCTTTATGCACCTTGCTTGTAATAAAAATATATATGAATATATATGTAATGTGTGTTTGATAACTTGTGTAGCTTTATGATTTTATGTGATTGTTAGTCTAGGCTTGGTTAGGCCTAATGAGACTTGTTAGTCTAGGTTTAGACCTAGTACTGCCTAGTTAACCTAGTTTGACTAGTACGGTTGATCAGAGTTGACCAAGAGTTGACTTTGACCTAGAATGACCTAGAATCATGTAGAATGCATAGTAGAGCTTTATTTTACCATTTTGGACTTGTTGTGACTTGTGCCGTTCTAAATAGGAGCCAGACACCTCTCCTCGGACAGTATATTTCCTTTGGACATTCAGATAGCAGGCGAGTACATTCTCTGATAGTTCTTTCATTTACTTGTCAATTACTGTACTTCAGTTCTAGTTAGTTTTATGTGATTCTTACAACACGTATGGATATTTCTGGATTCATGTATGTGACACACATACCATCTGTCTGGCCTCTATTTCTGGAACCACTACTGGCATCACCTTCTGGAATCACTACTGGAACCACCTACTGGAATCACTCTGGAATCTTTTGCTGGTATCATTATATTTGGCTGGACTCATCCCGATTTCTCGTGTCGTTTTCTGGATTTACTTGTACTTATGGGCAGGGAAATATTAGAGTAGACATGTGAACATTCCCAAATACTAGAACCACTCCTTTGGAATTATACTGGAATGATAGCCATCCCACACTTGGCCGAGTGTGCGGTGTGCCGTATTACCTACAGCCGTTTACATGTCGATCTCGATATTTTAAAACACACTGTTAGAGTATAGGCTGGACTCACCTTGGAACCTTTGATCACCGACTGGACTCATCTCATACTGGACTCATCTTGTACTGGAATCACCTGGTACCAGATTCATGTTGTCTGGATTTACTTGGGTTTGTACTGGTTACATTTACATTCTGGACTTATATCATGTTGCTCTAGTTCAGCTAGTTTCTATTTACAGTCTTCATTGCTATGATTCTTCTCTTGTTTTACTTACCTTACTTTCCTTGTACTTAACTGTTTCTCTATACCCTCACCTGTATACAAACTACCATGTTCATCAATAAAACTGTCTATAACTGCTTTATAGTTCTTTATCATTTACTTGGAATTTCTTGATGAATTGTACTCGTTTCTGTCCTGACTGGACCTGTTGATAAATTTTATAGATAGCCTGGAGGTTGTCTGCTAGCCTAGAGGAGACACAGTAGAGATTGTATAGATAGCTAGGGTTTTACTCATAGTTTATTTCCAGTTGTCTTGAGTTGTATTTATGGATTACTGTATTTGAGCTTTGAGATGTATTTTGGGTTTGTGTATCTTAGACACTTAGACTTCTATCTGCTGTATCTCTTTTGGATTTCATGTTTTATCAATCTTTATCATGCTCTACCTTAGATGTGATTGAGACTGTATCTGCTATGTCACCTCCATTCAGAGAGTATATACTGTACAGGTACCTTTATTTTGTTAGATGTTTGACCTAGGACAGCGTTCTACCACCGACACTGCGGCGTAGGCTGGACGTACCCACGTCTCGTGCCCTTACTCTAGGGTGCGAGTCGTGACACATTTTTATTGGTGGCCCATGTAGGTCGAGTTTGTGTAGTGGTATTCGAATTAGAGTACCACTACAGCGTGCAGTTGAATTAGGATATATTTTGAAGGTACTTAATCACAGTTAGGATTTCTTGAGAGATTCCTGGGACGACCCTTGAGAATCTTATTTTAACTTTGATTTGAAAAACTCTTCTTCCCTTGATTTGATTTATCTTTACTTTCTGTTGTTGAACTTAATTTTAATGATGATTATGGAGTTTTGAATCTTGATGTTAGCTGTTGCATCCGAGTTTGTATTTATATGATTTGATGGATTATTTATTCAGTTTTGAATCTTGATGTTTGTTGATAAATTTAATTTTTGGGTATTCATTGTTGATTTAATTTAATTTTTGTCAAGATGAAATCATATGGGCTAGGTCATCTAAGTTATGGAATCTAGTCTTCTACAGTCACATTAGCCAGCATGGTGAGGACATATAGTCTGATTTTGGATATATTTCTCGGGTATGGAAATTTAAGGTTTTCGCAGCCAAGCTAGCGGCATCGCAAAATTTTTAAATACCATGATTCTAGAGGTATGTGCCTAAGTTGAGGACTCTGTGATTATCGTAGCCTTGCTTACTAGTATGACGAGGATTTAGAGTACCATGATTTTGGATAGACGCATATGATTATCAGATTGTACCTTAAATATTTTTGAACATATTTTCTTTACTTTTGTTCCAGTCCTTCAAAAAAAAATTATTATTTGTTTGTTTTATTTTGCTTCTCATTATTTAACTTAGGAGTAGGTTTAGTTGTTTTTATAAACTCTTGTGTAACTTCTTGCTATGAGTTTCTTCTTAATACAATGAACCGATGATTTTGCTAGACCTTATCTTGTAATTGATATTATAGTTTTGGGTTTCAAAATGGTTCCTTCTTTAAACAGATAAGCAAAACAGATTTTATCGTTATTACTTTCTTGCTATTATTCTTGTATTAAATAATAATAATAATAAAACTGTCTTGATTACGTCAATCACCTACTTTGCAATCTTGGTAGGAATCTAAATGCTGGCCTTGATGTAGAATTTGATTTTTATATTGGGACATGAGAATATATCTATAGTGGACACAGACTCTTTGCCTGACACGTATGCATGCTACACTTTGATCTCCAACCTATCTAAATACATATTAATATGTTGTTGATGTTTAAATTTTCAAAACCCCAATATTTCTGATACAGTACAGTAACAGAGACTGGTTCTCTGCACTTCCAGTTAAAATTTGTAATTCAAATTTAAATTTCATGTTATTAGTTATGCTTACATCACTGCACATATATGTTATACATAGGGTTTCAATTCAAAAAAATTTGGTTGAGTTTTGTGTTTGAATTTGTCAAATCTAAGACTGTGTGCATATTAACCCTTAATACTGGATTCCAAATGTTTAGTTCAATTTGCTGTTTTTTTTAAAATATAATATTTTGGAGCTATGTACATTGTTCTATGTAGGGATATGATGTTAGGTGTATACTCTTACATGTTAGGATGTGATAAACATTGGGTTGGTTAATATTACACTGGTTTAAATGTTAGCTTATTTCAGATTCTTGTATGTAAATGCTGAACTAAAACTGGGTCTAACCTTTCATTACTAAAGCTATAAACCTGTATAGTGACACCCACACAAACCATATAACAGTTACATAATGCTACCTTTTCCCTCTCTAACACTCTCTCTCTATATATAATGTGATTGGATTTCAATGCTCGATATTTGTGCTTTTAAAATTTTGATTTTGATTTTTTCTTGAATAGTACCCCTTTATAGATAATTGGTAGTTATCTTTATTTTATTTTTTAATGAGTACCAGTTTTCATATAGGATGGTAGACCGTCTTACATTCTTGATGATTGTTATTTTTGTATCTTTTCTAGTTTAGCACCCTAGATTGCTTGTGTGTTTTGAAACCCTATGACTATTTCGGTTAGCATGACTAGTATACCTAGATGAGACTTTCACTACCACCGTATGTCATGACCCTATATGTCGTCCTTTTTAATGGTATGATTTGTTTAAGTTCTGAGACTTGATTGTAGGGGATTGACCTAGAAGGAGTATGAACAATTTTAATTTCGAGGACGAAATTTTTCTAAGGTGGATAGATTTGCCACCCCCAGTTTTCAGAAACAGGGGTATTTTTGTCATTTTACATTTTTGAATATTTTTAAAATTTATTTTATTATTTATGATATTGTTTTGGGGTTATTTGAGTCGGGTTTGAATTTCAACTCAATCTGACTTGAAACAGGGACCCGGGGGGGGGGGGGGGGTAGTTTGACTCTAGTGGGACCCACACACTAGTTAGACATGGCCCACATGATATTAATTTTAGTCCACATGATATTAATTTTAGTTAGTAGTTATACTAATTATTTATGGATAGGTTTAGTTTAATTAGAGACTTAAATCTAGACTAAATTGACCTCAACCTTTAACCCATTCCTAATTTAAATCAAATAGATTAGTGGAGGACATTTTGGAAATTCAAATAGGGGACACCTCACCATTTTTGGGCAGCCACCTATGGGGGGATAAGGAGTGAGTCACTCCTTCATTCATTTGTTTTCATCAACTTTCTCTCTCTTGTTCTTCCCCAAATTAATTTAGAGATGAACCTCCATTGATTTCAACTCCAAATCAACCCCTTCTTCCACCAAATCTTCTTCATTTCTCCTCTACTCCATGGTTAGAGGGTGCTAGGCAAGTTTGGGAGGATTCGGAGCTCGTTCGTGTCCTTTTAGAATCTCTACGTGTCGGTGTCGTGTCGGAAGGATTTTCCTTTGAATCTCTCTTCCGGAAGGTATAATCTACCATCTAATCCATCCCTACATGCATATAGGAATATTTTGAACCCATAGGAATGACCCCCATGGTTGTATCTCCATTTGTATCCATTTTGTGTCCATTTGGAGGTCATAGGAGTGTCCTTTGTGTTGTGGTTGTGTCCATGTGGGAAAATCCCAAATTTGGACACACTATGTGTTGTTGTTATGTATGAATGAATTATTACATGTTTAATCTCATATTTTTGTATTGGAGATGTGTTCTATAGTGTCTCATATATATATATATATATATATATATATATATATATATATATATATATATATATATATATATATATATATATATATATATATATATATGTAGAGAGTGACTTCTTGATATATTATGTTATATACTTGTGTTTCTTTTGTCTCAAACTACCTAAATTCGTCATAATATTTATCCACGTTTTTAGTAGCAATAGCAACTTAGAAATGTCATAACTTTTAGCTTAGAACTTCGATTTATCTTCCGTTTTAAAAAAAAAACCGTATCAAAGTTAGCTTTCCAAATATATATTTTAATAAGTCAAATTCGTTATAAAACTTTCTGTAAAATTATTTGAGTGTCAGCTATATGAAAGACGAACGCGTTTCGGTGTTTTTGCGATTTCGGGAGCTTCCGGACACGAAAATGCGATCCGTTTAAAGTTTCGGAAAGTTAACACAAAGATCTATAACATAATTTATTCCTAGAATTTAATGAATGCCTAATTTGTACAGTATTGATTTTAAGTAGAAGATTACTATACGACATATGTATTTTGTATATCCTTGTATGTACAAATATGTATGTATGCATGTGTATATATATGTGTGTGTTAAGAGAATGTAATATAATATAGAGTATGCATAAATGATATAATGTATGAAGTATATAATGTATTCAAATATGTATGTATAGGTGCATGAATGAATGAATGAATGAATGAATGAATGAAAGAATGAATGAATGAATGAATGCAATGCATGAATGAATGGATGAAATGCAAGTATGTGGGTAATGCAAGGTATTGAAACTGTAGGAACCCTAGAGGGGGGGTGAATAGGGTCAAGCTAACTAATCAAGCACTTAGCATAAGCTAATTTGCAATTTAAAAATATAAGTGCAAGAGAAGAAGCAAACACAATACCGACACCCGATGTATCCTGGTATCCTCCTAAGAGGCAGTCCAGTCCCGGAACTCTCTCCGGCTTTAATCCACTATTTGAGTAAATAGTTACACACGAGTTTGGATCCGAAGAACTCGCCAACTTCAACACGAGTTTGGATCCGAAGAACTCGCCAACTTCAACCGAGAGTTTGGATATGAAGACTCTCCAACTTCAACCGAGAGTTTGGATACGAAGACTCCCCAACTTCAACCTTTCACAATAGGTTTTGATCTCCTTACAATAGAATGAAGATCTCACTTTTCAACTCAATAACTCTAACACAATTTGTAGATGGCAAATGAAGGCTTTGTAGAGTTGTATGTGGATAAGCTTTAGTGGTTTGGAAATTTTTAGGCTCAAAGCATCAACCTTGAATGAAGAGGTTCAAGGCTATTTATAACCAAAGCAAAGGAAAGTGCAATAATGCAATTTTCACAGGCTGACGGATCATCCGCCGGATTTCCGCAGAAATTCGCCGGATCATCCGCCTGAATAGTCCAACGGCTATAAAAAGAGTCGTTGGGATCAATCATTCGTAAAATCCAACCGTTGGAATGCAAACGGTCATATGACGGAAAATCCGCCGGAATTCCGTGATTTTCCGCCGGATAATCCGAACACTCACAGAAGGTATTCTGTGAGACCATTCGGATCTTCCGCCGGATTTCCGCGGAGATCCGCCGGATTATCCGCCAGGATTCCGAAGATTGTCCTGGGTTATTATCTACCCTAGCTTTCGATTTTGCCATCTATTTTTTGTGTTTACAATACTTCCTAAGACTCTTTACAGACTCCAGATATACTGTAGCAGGTGCAGGCTTCTTCAAAGTCTTGAAATGATGATGGCATGGCTTGGCTTCTTCCTTTGATAGGTGCTGGCTTTTTCCCTTGGCGGCAGCTGCCCAAAGATATCCAGTTTGCGAAAACTGAATACCTTTCGGGGGCTTCGCCCCCGAACCCCCGACGAGGGGCGCTGCCCCCTCGACCCCCGTCTGCTGACCGGGCAGCGGAACCCCCGGTGCGTGGCTCTAGAGATGTCGTCGGGTGGTTCAGAGAAATCTTGTGGGATCTGTCGTCTTTGGCCCACCATGATTTCTTCATTGCATATGTCCACGTTGATCTTGCTTATTACTTTTCTGTATGTACATGTTAGACGAACAAAGCAATATCCATAGTAGCAAGTATGATAAATTAAAGCACATTAGGACTATGCAAAGTTTAAGTATAAGTGCTAAGGTGATGGCATAAATGTTAGTGATATCAGAATGATTAAACTTAATTGAATGACCACAATCAAAAACATAGTTTTGATTTTGGCAACCCAATTAAATTTAAGATAGATAAGCTCATATCACTAAGATGTAAACCAATGGGCACATATCACCAAAGATATAAGTATAAGTAGAAATGCTATAGTGATAGTATGAAGATTAGTGATAATGAAATGCTAAACTTAACATATTAACCATATTCAAAAACATGATACAATCATTGGGCCAACAGAAACATGTATGCAAGTATCCATATGTAAGTAAGTAATGTAATCAAGTATGAATATATGCTATATATGAATGCCAACATGATAGGAATGTATGATGCCTTATTAGCACTTAGCACCATGTTCATATGTTAAAACCCCCTTCTACATGTTGACAGTAACCCCAAACATGAATACACATAAAACCTACTTACTGTTATGAGTAAACCCTTTGATGTATAAATAAACCCTTTTGTTATGATTAACACCCACACACACACATGCTAAACCTATGATTTACATATTATTTCTTCTATGTAACACAATGAACCCTTGCTAAATGTTATCCTTCTAACATAACCCCCTCACCCTTGTGTTGACACAAAGTCACAGTCAACCAAATATTGATAACATTGATTAAATAATACTTGTGATAATTCAATAAGACACACGACGACTATATTCTGCTCAAGCCAGACGACAGCTCAGACGACAGCTCAATTGTGCAAATACAAGTCATTTTTGTGTCTGTACTTTTATATTTTATTGAGTCTAGAATTATTGTAAGCTGAGTTATGCTGGGCTCTTGAGACTCAACCCACAACCTATCTAAAGCCCATAAAGCTCCACATCCAAACTTAGTCCATTCCACCCTTGGACCAGTTCTGTGCTCTGGAGACAGAGTTCGGGCCGAACTCTGCCTCCACACAGAGTTCGGGCCGAACTCTGTCCCCTAAAAATCAGTACCCTAATTTTTAGGGTTGGCTGGTTGCTAGTTGTCCAACGGCCAAATTTTTGAAAATTCCTACCAGAATTCTGGCCGAATTCTGCCTGTTAAAAACCTATAAATAGGCCAAGAATTCTTTCATTTTCAATCATCCAATCTTCTCTTCTCTTCTATCTTAAGCTCAATATAAGCCATACCCTTCTCATCTAATAGCCACAAGTTTCCTAAGTCTCGAGTGCTCAGCATCTCTCAGTTAGGAGTCTTGTGCAAGAGTTCAAGAAGTCGCTTGGAAAATTCCAAGCATCGCCACTGCGATCCATTGTAAAGAAGTTAACGTGCTCTTCTGAAGTAAAGGCACGGGGTGTAACTACTATTTCACAAATAGTAGATTTAATCCTGAGCTAGAGTTCTCAGGCCTGGACTAGTCCTCCACGAGGGAAACCAGGTTAAAATCGGCTGTGTTTGCGTATGCTCTCTTGCTCCTTATTTATTTTTTGCATTTACTCTGATTATTTTTAGATCATGAAAGAGTTGAATTTTTAATTGGTTATTATTGATATAACTCTATTCACCCCCTCTAGAGTTGCCATCTGTTCTTCAATTGGTATCAGAGCTCTGTTCTCTTTACAAGGATTTACATCCTAGAGCTGATCCATGGCAACCACACAATCCTTGATTTCCAATCACGGTGAAGGACAGTCCACTCATAGGCCTCCCCTATTTGATGGAACTAACTACACGTATTGGAAAACAAGGATGAGTTTTTATCTCAAGTCGCTAGACTTTGACCTGTGGACTATCGTCACTGACGGTTACAAAAAGCCCGCCAGAATAGTTGTCATTGGCGATCTCGTTGAGAAATCACATGACAAATATTCTGACGAGGAGAAAAAATAGGCAAGTCTAGACGCAAGAGCTATTAATGCTTTATTTTGTGCTATAGACAGGAATGAATTCAACAGGGTATCCACATGCACCACATCCCACGAAGTATGGAAGCTTCTAGAAGTGACGCATGAAGGAACCACCCAAGTCAAGGAATCAAAGATAAGCCGTCTCACTCAAGAATACGAGGCTTTCAAGATGAAGCCAAACGAGACGATCACGCAAATGTTCACAAGATTCCTCGACATCATCAACCCCCTGTCTTCGCTTGGGAAGCAATATTCAAATCACGAGAAGATTCACAAGTTACTTAGGGGGCTACCAAAAGTTTGGAACCCTAAGGTGACAGCCATCATAGAAGGAAATAATCTCACAACCATGTCTATGGAGACCTTAATGGGAAAGCTAATGACTCATGAGCTTGACCTCAAGGACTTCAAAGAGCCTGCTCCTAAGGCTAAGGAGATCGCACTCAAAGCTCATCGACGGAGGACTGAACCCAAAGAGACGGATGACGACAACTCAGAAGACGATGATCAAGCCCTCATGGTTCGCAACTTCAAGAGATTCCTTCGCTTTAATCGAAGAAAGAAGGAACCACAAGAAGATAAAGAAGAAGAGCCAACTTGCTACGGTTGCAAGAAGACGGGACACGTCCGAAAAGACTGTCCTTTCTTAAAGAAGAACAACCGCTATGAGAAGCCACACAAGAAGACATCCTCAAAGAAATATGCCAACACAAGCATTTGGCATGAAAGCAAAGCTAGTGACTCCAAGAAAGAAAAGAACTCTCCTCAAGATACGGCTAATGTGTGCCTAATGGCGACGTCCGACAAGGTATTAAACGAAACTCTTGACGACTTCACTTTTGATGAACTTGGCGACGCTTTCACCGATTTACTTAGTGACCATAAAAAGGTTATTGGTAAATACAAACAAGCCAAGGACAAAATCAAAAGTCATGAAGTCGAAATACAAAGACTTTCTCTATTACTTGATAATATTAGAGACACTACACCCACGGATGTCACTAATGAGGTATCTAAGCTTAAAATAAGCTTACATGATGCCGAGGCACGTATTAAGCAACAAACACAAGAAATCACAACACTCAACACGGAGCTTGCAGAAGAAAAGAATAGACACAAGATTACTATTACTAAGTTGCATGGTTTGAATGCTAAGATTACTGAATTGCAAGCTGTCTCTAAGAAACTAGAGACTAAATTGGGAAAACAGGTTGCTCAACCTCAAACCCAATCACATGAGACACACACAAAGCATGACACAACTCATACTAGTCAACCACGTCATCCTCATGCTGCTCACAATCATGCTTACATGTACACACACTTTCACAAACCACATGCACGTAGAAATAATCATCATATGTCACAAAAACATCATGCTACACATAGATACAGTCATCACCATGTTGCACAAAGACACAATCAACATCACTCCACATATAGACAATCTCATCATGCCATACCATATAGATAATCTCATCATGCCATACCTATAGACAACATCATCATGCCATACCATATCAACAATATCACCATGCCACTCCACATAGTCATCATCACCATGCTGAATCTACATATCATCAATATTCTGCTTATAGAATCATCAGCATGTTCCTAATGTAAATAGGAATGCTACATGTACTTATTGTGGTTTACATGGACACATTTCACCATAATGTAAAATTAGAAGATTAGTAGATAGAAAGATATATGCATGGTTTCTAAAAACTAACTCTTCAGGACCCTCAAGAACTTGGGTACCAAAGGTCACATCTACTCTTGATGTAGGTGGACCTTCCCTCCTCAACTAAGAGTAAGTGGATTCTCGATAGTGGATACTCACGGCATATGACAGGAGACGCACATCTTTTTGCATCACTATTGATAAAGAGAGAAGGATATGTATCCTTCGGTAATAACCTAAAAGGTTATATTATAGGTAATGGTATTATTGGCTATCCTCCCTCTCCCATAATAAAGGATGTCTGCCTAGTGACCGAATTAAAGCATAACCTACTCAGCATCAGTCATCTTGCTGACCATGGTTATGACATTAACTTTGGACAAAAACAAATGTCTTATCTATGATAGGTCAACAGGAGACATTGCTTTTGAAGGGGTAAGAGAGGATAATATTTATATTTTCTATTTGTCTGAAAATACTAACAATGCAGGTAGATGCCTATATGCTCATAAAGATGAACGACTACTATGGCACCAGCGCCTTGGTCATGCTAATATGGATACCATATCTAGGCTATCGACCAAGAAGCTAGTTAGAGACTTGCCCGACATCACATTCAAAAAGGACACCGTATGTACCGAATGTGAGTTGAATAAGGCAACCAAGTCATCTTTTCATTCCATAAACTCTGTAAGCACTACTAGACCCCTGCAACTACTCCATATGGATTTATTTGGCCCTAGTAGAGTAGCCAGTCTTGGTGGAAAACTCTATGCATTTGTTATTATTGTTGACTTTTCAAGATTTACTTGGATTTTTTTTCTTACTCATAAAAGTGATGCTATTTCAGTTTTTAAGATTTTTGTCAAGAAAGTTAAAAACGAAAAAGGCTACATGATTACTCGAATCCGAAATGATCATGGAGGCGAATTCAAAAATTCTGATTTTGAAAAGTTTTGTGATTCCAATGGTTTTGATCATGAGTTTTCTTGTCCAAGAACTCCCCAACAAAATGGTGTTGTGGAGCGGAAGAATAGGACTCTTGGCGATATGGCTAGAGTCATGTTGAACAAGTTTTTACTTTCGAAATACTTTTGGGCTGAAGCTGTCAGTACAGCATGCCATATTTTAAATAGGGTACTTATTCGTCCTATTACGAAGAAGACGCCCTATGAGCTTTGGTTCGGGAGAACCCCAAATGTTTTTTATTTTAGAGTTTTTGGCTGTAGATGTTTTATCCTTAACACCAAAGACAACTTAGGTAAATTTGATGCCAAAGCTGACGATAGTATTTTCCTTGGCTATGCTGCCAAGAGTAAGGGATATAGAGTTTTTAACAAACGCTCATTAATCGTGGAAGAGTCTACCAATGTGACTTTTGATGAAGATAACAGTGCAGCAGCTACTCTTGATGATGATGTTGAGCCATCAACGTCTACTCCAATGAACACCACAATCGAAATAAATTCTCTGGAAAGCTTGCCTAAGAAATTCTCTTTCAAGCCATCACATCCAGAAAATTTGGTAATCGGTGAGGTTTCACGAGGAGTAACTACTAGATCATCATTAAGAGACTCTATTGCTAGCACTGCCTTTATTTCACAAATTGAGCCTAAAAATATTTTAGAAGCTTTCAATGATGAATTTTGGATTTCTGTTATGCAAGAGGAACTCAACCAATTCGAGAGGAGCCAAGTATGGGAACTTGTTCCTAGACCGGCTAATCACTCGATTATTGGTACTAAATGGGTTTTTAGAAACAAAGTAAATGAAGATGGTTCAGTCACACGCAACAAAGCTCGTCTAGTAGCCCAAGAATACAACCAAGAGGAAGGTATCGACTACGATGAGACGTATGCTCCTGTTGCTAGATTAGAATCCATTCGGATGCTTTGTGCATTTGCAAATTTTCAAAATTTCAAATTATTTCAAATGGATGTTAAAAGTGCTTTCTTGAATGGTTTTATTAAGGAGGAAGTTTATGCAAAACAACCCCCTGGCTTTGAAAATCACAAATTTTCCGACCACGTGTTCAAGCTAAAGAAAGCGCTATATGGCCTCAAACAAGCCCCTAGAGCTTGGTATGAACGGCTAAGCAACTTTTTGCTTGAGAAAGGTTTTTCAAAAGGAAAAATTGACACTACACTGTTCATAAAATCTTTCAAAGACACTATTCTTTTAGTACAAATATATGTGGATGATATTATTTTTGGGTCTACTGATGAAACCCTTTGTTAAGATTTTACCAAGTGTATGCAGACCGAGTTTGAGATGAGCATGATGGGGGAGCTCAACTACTTTCTTGGACTGCAAGTCAAACAAATGACAAATGGAACCTTCATCTGTCAGTCGAAGTATACAAAGGACATGCTGAAGAAATTCGACCTTGATAACGTCAAACCAATCAGCACTCCTATGGCTACTTCAACCAAACTTGAACCAGATGATAGTGGCTAACCCGTAGATCAACGTAAGTATCGAGGTATGATAGGCAGTTTGCTCTATCTTACTGCTAGTCGCCCTGATATAATGTTTAGTGTTTGCCTGTGTGCAAGATATCAAGCTAGTCCTACGGAATCACACATGACCGCGGTTAAGCGTATCTTTCGATACCTTAAGGGTACGATTACAGTGGGCCTATGGTATCCCAAGTCAATATTATTTGACCTCATTGGTTATTCTGATGCTGACTTCGCCGGATGCAAGGTCGACCGTAAAAGTACGAGCGGCACGTGTCATTTATTAAGAAAGGCTTTAGTCTCTTGGTTTAGCAAGAAGCAGAATTCTGTCGCACTATCCACAACAGAAGCTGAATACATAGCAGCTGGGCGTTGTTGTGCACAAATTCTGTGGATGAAGCAAACCCTTGAAGACTATAATTTATCTTTTATGCATATTCCAATCTTTTGTGACAACACTAGTGCAATAAATCTTACTAAGAACCCCATTTGTCACTCACGCACGAAGCACATTCAGATACAACACCAATTTTTGCGTGATCATCAGCAAAATGGCACAATTAACTTAGAGTTTATTGACACTGATCATCAGTTAGCAGACTTCTTTACCAAACCATTATTCGAAGAGCGCTTCAATTTTTTTGTCGTAAACTTGGAATTTTAGATGAAGCTGTTATAAATTAAAAATAAACCTGCATAAATATCGAATATATTATGATTCTCTTATGATGAACTTGCTATGGGTACAAGCCGAAAGGGTCCTTCTGACAACAAGGCATAAAAGCCTAAACGATACGGTACACTAGTCCTCAGGACTACCGCTAGCTGGGATCCGGCCCCTGCAGCTAACCCATGACAGCTTCAAAATATTGAATTATGATATAATTCTTTGTTTATTATACGGTTCATTTTTATTTATCACTTGCTGAAATACTGAATTTTCAAACTTCATATTACTGCTTTGAACTCACTACTTATCTATTTACTTATTGGATCCTTCTTTGTTCTTAAACTCTTGTAGTATATTGGTTTTTATCTTCACTTAACCTATTTTTGACTCAACTCAGCCTGATTTCAGTTCTGTCCCCTGGAACCGGAATTCGGGCCGAACTCTGCCCCTAACAGAGTTCGGGCCGACTTCGGCCTGCCTGTTCCAGAATCGGGAACAGGCTCAGCCGTTGATCCTGTTGTTGATCCAATGGCCAAAAATTGACCCGACCAAGAGAAACCCTCCGCTTTATTTCGGTTTCTCTTCCCTCTTCTTCATTCTTACCACCTTTTCTACTTCTCCTACTCAAAACTCTCAAAACCCTAACCCTAGTTTCTCCTCTATTGGGCTCCATTCTTCCCCAAACTCAAGGAGAAGGCTTGGTTTTCAATTCTCTTTCATAATCCTTCAATATCTTGAGGTATAACTTCTTTCTTTTCTATATCTCAAATTTCTTTATTATCTATCTATTGTGTTATGGCTCCACGATTGTTTAACCGTGGGAAGAGACTTCGGACCGAGGGTGCGTCCTCGTCGAATGCTCCTCCTCCCGTTGAGCCGCCCGTTGCACCACCCGTTGCACCGACAATTGAACAACCAACCCATCCGTTGTTCAATCCTTCTCGTCTACGTGATCCAAACACCTTCGACGACCGAATTTTTACATCACTAGACGCATCCAATGAATGGTTTAGCAATTTTCGGACACGTCCGGTGTTTGTGGGACACCCCATAAACTTCACAATTTTCTTACAATATGATGCACTCTTTAATGACCTCTGTCTTGATGAACTCGTTACTTCTAATTCGGTCATTTATCGTAGTGCCATACAAATGTTTTATTGCAATTTGACTCATGATGATACTCGTATCTATTCACGTGTTGCGGGTATTGATATCTCATTTGATGATTTTGAACTGGCTGAATATCTTGAACTTCAAGAGCCAAATTCTTGGAAAAAGCTTGTTGAAGCTAGATCCTTTATTTTTCCCGAAGGGATTTCTCTAGAGAGCTTCAAGGACGACCTGTGTAGCCATAACACACGTCCTCGTAAGCTCTTGGCAAAGTATCTTAATCCTTACTTCTATGAGCTTTATCGGATCATTTTCAACCCATTCTACCCAAAGCGGGTTCTACCGATGAAGTCACTTATTTTGAGATTTCAGCTTTGTACCATCTCCACTTCCATGTTCCCTTTAACCTCCTACGCACAATGATGGATTGGATGATCAACTGTAGGAAGAAGCCAAGATCCTTGGTTTATGCTTTATATCTTCCTATGATCTTTCGTGCGTTCCATGTACCGCTTGATGAGTGTCCATTCTTGCTTGCCCCTGCCTTTCTCTCCAAGGCAAGGAGGCTTCATGCGGCCGTCGGCTCCTCGGTCGTGTCTGAGCATTCTGAAGATGAGTCGGATGCCCCTCCTCTCGGACAGGATCCTCCTCCTCCTCCTGCCACTCTCGAGTCTATTCAGACCATGCTCCGAGATCGTTTTGCTTTGGAGGACGATCGTTGGACGCAGCTAGATTATCGGACCATATTGCAGATGAGTGCTATCAGCAACTCGCTGCATGACATCCGATATTCTATGTCTCGCCATCCTACCATGCCCACTCCTATGGAGCGAGATCCCGATCGTGAGGGCTTTCGTATTGATGACCCTTGGGTTCGTCGCTACATGGATCCGGATTCGTCTTTTGTGGACCCACGTCGCTCCTTTACTGATCCATCGGACGACGCCGGGTCCTCTCGTGCTCGTTGATGGTTTTGGACTGCTACTTGAGGCTGCTACTGGAGATCTTAGATTATATTTTCTGCTTTCTGCTTTTATGTACTTGGTTTGTAGTAGACTTATTATGCATTATGTTTTTGAGACATTGATCTATTATCAGTTTCTATGACTCTTGTTCATTATCTTATTCTATATGCAGTTTCTTCTCCTTTACATGTGTTTTGCCTGTTATTATTTATTTATCTCATATTGCTAAATGCCAAAAGGGGGAGTTATGTGTATATTCTGTTTCTGTTTGTTGTGTGGTTTATATGTGCTTTTGGAAGAATACTATTAACAGGACAACAGAGATTAACATCATTGTTTATGGGGGAGCTATTCTTAAGCTCGGCACTTATTATGGGGGAGCTATGTCGTTACATGTGTCCAGGTATGGATATTGAATATACAACTATTATTTTGTCAATTATCAATATGGGGGAGATTGTTGACACAAAGTCATAGTCAACCAAATATTGATAATATTGATTAAATAATACTTGTGATAATTCAATAAGACACACGACGACTATATTCTGCTCAAGCCAGACGACAGCTCAGACGACAGCTCAATTGTACAAATACAAGTTGTTTTTGCGTCTGTACTTTTATATTTTATTGAGTCTAGAATTATTGTAAGCTGAGTTATGATGGGCTCTTGAGACTCAACCCACAACCTATCTAAAGCCCATAAAGCTCCACATCCAAACTTAGCCCATTCCACCCTTGGACCAGTTATGTGCTCTGGAGACAGAGTTCGGGCCGAACTCTGTCCCCTAAAAATTAGCACCCTAATTTTTAGGGTTGGCTGGTTGCTAGTTGTCCAACGGCCAAATTTTTGAAAATTCCTACCAGAATTCTGGCCAAATTCTGCCTGTTAAAAACCTATAAATAGGCCAAGAATTCTCTAATTTTCAATCATCCAATCTTTTCTTCTCTTCTCTCTTAAGCTCAATATAAGCCATACCCTTCTCATCTACTAGCCACAAGTTTCCTAAGTCTCGAGTGCTCAGCATCTCTCAGTTAGGAGTCTTGTGCAAGAGTTCAAGAAGTCGCTTGAAAAATTCCAAGCATCGCCACTGCGATCAATTGTAAAGAAGTTGACGTGCTCTTCTGAAGTAAAGGCACGAGGTGTAACTACTATTTCACAAATAGTGGATTTAATCCTGAGCTAGAGTTCTCAGGCCTGGACTAGTCCTCCACGAGGGAAACCAGGTTAAAATCGGCTGTGTTTGCGTATGCTCTTTTGCTCCTTATTTATTTTCTGCATTTACTCTGATTATTTTTAGATCGTGAAAGAGTTGAATTTTTAATTGGTTATTATTGATATAACTCTATTCACCCCCCTCTAGAGTTGCCAACTGTTCTTCAACTTGAACATATTGTACTGCTATGTACACATTTCCATATCCACATTCATGTATCACTCACTCCTTGTCTTTATGCACCTTGCTTGTAATAAAAATATATATGAATATATATGTAATATGTGTTTGATAACTTGTGTAGCTTTGTGATTTTGTGTGAGTGTCACCCCCAATTTTTCAAATTAGGGGTATTTTCGTCATTTTCAAGTTTTATAATATTTTAGGAATTTTATTTGATTTTATATGATTTTTAGGAATTTATTTGGGTTGGTTTGGATTTTATCCAATTCGGACCCAAATTGGAGATCCGGGTAGCCTGGACCCTAGTGGGACCCACATACTAGCTGGGCTGAGCCCATGTACCATCATAAATAGGCTAGAAATTATTAACCTAATTTTCATGACTTAATTAGTCATTTTAGAGGCTTAAATTGTATTTAGAATCAAACCGAAATCAAACCGAACCAACCCGATTCCAAAACGAACCAAACTAGGGTTAATGGGTTGTGGGCTATTGGATCCCAACCCAATAGCCCATGGGAAGTGGCCGGCCATGGCATAGTTCCCCCCCCCCCTTTGTTACTTCTCCACAAAGTAACTTCTTCTTCCTCAAATTCTTTTCTTTTTCTCAAGTCTTCTTCCTCCAAGCAAGTTTTAGGTATGCCATTAAATCCCTAGTAAATCCTCTTTTCCATTCATGACTTTCACATTAAGTGTAGAGAATTCAATTCTCTACACTTTGCCCCTATTTTGTAGGTTTTCTCTAGAGTTTTGATTAAGTGATTAATTAAGGGAGATTATATGTTAATGGTATATATATATATATATATATATATATATATATATATATATATATATATATATATATATATATATATATATATATATATATATATATATATATATATATATATATATATATATGTGTATGTATAGATATGTATATAGGAATATATATGTATATATGTATTTGTGTGTGTGTGTGTGTAGAGAGTGGTGGAGGAGAGGATGAGAGTGGTGGTGTGGTTGTGTGTGTGGTTGTGTGTGTGGTTGTGTGTGTGTGGTTGTGGATAGATATATATATATATAGGTATATGTGTATTTGTATATATATATATATATATATATATATATATATATATATATATATATATATATATATATATATATATATGTATGTATATATAATATGTATATGTGTGTGTGTATATATATAGATATATAGAGGGGAGGTTAGAGGATTAGATATATGTATATATATATAGAAATAGATAGATAGATATATAGATAGATAGATATATATATATAGGTATATATATATATATAAAGAGAGGAGAGGAGAGGAGTGCAGTAGGAGGAGAATAGGAGAAGAAGGAAGAGCAGCAGCTGCTGCAGGAGCTGCACTAGCAGCTGGCAGCAGCAGCTGCAGAGCAAGCAGCAGCAGCAGCAGCCTGCATTAGCAGCAGCAGCTTAAGCAACAGCAGCAGCTTAAGCAGTAGCAGTAGCATGGGCAGCAGGAGCTGCCACTGGCAGCTCCTCTTTCTCCTCCCCTGTGACCCCCTTTCACACCATAAACCCCCCCTAGTGTCGTATGTATATATATATATATAGGTAGATATATATGTATATATATATGTAGGAATAGAAAAGAAAGTTAGTTAGGAAGAGGGAGAAAAGAGTTTAGAAATTAGAATGAGAAGTAGAATAGAGTTGAGAAAGGTAATGAGAGAAATTAGAAAAGATCAAGAAGAAGAGAGTAGAAAAGAGGAGTATGAGGAGGAATTAGATTTAGGAAAATAAGGAGAAGAAGTTAAGAAGAAGAAGAACTAGAATAGAGGGTTAAAGAAGAGGTTGGGTGCGAGGCCAAAAAGAGGAGCTTTTGTTAGAAATCGAGTTAGAGGGCAAAATTGAGCCCGGAGCGTCGGATCGCGACGAAACTTGACGTAGGCCTAGGATACGCGATTTAGGTTTTGTGGGTAGGCTTCCGAGTGGAAATCGGAGTTCTAGGGCGCCGGTATCGCGCCGTGTCAGTGCGTATCTCGAAATCTTCGAGATATCTGCAACGGGCCGTAAGGTGGACTAGACGTCTACTTTACTTAGGTATTATGGTAGATAACGAACCTATAGGATAGTACCCTACTACCCTAGGGAGATCGGGTCAAAATAACTAGCGTAGGTAGGCTAACGGGGTTATCGCCGAGGGTAGAATTTTACCCTTAAAAAGGGTAAAATAGGGATTTGGCCCACGGCCAAGATTCGAGTTTCCAAGTCCAAGATGGACTTGGATATGGATTGTATAGGTTGGTAATAAGCAGATTTAGCCGTCTAAACCTAGTCTTGGACCCGGTTGACCACGGTTGACTTTTTGGACTAAAAGTCAACTATGAGTCAACTCTTTACCCAAATTAGTTCCAAATTCCTTTTAACTTGGGCAGTTGACTAAAAGTCAACTATTAGTCACCAGTGACCTAGGGTTGACCTAGAGTTGACCTAGAGTTGACCAGAGTTGACCCGTTGACCAAAAGTCAACGGTAAGTCAGTTTTTGACCTAGATTGATCTGGTTTGACTTCTAATGTTCCCCCATGACCAAGATTGATCCGACTAGACATGTTTTGACCTAGAGTGACTGAATAGGATTTAATTTGATTTAACTTTACTTCCTAAACTTAGTATTGATACGTCTTGTTCTCTATAGGTCCTCGAGATACTGCAGTTGATCCAGTCGACGTATTTTATCATCTTACAGGCGAGTACATTCTCTGATACTTATTCCCAATTTATGATAACTGTTATGATTCATGTACTTAGTGTTGATATGCTTATTCCTGACACATGGTTCTCACGGATTGGTATTCTTGGATCCCGACGAGAGATGTTTTCTCCTTCTTAGGTTGGGATATATTGTGCAAGCACCCTTGTAGCTCTTGCTCGATATATGGTCACTGATTCTAGAGAAGGCTAGCTACCTTCTCATTAGAATCCCGTGCAGTGACGTGTCCTGTTTGGATCCATTCTACCAGTTGGGGTAGGGGGAGTAGTAGCGTAGGCCTGTGATCAGATCCATCCCGCATTCCCGAACAGTGTGAGTCATATACCGTACATATGACTTGCCAGACCGATTCTTGACAGGTACCCAAGCCGATCACAAGCTGAAACTACTACTCACACACATTGGATATATAGCTTGCCTTGATTTGTGTACATGTCATGATCCCGTTCTATTCTTCTTGTTCTAGCTCTAGCTTTACAGCTTACCATGCCATGATACATACATGTACACTCCATGATTCATTGTATATGCTCTATTTACAGTCTTATAGCTTTTATTCTATCTTGAGATCTGTTATGAGATATATGTACTCGTTCCATCCTGACTGGACTGTTGATAAAATATTACAGATTTCGACGAGGGAGATTGTAGTACCTACTACGGTCCGGACGACGTAGTGGGCCTAGACTTGGTCCCGCAGGGCGTAGCTCCGCCTGACGAGACCATACCACATGTATAGTTTAGAGTAGGTCTTTGTACTGGACTTAGTATCCAGTTACTTTTTGAGACTGTATTACTTTTGAGTCTGTATTATATTTGGACTGTATTTAGAGACCGGACATTGTATATTATTTGTTTCTGGACTTGACAGGTTATATATTATTGTCTTGTTGTCTTTATCTTTCCGTCTTTACTTTTTGTCTTAGAGTTGTGATTGAGCATTATATATATTCATTGCTTGTCCTCCGTTCGGAGTTGACTATATTCTCGACAGGTTTTGTTATATATATAAACTGTTGTCAGACTAGAAAATACACAGCGTTCCACGCCGTTTTTCCGGTGAGGGCTGGGCGTTGTCGCGTCACGTGCCCTTGTAGAGGGTGCGGGTCGTGACACATTTTAGTGGTGGCCCATGCAGGTCCTGAAGTCGCAATTAGTGCGATGTCGTGGCGGCACTCGTCTTAGAGTGTTGACTACGAGCCTGTGTTACCCATAGGAGGTAATAGGCTAAGGGTGCTCAATCACAGTAGGATCTTTCCTTGCTTATCGTGCTTACCGTCTTTGATATTGATTTACTGCTTTCTAGTTGTCCTCCTTTGATATTGCCTTCATGTGCCATATTGATATCTTCTTCTCAATTTGTCTCCAGGATATTGATGACTCATTCTCCTGGCGAGGAGCACGGGGAGACGGAGAGGTCTGCCACCTCTGGCGGACAGGCTCCGGTCACTTCCCCGATTGATGGGACTTCTGTTGGGGCTCTCGGAGGTACTCCTCCAGCTACCTCGATGACCGTCCCTGGGGCCATTACGGGTGCTCTTCCCGTAGTGCCAGGGGCTGCAGTGGGAGCTGCCGAGGGTATTCTTCCTCCTCAGCAGGGGACTCCTCCGGTGATGATGGGAGCTATTCCTCCATTGCCTCCTCTGCCCACAGATATGGGGCAGATGCTAGCGTTCTTCCACCAGGTGCTCGAGTCCCAGTGGGCTCAGCACGAGGCTCAGTTGAGGCAGACAGAGGCCATGCGCCAGGGCATGGAGGATGCACACAGATTGGCTATGGCGGTAGTGGAGCGTCAGGCTCCACAGAGGGAGGTTCAGCAGCAGCAGCCGAAGATCGGGGATATCCAGGCTTTCAAGAAGCTTGGTCCGAGGGATTTCAAGGGGACTGAGGGCATTATCTATGCTGATGACTGGCTCGAGGATATCGAGCGCCAGATGGGGGCCTGCCGCCTGGCAGCCGACCTGAGGGTCGAGGCGGTTGGGTTGCAGTTGTTAGATATTGCCCGGACATGGTTCCGGAATGAGCCGGCTCTTGCAGGAGAGGGCCATACTTGGGCCGAGTTCAGGGCCCTATTCAGAGAGAAGTTCTTTTCCCCTACGGACAAGATTGGCTTGGTGCGGCAGTTCCAGAATCTGCAGCAGGACAGCATGACCGTAGAGGAGTGCGGCGGAGTTCGGCCGGCTGGGCCGATACGCCGAGTACATGGTGAGTGACCCGGTGATCCGAGCTGAGCGTTTCCGGGAGGGATTGGCATGGGATATCAAGATCCTGATCCCTTCCTTCTATGCGACATATGCGGAGGTTTACGCGGAGGCTCGGAAGGTGGAGAGGGAGTTGGGCTTGAAGCCGAAGAGGGATCGAGATGTATTTTCTGGGGCCAGTAGCAGCGCAGGGCCTGCTAAGCGCCCTCAGCTTCAGCACCAGTCGTTCCAGCATCACCAGCAGCCGGGGCAGGCCAGAGTGTCTGTCTAGAGGAGTCAACAGCGTCCAGGGCAGGATGATCCACCGTGCCACTTCTGCAAGAAGCCCGGTCATCTCTTCGAGTTCTGTAGGAGGAGACTGGGGCTGTGTCTCTTTTGTGGTGCCGCTGGGCATCAGATGCGGGAGTGTCCCAAAAACCCCCGTGTTACTGGAGCTGCTCAGAGGGCACCCGTTCAGAGGGCGCCAGCTAGTGTACCGGTAGTTCAGCAGAGAGGTCCGCTTCCGACTCAACAGCAGCAGTTCGTTCAGCACCGCCAGCAGAGGGGTGGTCAGGGTAGAGCCTTTACTCTTGCAGCCGAGGAGGTAGAGCCTATTGCGGATGTTGTCGCAGGTTCTATTCTGCTCGATTCTTTTCCAGCTTTGGCCTTATTTGATTCTGGTGCTACGCACAATTTTGTGTCTGTTTCTTTTGCTCTTAGGCACAATATTATTGCTGAATATCTGGGTAGGACTTGCAAGATTATGACTGGGAATGGCATCATCCTAGTTAATAATGTTTGCAAGGGGAGGAGAGTTTCTTTGAGAGGCCGGGAGCTGAGTGCGTGTCTGTTCGTAATGCCACTTCCGAGTTACGATGTGGTACTCGGTATGGATTGGTTGAGCACGCACCACGCTAGCATCGACTGCAGAGGAGGCAGGATTCTGTTTAGGCCGCCGGGAGAGCCGGAGTATGAGTTCACCAGGGGTGCAGTAGAGCAGGGAGATGGTTTCTGCGGAGCGTTGTTGGCGGAGCCAGTGTTGCCACATCCACTCATTGCTGAGTTCTTGGATGTTTTTCCCGAGGAGCTGCCCGGGATGCCGCCAGATCGTGATGTTGAGTTTTCTATAGATCTAGTGCCGGGTGCTGAGCCTATCTTCCAGCATGTCTATAGAATCAACAACAGTGAGTTAGCGGAGCTGAAGAAGCAGGTCGACGAGCTGGAAGACAAGGGCTTTATTCGATCTAGTTCTTCACCTTGGGGCGCGCCAGTTCTTTTTGTCCCCAAGAAGGATGGTACGGTACGTCTGTGTATTGATTACAGGGCGCTCAACAACCTTACCATCAAGAACAAGTATCCTCTGCCGAGGATTGATGACTTGTTCGACCAGTTGAGCGGCGCGAGGGTGTTCTCGAAGATCGACTTACGTACCGGGTACCATCAGCTGAAGGTGAAGCGGGATGACATTCCGAAGACTGCCTTTCGGATCCGCTATGGCCAGTATGAGTATACTGTCATGCCGTTTGGGTTGACCAACGCCCCGGCGGTATTCATGAACTTGATGAACAAGGTATTTCACCAGTACCTTGACAAGTTCGTGGTGGTCTTCATTGATGACATTCTCATCTACTCGAAGACGCCAGAGGAGCACGAGGAGCACCTGAGGATTGTGTTGGACACTCTCAGGAGGGAGCAGCTGTATGGGAAGCTGTCCAAGTGCGAGTTCTTCTTGGATCGCATGGAGTTCCTAGGCCATGTTGTCTCTGGCGAGGGGATTTCAGTGGATCCGAAGAAGATTTCTGCGGTGGAGTCCTGGTCTACGCCGAGCTCAGTAGCAGAGGTTCGAAGTTTTCTGGGTCTGACAGGTTACTACCGGAGGTTCGTGCAGGACTTTTTCAGGATTGCCCAGCCGATGACCCGCCTTACCAGGAAGGACAAGGAGTTTGTTTGGTCCGAGGAGTGCCAGGCCGCCTTCGAGGAGTTGAAGGCGAGGTTGACTACAGCTCCTATCTTGACACTGCCATCTGGATCTGGTGGTTATACGATCTACAGTGATGCTTCAGGACGGGGTTTGGGTTGTGTGCTTCAGCAGCACGGGAAGGTAATTGCCTATGCATCTAGGCAGTTACGTCCTCATGAGAGGAATTACCCTACCCATGATCTGGAGCTGGCAGCGGTCATCTTTGCTTTGAAGCTGTGGAAACACTATCTGTACGGAGAGCGAGTTGAGATCTATACAGATCACAAGAGCTTGAAGTACGTGTTTACCCAGAAGGAGCTGAATATGAGGCAGAGGCGATGGTTAGAGCTGATGAAGGATTTTGATATATCCTTGCAGTACCATCCGGGGAAGGCCAACGTGGTCGCGGATGCTTTGTGCAGGTATCCCGTGGCTATGTGTTTGACGATGGATCGTCATCTTCTGGCAGATCTGGAGAGCTTGGGCATAGAGGTGATAGTTCCTGGGTTCGAGACGCAGATGTGGGGTCTGCAGGTGCAGTCAGAGCTGATGGACAGAGTCAGGGCAGCTCAGTTTGAGGATGAAGCTCTGAGGGTCATCAGGGAGCAGGTCCAGATAGGACTGTTGGATGAGTTCTCTTTAGCAGAGGATGGGTCGTTGAGGCATGGTACCAGATTATGCGTGCCGAGCGGAGGACTTCGGGAGGAGGTTCTTCAGGAGGCGCACCGTTCTCAGTACTCTATGCATCCCGGAGCCAACAAGATGTATAGAGACTTGAGACAGCATGTTTGGTGGTATGGCATGAAACGTGAGGTGGCTCAGTTCGTGTCGAGATGTTTAGTGTGCCAGCAGGTGAAGGCCGGGAGGTAGAGACCCGGTGGATTGCTCCAGCCACTCCCCATTCCTGAGTGGAAGTGGGAGCATATCACTATGGACTTTGTATCTGGGCTTCCGCGCTCTCCAGGAGGGAAGGATGCGATTTGGGTCATTGTTGATCGATTGACCAAATCGGCCCACTTTTTGCCTTTCAAAGTAGGTTTGTCGACGGAGAGGTTGGCCGAGATGTACGTGCGACAGATAGTCCGATTACACGGGGTGCCAGTGAGTATAGTCTCGGATCGGGACAGCCGATTTACTTCCCACTTCTGGCGGAGTTTGCAGCTTAGCTTGGGCACATCGCTCAAGTTCAGTACAGCATATCACCCCCAGACAGACGGGCAGTCGGAGAGGATGATTCAGACCCTCGAGGATATGCTGTGCACTTGTGTCTTGGACTTCGGGGGATCTTGGGAGGACCACCTTCACTTGGTAGAGTTTGCTTACAACAACAGCTACCAAGCCAGTATAGAGATGTCACCTTTCGAGGCTCTATACTGACGGAGGTGCCGTACTCCTTTGTCTTGGGATGATGTCGGCGAGAGGGTTTTGCTTGGCCCTGAGATGGTGGTAGATGCTGCAGAGAAGGTCAGGGTTATCAGAGATAGACTTCGGGTGGCGCAGGATAGGCAGCAGCATTGGGCCGATAGCCACCGGAGGCCATTGGAGTTTGAGGTATAATCTAGATTTTTCTTGTATTTGAGTCTGATTGTGATTGTTTTAGATCAAGCTCTAAGTCTTGTTTTTGTTCTAGGTTGATGATCTTGTCTTTCTGCGAATTTCTCCGAACCGTGGCATGATTCGTTTTGGTGGCGGTGGGAAGCTTAGTCCACGATATATCGGACCATTCCGTATCCTGGGCAGGGTCGGTGCAGTGGCTTACCGACTGGAGTTACCGCCTGCACTAGAGGGAGTGCACAGTGTGTTCCACGTGTCGCAGCTGAGACGGTACGTGGCAGATCCCAGTCACGTCTTAGACCACTCAGAGATCGTAGTGGGACCGACACTCAGTTACCCAGAGAAGCCGGTCGAGATCTTGGACCGAAGAGAGAAGGTGCTCCGGAACCAGGTCATTCCCTTGGTTCGAGTTGCATGGAGACACCACTCTCCAGGTGAGTCCACCTGGGAGAGGGAGGACGACATGCGGGAGCGATTCCCATATCTCTTCGAGCCTTGAGGTAAAATTCTTTCTTTTTCTTCCTTGTTTTGTTCATGATTGCTGTGTTAGTTCTCATTCAATTTCGAGGACGAAATTTTTTAAGGAGGATAGATTTGTCACCCCCAGTTTTTCAAATTAGGGGTATTTTCGTCATTTTCAAGTTTTATAATATTTTAGGAATTTTATTTGATTTTATATGATTTTTAGGAATTTATTTGGGTTGGTTTGGATTTTATCCAATTCGGACCCAAATTGGAGACCCGGGTAGCCTGGACCCTAGTGGGACCCACATACTAGCTGGGCTTAGCCCATGTACCATCATAAATAGGCTAGAAATTATTAACCTAATTTCCATGACTTAATTAGTCATTTTAGAGGCTTAAATTGTATTTAGAATCAAACCGAAATCAAACCGAACCAACCCGATTCCAAAACGAACCAAACTAGGGTTAATGGGTTGTGGGCTATTGGATCCCAACCCAATAGCCCATGGGAAGTGGCCGGCCATGGCATAGTCCCCCCCCCCCCCTTTGTTACTTCTCCACAAAGTAACTTCTTCTTCCTCAAATTCTTTTCTTTTTCTCTAGTCTTCTTCCTCCAAGCAAGTTTTAGGTATGCCATTAAATCCCTAGTAAATCCTCTTTTCCATTCATGACTTTCACATTAAGTGTAGAGAATTCAATTCTCTACACTTTGCCCCTATTTTGTAGGTTTTCTCTAGAGTTTTGGTTAAGTGATTAATTAAGGGAGATTATATGTTAATGGTATATATATATATATATATATATATATATATATATATATATATATATATATATATATATATATATATATATATATATATATATATTGATATATATGTGTATGTATAGATATATATATAGGAATATATATGTATATATGTATTTGTGTGTGTGTGTGTGTGTGTAGAGAGTGGTGGAGGAGAGGATGAGAGTGGTGGTGTGGTTGTGTGTGTGGTTGTGTGTGTGTGGTTGTGGATAGATATATATATATATATATATATAGGTATATGTGTATTTGTATATATATATATGTATGTATATATAATATGTATACGTGTGTGTGTATATATATATAGATATATAGAGGGGAGGTTAGAGGATTAGATATATGTATATATATATAGAAATAGATAGATAGATAGATATATATATATATAGGTATATATATATATAAAGAGAGGAGAGGAGAGGAGTGAAGTAGGAGGAGAATAGGAGAAGAAGGAAGAGCAGCAGCAGCTGCAGGAGCTGCACTAGCAGCTGGCAGCAGCAGCTGCAGAGCAAGCAGCAGCAGTAGCCTGCATTAGCAGCAGCAGCTTAAGCAGCAGCAGCAGCTTAAGCAGTAGCAGTAGCATGGGCAGCAGGAGCTGCCACTGGCAGCTCCTCTTTCTCCCCCCCCTGTGACCCCCTTTCACACCATAAACCCCCCCTAGTGTCGTATGTATATATGTATATATAGGTAGATATATATGTATATATATATGTAGGAATAGAAAAGAAAGTTAGTTAGGAAGAGGGAGAAAAGAGTTTAGAAATTAGAATGAGAAGTAGAATAGAGTTGAGAAAGGTAATGAGAGAAATTAGAAAAGATCAAGAAGAAGAGAGTAGAAAAGAGGAGTATGAGGAGGAATTAGATTTAGGAAAATAAGGAGAAGAAGTTAAGAAGAAGAAGAACTAGAATAGAGGGTTAAAGAAGAGGTTGGGTGCGAGGCCAAAAAGAGGAGCTTTTGTTAGAAATCGAGTTAGAGGGCAAAATTGAGCCCGGAGCGTCGGATCGCGACGAAACTTGACGTAGGCCTAGGATACGCGAT
Source organism: Iris pallida (assembly GCA_029216955.1). Taxonomy (NCBI): domain Eukaryota; kingdom Viridiplantae; phylum Streptophyta; class Magnoliopsida; order Asparagales; family Iridaceae; genus Iris; species Iris pallida. The sequence continues at coordinate 10,781,959 of JANAVB010034418.1, read as the reverse complement.
TTAGGTTTTGCGGGTAGGCTTCCGAGTGGAAATCGGAGTTCTAGGGTGCCGGTATCGCGCCGTGTCAGTACGTATCTCGAAATCTTCGAGATATCTGCAACGGGCCGTAAGGTGGACTAGACGTCTACTTTACTTAGGTATTATGGTAGATAACGAACCTATAGGATAGTACCCTACTACCCTAGGGAGATCGGGTCAAAATAACTAGCGTAGGTAGGCTAACGGGGTTATCGCCGAGGGTAGAATTTTACCCTTAAAAAGGGTAAAATAGGGATTTGGCCCACTGCCAAGATTCGAGTTTCCAAGTCCAAGATGGACTTGGATATGGATTGTATAGGTTGGTAATAAGCAGATTTAGCCGTCTAAACCTAGTCTTGGACCCGGTTGACCACGGTTGACTTTTTGGACTAAAAGTCAACTATGAGTCAACTCTTTACCCAAATTAGTTCCAAATTCCTTTTAACTTGGGCAGTTGACTAAAAGTCAACTATTAGTCACCAGTGACCTAGGGTTAACCTAGAGTTGACCTAGAGTTGACCAGAGTTGACCCGTTGACCAAAAGTCAACGGTAAGTCAGTTTTTGACCTAGATTGATCCGGTTTGACTTCTAATGTTCCCCCATGACCAAGATTGACCCGACTAGACATGTCTTGACCTAGAGTGACTGAATAGGATTTAATTTGATTTAACTTTACTTCCTAAACTTAGTATTGATATGTCTTGTTCTCTATAGGTCCTCGAGATACTGCAGTTGATCCAGTCGACGTATTTTATCATCTTACAGGCGAGTACATTCTCTGATACTTATTCCCAATTTATGATAACTGTTATGATTCATGTACTTAGTGTTGATATGCTTATTCCCGACACATGGTTCTCACGGATTGGTATTCTTGGATCCCGACGAGAGATGTTTTCTCCTTCTTAGGTTGGGATATATTGTGCAAGCACCCTTGTAGCTCTTGCTCGATATATGGTCACTGATTCTAGAGAAGGCTAGCTACCTTCTCATTAGAATCCCGTGCAGTGATGTGTCCTATTTGGATCTATTCTACCAGTTGGGGTAGGGGGAGTAGTAGCGTAGGCCTGTGATCAGATCCATCCCGCATTCCCGAACAGTGTGAGTCATATACCGCACATATGACTTGCCAGGCCGATTCTTGACAGGTACCCAAGCCGATCACAAGCTGAAACTACTACTCACACACATTGGATATATAGCTTGCCTTGATTTGTGTACATGTCATGATCCCGTTCTATTCTTCTTGTTCTAGCTCTAGCTTTACAGCTTACCATGCCATGATACATACATGTACACTCCATGATTCATTGTATATGCTCTATTTACAGTCTTATAGCTTTTATTCTATCTTGAGATCTGTTATGAGATATATGTACTCGTTCCATCCTGACTGGACTGTTGATAAAATATTACAGATTTCGACGAAGGAGATTGCAGTACCTACTACGGTCCGGACGATGTAGTGGGCCTAGACTTGGTCCCGCAGGGCGTAGCTCCGCCTGACGAGACCATACCACTTGTATAGTTTAGAGTAGGTCTTTGTACTGGACTTAGTATCCAGTTACTTTTTGAGACTGTATTACTTTTGAGTCTGTATTATATTTGGACTGTATTTAGAGACCGGACATTGTATATTATTTGTTTCTGGACTTGACAGGTTATATATTATTGTCTTGTTGTCTTTATCTTTCCGTCTTTACTTTTTGTCTTAGAGTTGTGATTGAGCATTATATATATTCATTGCTTGTCCTCCGTTCGGAGTTGACTATATTCTCGACAGGTTTTGTTATATATATAAACTGTTGTCAGACTAGAAAATATACAGTGTTCCATGCCGTTTTTCCGGTGAGGGCTGGGCGTTGTCGCGTCACGTGCCCTTGTAGAGGGTGCGGGTCGTGACAGTGAGTGTTAGTCTAGGCTTGGTTAGGCCTAATGAGACTTGTTAGTCTAGGTTTAGACCTAGTACTGCCTAGTTAACCTAGTTTGACTAGTACGGTTGACCAGAATTGACCAAGAGTTGACTTTGACTTAGAATGACCTAGAATCATGTAGAATGCATAGTAGAGCTTTATTTTACCATTTTGGACTTGTTGTGACTTGTGTTGTTCTAAATAGGAGCCAGACACCTCTCCTCGGACAGTACATTTCCTTTGGACATTCAGATACCAGGCAAGTACATTCTCTGATAGTTCTTTCATTTACTTGTCAATTACTGTACTTCAGTTCTAGTTAGTTTTATGTAATTCTTACAACACATATGGATATTTCTGGATTCATGTATGCGACACACATACCATTTGTCTGGCCTCTAGTTCTGGAACCACTACTGGTATCACCTTCTGGAATCACTACTGGAACCACCTACTGGAATCACTCTGGAATCTTTTGCTGGTATCATTATGTTTGGCTGGACTCATCCTGATTTCTCGTGTCGTTTTCTGGATTCACTTGTACTTGTGGGCGGGGAAATATTGGAGTAGACATATGAATATTCCCAAATACTGGAACCACTCCCTTGGAATTATACTGGAACGATAGCCATCCCACACTTGGCTGAGTGTGCGGTGTGCCGTATTACCTACAGTCTTTTACATGTCGATCTCAGTATTTTAAAACACACTGTTAGAGTATAGGCTGGACTCACCCTGGAACCTTTGATCACCGACTGAACTCATCTCATACTGGACTCATCTTGTACTGGAATCACCTGGTACCAGATTCATGTTGTCTGGATTTACTTGGGTTTGTACTGGTTATATTTACATTCTGGACTTATATCATGTTGCTCTAGTTCAGCTAGTTTCTATTTACAGTCTTCATTGCTATGATTCTTCTCTTGTTTTACTTATCTTACTTTTCTTGTACCTTAACTGTTTCTCTATACCATCACCTGTATACAAACTACCATGTTCATCAATAAAACTGTCTATAACTGCTTTATAGTTCTTTGTCATTTACTTAGAATTTCTTGATGAATTGTACTCGTTCCTGTCCTGACTGAACCTGTTGATAAATTTTACAAATAGCCTGGAGGTTGCCTGCTAGCCTAGAGGAGACACAGTAGAGATTGTATAGATAGCTAGGGTTTTACTCATAGTTTATTTCCAGTTGTCTTGAGTTGTATTTATGGATTACTGTATTTGAGCTTTGAGATGTATTTTGGGTTTGTGTATCTTAGACACTTAGACTTCTATCTGCTGTATCTCTTTTGGATTTCATGTTTTATCTATCTTTATCATGCTCTACCTTAGATGTGATTAAGACTGTATCTGCTATGTCACCTCCATTCGGAGAGTATATACTGTATATGTACCTTTATTTTGTTAGATATTTGACCTAGGACAGTGTTCTACCGCCGACACTGCGGCGTAGGCTGGACGTACCCACGTCTCGTGCCCTTACTCTAGGGTGCGGGTCGTGACAACTGGACGGCGGTTACCCTTACAATTACCGGTCCCGGCTGGGAGACCATGAGACTATTACAACAAAACTAGATATGGGCTGGGTTATGTTACACCGGCAACGACCCCTGAAAGCTCAGACGAGGAATGCGACTGGCATTCACACCCAATCGGATCACCCACTTCCGATTCAGATGTCAGCATTGGGGACGTATTCAGGCAAGTCTTGTCCGTCAATATGGCATTGGCCGACGCCTATGAAGAAGATGAAGACATTCCTGAACTTCTTGAGTTAGAGCCGTGGGCACAACAGCTAGATGCGCAATAGAAGAAGCGGTTCGAATAAAGAGAGCCTCCCTGTAGCACCCAGTTTCCCAAATGAAGGTAATTTTCAAATTTCGTGTTTATAATTATTTTAATAATGATATTTAATTCATGATATAATTTTTGGTGATTTTAATTGATTTTAAAATTTATTTAAATCAATGACTTGTGGTTTTGACGTTTTGCTAGTGAAACCCTAGAGACTGTTTGACCTAGAGCCTAACCATGTGATTATGATATTTTAATATCATTTTTGGCCTAAGGATATTGTTTGCATTTGACCTCTTTGAATTATTTTGATATTATTTTATTATTTATGATATTGTTTTGGGGTTATTTGAGTCGGGTTCGAATTTCAACTCAATCCGACTTGAAACGGGGACCCGGGGGTAGTTTGACTCTAGTGGGACCCACACACTAGTTAGGCATGGCCCACATGATATTAATTTTAGTCCACATGATAGAAATATTTTAGTTAGAGGTTAGACTAATTATTATGGATAAGGTTAGTGTGATTAGAGACTTTAGAATAACTAATTTAGCCCCAACCAATTAGCCCTTTTCTAATACTCATAGAATAGGTTAGTGGGGGCATTTTGGACCTTACCATAATAGGACAAATAGCCCCATATGGCCAGCCACTTTGGGAGAGGATAGGCTCAAGTTCATTTCATTATTCTCATCCACACTCTCTCTCTCTCTTGTTCTTTCCCAAATTTCTAGAGAGCAATCCCTAGCAATTTCTCCACCAAATCCTTCCATTTCACCACCAAATCTTTTTCTTTCCTTCTCCATTATAGCCAAGGAGGAAGCTACCCAAGTTTGGGAGGATTCGGAGCTCGTTCGTGTCCTTTTGGAATCTCTACGTGTCGATGTCGCTCCGGGAAGGCTTTTCTTCGATTCGATCTACCGGGAGGTATAAATCCCTTCTCCTTTTCATTTTCTCATGCATATAGATCTATTTTGAACCCATAGGAATGACCCCCATGGTTGTATCTCCATTTGTGTCCATTTCGTGTCCATTTGGAGGTCATATGAGTGTCCTTTGTGTTGTGGTTGTATCCATGTGGGAAAATCCCAAATTTGGACACACTATGTGTTGTTGTTATGTATGAATGAATTATTACATGTTTAATCTCATATTTTTGTATTGGAGATGTGTTCTATAGTGTCTCATATATATATATATATATATATATTAGTGTAGAGAGTGAGTTCTTGATATATTATGTTATATACTTGTGTTCTTTTGTCTCAAACTACCTAAAATCCGTCATGATTTTTATCTACATTTTTAATTTCAGCCCTAACTTAGAAATGTCATAACTTATAGCTCAAAGCTCAGTTTAATCTTCCATTTTTTTTAAAAGAAGCGTATTGAAGTTAGCTTTCCAAAAACATGTATTAATAGGCCTAATTCTTTCTGTAACTTTCTGGAGAATTATTTGAGTGTCAGCTGTACGAAAGACAAACGCGTTCTCGGTGTTTTCGCGATTTCGGGAGTTTCCGGAAACGAAAATGTGATCCGTTTGAAGTTTCGAAAAGCTAACACATAGATCTATAACATACTTTAATCCTAGATTTTAGTTCATGCTGAGATGGTACAATATTGATTATTAGTAGGAGTTACTATTCAGCATATGCATTTTGTGCACCCTTGTGTGTAATATAATGTTCTATTTGATTTTAACCCATGTTAATGTATATACATTATGTAATTAAATAGAGAATGCAAGCATGAGTAAATGGTTAAATAAATGATGTATGAGGTATAAGTATCCTATCTAATGTAAGCATGTATAAGTATGACTTGTAATGAATATGTAGGTTCCATAGTATGTAATGTAATAATAGATTTAATGTATGCAATATACAAGTTAATGAGATGTAATGTTCTATGTTAACATAAATCCTATATTATCTCATGTACCCCCTTACACTATGTTGACACTATCACACTTGACACATTGTTCACTTACACTTTGACACTCTTTGATATGTATACACTATGTATGCCCATTTAACCCTCACTTGCCCCTTTGCCATGTTCACATACACACACATAGCCTCTTAAATAAGTATTTATGAATATAGTTAACTTAGCTATGTATGTATATTATATATATGTTAGCATATTGTGTTGTAATATATAAGTTTATATAACCATTTGAAATGCCATGATTATAGACCTAATGTTGAATACCAATATATGCATGTGTATATATGTGTAGACATATATAGCTTAAAGTAATAGATTACCTAGTGTATATCCAATGTGAATTCTTGCCTATTTGAGTATTGAATAATTGCATGCTATATAGAGTTGGGTGTATGTTGGCTTGTATAGCCTTGTATTGATGTGTGCTTGCTAGGATAGTCTTGGTTAGGCCTAGTAAGACTTACTGGGTTAGGATATGACCTAGTTTGACCTAGTTTGACTAGTGCAGTTGACCAGAGTTGACCAAGGGTTGACTTTGGCCTAGTTTGACCTAGATTCATGTAGAATGCATTATAGTGCTTTATATTACCCTTCTGGACATGTTGTGACTTGTGCTGTTCTAATTAGGAGCCAGACACCTCTCCTCGGACAGTATCTTTACCTTGGACATTCAGATATCAGGCAAGTACATTCACTGATTGTTTTCATTGTCTTGATATCTACTATATCCGATTCAGTCGTAGTGTTTTACTTGATTCCCGACACGACGGTTCACGGACTAGTATACGTCTGATCCTGTCATGAGATGTTATTCCTGGACTTTCTTGGTATATGGGTATATGATATTTCTGTGTTTTCTGTACTTGTATAGACATTGATTTGGGAGTGGGCTGGCCCCCTGCTCTTGAACCCCGTGTCATGACGTGCTATGTCCGGATCCGTGATACTATTCGGGGATGGAGGAATTATTAGGGGTTATGTGATCAAGCCTTCCTGTAACTATACATTGCTAGCGTCACCCTCACCTCACGTAGGGTGTTGCAGACACCCCATTACCAGTTATCCAGGTTGGACGACATGACTCTCCGTTGAGTACACCGTGGATTATCGGGCCAAGTGGATAACCATCTTTTGCTTCCCTAGCCGATCACATAGCGCTCTAATAATTCAAATCACTTTTTTTACATTTATTAGCGTATCTTATATTCCAGTTTCAGCTTTACTTTCTGTACTTCTCACCATGCTATGATTCTATTACTCACATGCTCTACCTGTTTTTATACTGTACCATGGTTATGGGACTAAGTTCTGTTTGAAAGAAGGGTTACAACCCCGGTCCTTGTTTGGTTTAAGGGTTGTAACTCGACTTTCAAATGGTTCCCAAGTCGCCGATATCTTTGTCTTGTATTTCATTATTACTGTCTCTTATAGTATTTCTCAATTCATATGGAACTGATGTTGGTGTTTGTACTTGCTCATTTTCCTGACAGGATACGTTGACAAATTTTACAGATAGCTTGGAAATTGCCTGCTAGCCTAGAGGAGACCCATTAGAGGTTGTTTAGTTAGCTATTCTCAGTTGTCTGGAGTTGTATTTATTTTATGGATTACTGTATTTGAGCTTTGAGATGTATTCTGAGTTTGTACCTTAGACACTTAGACTTCTATCTGTTGTATCTCTTTTCGATTTTATGTTTTATCTATCTTTCTTTATGCTCTACCTTAGATGTGATTGAGTTTACATTATGATATGTCACCTCCATTCGGGGAGTATAAACTGTTTAGTCTTATACTGTTAGATGCATTGAGACCTAGGACAGCATTCTACCGCCGACACTGCGGCGTAGGCTGGGCGTTGTTACGTTCTCGTGCCCTAACTCTAAGGTGCGGGTCGTGACACATTTTTAGTGGTGGCCCATGCAGGTCGAGATTCGCATTAGTGCGATTTCATAGTAGCGCAACGACTTAGTTATACTACTATGAGCCTGCTATAGGATATATAAATTAAGATGTTAGGATGAGAGGATACTCAATCACTGTTAGGATTTTCTTGAGAGATTTCTGGGATGACCCTTGAGAATCTCATTTTGAATTCCGATTTAAACTCCTTTTCCTTGTTTTGATTCACCTTTTTTCTTGATTTGAATTTGATTTTGTGGATTCATTGCAGAACTTTGAATCCTGGTATTAGTTGATGATTCTGATAAAATTTTGTAGTTGTTGATTTAATTTTGTATTTAGATTAATATTTTCAAATCCAAGGTACTCAATCACACTTATGATTCTTTGAGAGATTTCTGGGACGACCCCTGAGAAACTCATTTTGAACTTCAATTGGAATTCCTTTTCCTCTTGTTTGGATTCACCCTCATTCCTTGCTATTGAATTTAAGCTTGATGGGTTCCTCTCATTTGAACCGATGAGAAGGAACATATCTTCATTATTCTTTCTCGCCATTATTCCCTTGTATTCTTATTTACCTCTTATCTTAAACTCTGTCTCATTACATTAATTACCCATATCTTGTCGTCCCTACCAGATGTACTTCGAAACCCTTGAATCTTCGTATCTTTGCATGGGAAAGGCTAAGGAAGTGACGTAAATTATGTAGCTCAGAGAAGACGTAACTGGTTATTTTATGATGATCTAAAGGAAATCAAATGTGGAGTGTTCCATATGGAAACTTGAGATAGAAATGTGGTAAAGGTCTCGAATAGAATAAAGAGATGTATACTGCCAATCTGGAAACAATTACATTTAGAGAAATTTTGGGGTTATGAGATAGTTTATAGGTGTATTCAAAACTAATGAGGATATCAGAGGTCAACCTAGTTTTGAGAACTTAGAAAATCTTGGTTATTGATTCTGGGCAAAACTTTTACTCTGAGGCTATGTAGAAGGTTAGTAATGGAAAAGAGAAGTTAATTGTGTTTAATAAGGATATTAAACAAGATGTTGCGAGGAAATGACTAGGGATAGAGAGAACACAAAGTTATGGAAGTTTAGAGATTGTTGTGAAATATTTTTAGGAGAATAATATTCAAGGGTGTATGTCGAAGAAAATACGGAAGTTGATTTTATGATGGAAGATAAGTTTTGTAAGGCCTAGAGATTTAAATTAAATAATACGAGGAGAACAATTTGAACAAGTTCAAGGAATTCGTAAACGAGATTTAGAGGTTTTGGGTCAAATTTAAGACAAGGTGAAAGAACTTGGAAATTTAAATAAATGGTTAATGTTTGGAAATTGGGAATTGCCTACGGTAGTCATGGTAAGGGTTTAAGTAAAGGTTAAATTTTCATATGGAGACTGGTGAGGTAAAGATATGATTGGCAAGTTATGACCAGATGAACTTAAGAGTATCAGAAGCAGATGACTAACTCGATCTTCATTATTTTTGTGCATTAATTACCACCTCTTGAACTCCCACTTTCTAATTGAGATCCTTGACGTTCCTTATCGTGACTTTGATATTCGGAATGTAATACTAGCTATTACCCTCCAACAAATCTTATATGCAAGACCTAGACGAGCTCACCTTCGTGTAGGTATATCATGTCCCACTAAAACTCGTCTTCTTGTTCTCTATTTTCTTGATATGATTTTCTGGTCAACTGGCTAACTATAACCTCTACCATTATACTAAATTTTTTCTTATTTCAATTAGAAATCCAGCCTTGACTCAATTCTTTCGACCCGACATGTGATGGTATTCTGCTTGTTTCCTTAGATGCTTAACCTTGTACCTTATCTGATTACTTGACCCGTTGGTTAAGAAACTTGGACTATGTAATTCCTTTCATCATTACCACCCTTATATCTTGTGCTGCTAAATTAGCCTTAGTTTTGCAAGCTTATCTATTTTCGAGCTTGGTCATGACATATTTTATTGGGTGGCCACCCACTAACATATTGTCTAATCAGAATCGGTACATGATGGTCTGATCAACCTATTACACTTTGGTTTACTTTTTTCATGTATCAATCTATGAGAGTGGAGACATAGTTAAACTTGACCCTAGAGTCTCATTCGCGACAGCCTTGACAATTCTCCTTGAAATATTTTCATCGCCTATGAACCTCGTATTCGTACTCAGTCAAATTAAATTTAATCATGACCTGAACCTCCATCATTGGATGCTCGTGCTCATACTTTGATTTCATTGATTTCCCTTCTTGTCCAAATCTCGTTTTATCCCAAAATTGATCAACTTAGATCGTGTCAAGACAAAAATCTATTTGTGATTTGTTGTGCCTAAATTTTCAATTTTTGCCATTTTATGGAATAGTAACCTTTTAATAATTTCTTAGTTGCTTGTTAATGACCAATTTTCATATAGGATGGTAGACAGCCCTACAACCTTGATAATTTTTGTTCCCTTACCTTCCCAATTAGGACACCCTAGATTGTTTGTGTGTTGATACCATAGTACTGTTTTGACCTAGAATGATTAGTGTACCTAGGTGAGACTTTCAACTGCTACGGTATGCCCTGACGTTGTATACTATTCCTTCAAATTGCAAGATTTAGATAAATTTTTTTTAGACCTTGATTGTTGGGAAATAGGAACGTCACTCCATTAGTATCAGTTGTAGATATATATGGGTTAGTCCTTGATATGGAGATGTGTGTCTATAAACATGTAGCTTAGGAGATTTAGGAGAGATTATAGTATCAGCCTTGATAGGATGTACTAGTCTTTTGGTGAGTATAAATATGTTATGAGAGATAGGGGCCTATATGTCTTAGTAATGCATCGTTCCTATGGTAATAGAATGTATTAATAGATGGTTAATAGGAAGATAATAGTTTGAGCATACCTATAGCCTATGATCAGTTCCTTTTCATCCTTAGTTAAGACCACTTTAAAATAAGTCCAGTCCCTTGGATATAGGTTCCAGTCCATATTCTATTGAAATTCCATTACCGCCGTACAACAGAGCAGTATTGGAGGTATTCCTAGATTGACACTTTTTAGATGTCCGTTTATTATTCCAGTGTTAGGAAGTGTTACCTTAGATATTGGGTAGGTTAGAGGCTCTAGAAGGAGTACTATCGATCTTAAATTTCGAGGACGAAATTTTTCTAAGGTGGGTAGAGTTGTAGCACCCAGTTTCCCAAATGAGGGTAATTTTGAAATTTCGTGTTTATAATTATTTTAATAATGATATTTAATTCATGATATAATTTTTGGTGATTTTAAATTATTTTAAAATTTATTTAAATCAATGACTTGTGATTTTGACGTTTTGCTAGTGAAACCCTAGAGACTGTTTGACCTAGAGCCTAACCATGTAATTATGATATTTTAATATCATTTTTGGCCTAAGGATATTGTTTGCATTTGACCTCTTTGAATTATTTTGATATTATTTTATTATTTATGATATTGTTTTGGGGTTATTTGAGTCGGGTTCGAATTTCAACTCAATTCGACTTGAAACGGGGACCCGGGGGTAGTTTGACTCTAGTGGGACCCACACACTAGTTAGGCATGGCCCACATGATATTAATTTTAGTCCATATGATAGAAATATTTTAGTTAGAGGTTAGACTAATTATTATGGATAAGGTTAGTGTGATTAGAGACTTTAGAATAACTAATTTAGCCCCAACCAATTAGCCCTTTCCTAATACTCATAGAATAGGTTAGTGGGGGCATTTTGGACCTTACCATAATAGGACAAATAGTCCCATATGGCCAGCCACTTTGGGAGAGGATAGGCTCAAGTTCATTTCATTATTCTCATCCACACTCTCTTTCTTGTTCTTTCCCAAATTTCTAGAGAGCAATCCCTAGCAATTTCTCTACCAAATCCTTCCATTTCACCACCAGATCTTCTTCTTTCCTTCTCCATTCTAGCCAAGGAGGAAGCTACCCAAGTTTGTGAGGATTCGGAGCTCGTTCGTGTCCTTTTGGAATCTCTACGTGTCGATGTCGCTCCGGGAAGGCTTTTCTTCGATTCGATCTACCGGGAGGTATAAATCCCTTCTCCTTTTCATTTCCTCATGCATATAGGTCTATTTTGAACCCATAGGAATGACCCCCATGGTTGTATCTCCATTTGTGTCCATTTCGTGTCCATTTGGAGGTCATAGGAGTGTCCTTTGTGTTGTGGTTGTGTCCATGTGGAAAAATCCCAAATTTGGACACACTATGTGTTGTTGTTATGTATGAATAAATTATTACATGTTTAATCTCATATTTTTGTATTGGAGATGTGTTCTATAGTGTCTCATATATATATATATATTAGTGTAGAGAGTGAGTTCTTGATATATTATGTTACATACTTGTGTTCTTTTGTCTCAAACTACCTAAAATCCGTCATGATTTTTATCCACATTTTTAATTTCAGCCCTAACTTAGAAATATCATAACTTCTAGCTCAAAGCTCGGTTTAATCTCCCATTTTTTTTAAAAGAAGCATATTGAAGTTAGCTTTCCAAAAATATATATTAATAGGCCTAAGTCTTTCTGTAACTTTCTGGAGAATTATTTGAGTGTCAGCTGTACGAAGGACAAACGCGTTCTCGGTGTTTTCGCGATTTCGGGAGTTTCCGGAAACGAAAACGCGATCCGTTTGAAGTTTCGGAAAGCTAACACATAGATCTATAACATACTTTAATCCTAGATTTTAATTCATGCTGAGATGGTACAATATTAATTATTAGTAGGAGTTACTATTCGGCATATGCATTTTGTGCATCCTTGTGTGTAATATAATGTTCTATTTGATTTTAACCCATGTTAATGTAAATAAATTATGTAATTAAATAGAGAATGCAAGCATGAGTAAATGGTTAAATAAATGATGTATGAGGTATAAGTATCCTATCTAATGTAAGCATGTATAAGTATGACTTGTAATGAATATGTAGGTTCCATAGTATGTAATATAATAATAGATGTAATGTACGCAATATACAAGTTAATGAGATGTAATGTTCTATGTTAATATAAATCCTATATTACCTCATGTACCCCCTTATACTATGTTGACACTATCACACTTGACACATTGTTCACTTACACTTTGACACTCTTTGATATGTATACACTATGTATGCCCATTTAACCCTCATTTGCCCCTTTGCCATGTTCACATACACACACATAGCCTCTTAAATAAGTATCTATGAATATAGTTAACTTAGCTATGGATGTATATTATATATATGTTAGCATATTGTGTTGTAATATATAAGTTTATATAACCATTTGAAATGCCATAATTATAGACCTAATGTTGAATACCAATATATGCATGTGTATATATGTGTAGACATATATAGCTTAAAGTAATAGATTACCTAGTATATATCCAATGTGAATTCTTGCCTATTTGAGTATATAGAGTTGGGTGTATGTTGGCTTGTATAGCCTTGTATTGATGTGTGCTTGCTAGGATAGTCTTGGTTAGGCCTAGTAAGACTTACTGGGTTAGGAAATGACCTAGTTTGACCTAGTTTGACTAGTGTAGTTGACCAGAGTTGACCAAGGGTTGACTTTGGCCTAGTTTGACGTAGATTCATGTAGAATGCATTGTAGTGCTTTATATTACCCTTCTGGACATGTTGTGACTTGTGCTGTTCTAATTAGGAGCCAGGCACCTCTCCTCGGACAGTATCTTTACCTTGGACATTCAGATATCAGGCAAGTACATTCACTGATAGTTTTCATTGTCTTGATATCTACTATATCCGATTCAGTCGTAGTGTTTTACTTGATTTCCGACACGATGGTTCACGAACTAGTATACGTCGGATTTTGTCATAATATGTTATTCCTGGACTTTCTTGGTATATGGGTATGTGATATTTTTGTGTTTCCTATACTTGTATAGACATTGATTTGGGAGTGGGCTGGCCCCCTGCTCTTGAACCCCGTGTCATGACGTGCCATGTCCGGATCCGTGATACTATTCGGGGATGGGGTAATTATTAGGGGTTATATGATCAAGCCTTCCTGTAACTATACATTGCTAGCGTCACCCTCACCTCACGTAGGGTGTTGCAGACACCCCATACCAGTTATCCAGGTTGGACGGCATGACTCTCCGTTGAGTACACCGCGGATTGTCGGACCAAGTGGATAACCATCTTTTGCTTTCCTAGCCGATCACATAGCGCTCTAATAATTCAAATCACTTTTTTTACATTTATTAGCGTATCTTATATTCCAGTTTCAGCTTTACTTTCTGTACTTCTCACCATGCTATGATTCTATTACTCACATGCTCTACCTGTTTTTATACTGTACCATGGTTATGGGACTAAGTTCTGTTTGAAAGAAGGGTTACAACCCCGGTCCTTGTTTGGTTTAAGGGTTGTAACTCGACTTTCAAATGGTTCCCAAGTCGCCGATATCTTAGTCTTATATTTCATTATTATTGTCTCTTATAGTATTTTTCAATTCATATGGAACTGCTGTTGGTGTTTGTACTTGCTCATTTTCCTGACAGGATACGTTGACAAATTTTACAGATAGCTTGGAAATTGCCTGCTAGCCTAGAGGAGACCCATTAGAGGTTGTTTAGTTAGCTATTCTCAGTTGTCTGGAGTTGTATTTATTTTATGGATTACTGTATTTGAGCTTTGAGATGTATTCTGAGTTTGTACCTTAGACACTTAGATTTCTATCTGTTGTATCTCTTTTCGATTTCATGTTTTATCTATCTTCCTTTATGCTCCACCTTAGATGTGATTGAGTTTACATTCTGATATGTCACCCCCATTCGGGGAGTATAAACTATTTAGTCTTATACTGTTAGATGCATTGAGACCTAGGACAGCGTTCTACCGCTGATACTGCGGCATAGGCTGGGCGTTGTTACGTTCTCGTGCCCTAACTCTAGGGTGCGGGTCGTGACACTCCCACCGAAGATGAGGTTGTACAAGTCGATCTCGGTGATGAGTCTTCTCCAAAGCCCATCTTCGTCAGCAAAAGTCTGACAGACGAAGAGCGGAAATTGCTACTACAACTCGTCAGAGAATACATCGACGTGTTCGCCTAAAGCTACGAAGACATGCCCGGACTGAACCCCGAGGTTGCACTTCACAAACTCAACATCCGTCCGGACGTAAAATCGGTCAAGCAACAGCAACGACGGTTCTGCCCGGACATCATGAATGCCATTGAAGCTGAGGTCAACAAACTGATAGCCAGCGGCTTCATTCGCAAGGAACAACATCCAGACTGGGTCGCCAACATAGTACCAGTCTTCAAGAAGAATGGAAAGATTCTAATCTGCATCGACTTTCGTAATCTGAATGAGACGTGTCCTAAGGATAATTTTCCCCTCCCTATCACCGACATCATGATTGAAAACACCTGCGGCTTTGAGCATATGTCATTCATGGATGGTTTCTCGGGGTACAACCAAATTAAGATGTTCCCTGATGACGAAAAGCATACATCATTCCGAACACCAATTGGCACATACTGCTACACAGTCATACCTTTCGGTTTAAAGAATGCTGGCGCCACCTATCAAAGAGCTATAAGTGTCATCTTTAGAGACTACTTGCGCAAGACAGTGGAATGCTACGTTAACGACATCGCCGTCAAGAGCCGCTTTAAAGAAGATCATCTACATGATCTGAGGATAGTGTTCGACCTGATGCGAGCTCACAATTTGAAGATGAATCCTACAAAATCCTTCTTGGGCGTATCCAGCGGGAAGTTCTTGGGTTTTATCATTACTTCCCAGGGTATCTGTCACGACTCGCACCCTGAAGAGGGGCACGAGCACGTGGTTACGTCCAGCCTACGCCGCAGTATCGGCGGTAGAATGCTGTATATAGGGTCTGTAAATACTATGACTAAAAACAAATAAATGTACCTGTATAGTATATACACTCCGAATGGAGGTGACATAGCAATACAGTCTCAATCACATATATCAAACTAAGGTAGATAGCATGGAAAAGAGATATGATAGATAAAATAGGAAATGAGTCCCAAAATCCACAAGTCAGAGCTAAACACAAACATCCAGAGTCTCAGAAAGTATAAGTATAAAAATACTACAAACTGAAATGTACTAGCTGGCTCGCAGGCCAGGCAAACCTAACTAAACTATGCTACTCAGGATGAGCAAAGTCTAGTGGCTCTACCAATAAGCCACGGTCTAAATCTAATCCATCAGACTCAACCCCATAGTAGGTCGGGCAATCAGTCTCAGAGTCATCTGTAAAATTTGTCAACGGTATCCTGTCAGGAAAATGAGCAAGTACAAAACACCAACAGCAGTTCCATATGAATTAAGAAATACAATAAGAGACAGCAATAATGAAATACAAGACAAAAGATATATAAGACTTGGGAACCATTTGAAAGTCGAGTTACAACCCTTGAACCAAACAAGGACCGGAGTTGTAACCCTTCTTTCAAACAGGACTTAGTCTCAAATCATGGCACAGTATAAAGATAGATAGAGCATGTGAGAAATGGAAATCATAGCATGGTAAGAAGTACAGAAAGTAAAGCTGAAAAGGAATATAAGATACACTAATAAATATAAAAGGTGATTTGAACTATTAGAGCGATATGTGATCGGCTAGGGAAGCAAGAGATGGTTATCCACTTGGCCCGACAATCTACGGTGTCCTCAATGGAGAGTCATGCCGTCCAACCTGGATAACTGGTAATGGGGTGTCTGCTACACCCTACGTGAGGTGAGGGTGGCGCTAGCAAAATATAGTTACAGGAAGGCTTTGATCACATAACCCCTAATAATTTTTCTATCCCCGAATAGTATCACGGATCCGGACATGGCACGTTATGACATGGGGTTCGAGAGCAGGGGGCCAGCCCACTCCCAAATCAGTGTCTATATAGGTACAGGAACACAGAAATATCACATACTCATATACCAAGAGGGTCTAGGAATAACATCTCATGACAGGATCCGACGTATACTAGTCCGCAAAATGTCGTGTCAAGAATCATGTAAAATACTACGACTGAATCGGATATAGTAGATATCAAGACAATGAAAACTATCAGTGAATGTACTCGCCTGTGGTCCTGAGCTGATAGGGTGAACAGACGCTCAGAGTGATCACAGACCTAAAATAAGATACTATAAGTCAAACAGGGCTTAATACTGAAAAAGGAAACTAATTCAAGTCATGAATACAAGTCTAAGCCAAAACTAGGTCAAAATAGGTCAAACTGAGTCATACTAGGTCATACTGGTTCATACTAGGTCATACTAGGTCACTAGGAGTCAATCCTAGTCAAACTAGGTCAAACGGGGTCAAAGGTTGACTTATAGTTGACTTTTGGTCAAAAAGTCAACTTGGTCAACTCTTGGTCAAACTAGTCTAATGTTGACCAACTGTTGACTTTCAGTCAACTGGTCAACTCTGGTTTGGTTTCGGTCAAATCGGGTCGCTTACAGGCTAAGTTTGACTCTCGGTTGACTTTTATTGACTTTTGGTCAAAAAGGTCAACCGACGTCAAAACTAGTCTATGAGCACCATATTTGATCATTACCAACCAATGGGATCAAGTTCTAACTCTATCTTAGACTTCTAACACAAATACCCTATTCCTAGGCAAAACTAGCATTACCTTACCAAGGTAAATCCCGATACCTTACCCAACACCAAGGAAACCCCGCTAATACCCAAGATACTAGCCTAGGCTCCTTAGGATAGCTTGATACCAACCTATCTAAGGTTTACCTACCAAGGAAAATAGGTATCCTAGGTATCTAGGCTATGTTGGGATACATGGGTATTGGTTTACCCTATTCCTAACCCATATCATGAATTTTCCCTCAACTCTATCACTCACCCATACCACTCACTTACACACAACACTCATATATATTTCTCACACTCATAGGCTTCTCCTATAGGTTTCCTATTGGTTTAGACATAGGCTAACCCATGGGCCACTTAACTACACTCATTGCTCACACACACATACAACAATACCTCATAAACACACACACACAGAGGCAATGTATGGACTGATTTTGAAGACTGATGGGGCTGTCATGTGGACATGCTAGGACTGTCATAAAGGGGGTCTAATGGGCTGTGTATGGACATGTATGGAGTGGTGTTTAGGGGCTGAAATTTACTCAAAAGGGACAACACATTGGTGGTTCACTTGGACTGATTTTGGACAGCAAGGAAGGGTTCATTTGGGGACTGAATTTGAGGAAATGGGGACAGCACCTATAGGCCAATACTGGACAACCAATGAAGGACTGATTTGGAGTGTATTGGTGGACTGAAATAGTGGCAAAATAGGACTGCCCATTGGGAGAAATGTGTGGACTGATATGGGGTTAAATGACAGCAGTGTAGAGGGTGTTTTGGGGTAAATCTGGACTGCCTATTGGCTGTTCTTGGACAGTCCAATAGGTGCACTGTTTGACAGTTAATGACAGCCATCGAATGGCTTGTAAGGGATAGCAATTTCTGGAAATTGGGGGACTGAAATGTAGGAATTTTTGGACTGGTTTGGCTGCTGATTTGGGCAGTGAAGAATGGGGTTTTCCTCCCCTAAAAACCTACACAAACACTCCCCTACATTTCCTCTATTCTAACACTCAACCACCATTCAACCATATCATCAAACACAACACCTACACTAACATACACACACATCCCATGCTCCTCTTGGCCGAACCTCTATGTACCCCACAACCAATCACCAAGCTCACATCACATCACATATATATCCACATATATAATCCACCACATATATATATATATATATATATATATATATATATATATATATATATATATATATATATATATATATATATATATATATATATATATATATAAAACCATATATATACATATAGATTATAGGAATATGATACATTATGATACATGGGAAAAACTATTCCTAACATATAGTAAAATCTGGAATAAATATGAGAATAGCATCAAATCAATATACCAATAATTCCACAAGTATCCAAATAGGGTTTTCCCCATTATGACACGATCCTACTCCTAGGACACCTCTACAAATATCCAAATGGACACGAAATGGACACCAATGGGCACCAAACCAAGGGGGTCATTCCTATAGGTCAAAATGAATCTAATGCATGAGAGAAATGAGAGAGGAAAAGGATTTATACCTCCCGGTGACTCGAATCGATCCCGAAATGCCACCGACACATAGGAATTCCAAACGGACACGAACGAGCTCCGAATCCTCTCAAACTTTAGGAGCTCCTTCCTTGGATTGAATGGAGAAGGAAGGATGAAGGTTTGGTGAAGAAATGGAAAGATTTGGGGATGATTTGATTAGGGTTTGCTCTCAAATCAATTTGGGGAAGAACAAGAGAGAGAATGAAGAATGGATAATGTTTGAATGGAGGAGCCTATCCCTACACATATGGCCGGCCAACAAAGGGGTTTTTGTCCTATATGGAAAAAGTCCAAAAGCTCCTACACTAATCTATTTGCTAATACATTGGTAAAGGATTAAGTCGGGGGTAGTTTGGTCAATCCTAAACCACTAATCCAAATTACTCTTAACCAAAAATAATTAGTCTAGTCACTAACTAAAATAACT
This sequence comes from Iris pallida, assembly GCA_029216955.1. Lineage (NCBI taxonomy): Eukaryota > Viridiplantae > Streptophyta > Magnoliopsida > Asparagales > Iridaceae > Iris > Iris pallida. Next base: position 10,762,710 of record JANAVB010034418.1, on the reverse strand, counting down.
AACATATGGGCCATGGCTAACTAGTATGTGGGCCCGCTAAGGTCAACACTACCCCGGGTCCCCGATACAAGTCGGAATGAGTTGAAATTCGAACCCGACCCAAATAACCCCAAAATAATTCAATAAATAAATAAATACTTCCAAAATAATTTTAAAGTGGAAATTTACCAAAATACTCCTGTTCATGAAAACTGGGGATAACAAATCTATCCACCTTAAAAAAATTTGTCCTCAAAATTAAAACAAACATACACTGAATCACAATGCAGAAACAAAAATTATACCTCAGAGCTCGAAGAGATAAGGGAAACACTCCCGCATGTCGTCCTCTCTCTCCCAGGTAGACTCACCTGGAGAGTGATGCCTCCATGCAACACGAACCAAGGGTATAACCTGGTTCCGGAGCACCTTCTCCCTACGATCCATAATCTCCACTGGCTGCTCTGGATAGTGAAGAGTCGGCCCCACCTCGATCGCTGAATGGTCCAGTATATGGCTGGGGTCTGCCATGTACCGTCTCAGCTGCGATACATGGAACACGTTGTGTACCCCCTCTAGCGTAGGCGGCAAGTCTAGCCTGTAAGCTACTGCACCGACCCTCTCAAGAATGGTGAAAGGTCCGATGTAGCGTAGACTAAGCTTTCCGCCTCCGCCAAAGCGAATCGTGCCCCGTGTCAGAAAAATCTTCAGGAACACCAAAACACCAACCTAGACATAGAACAAACTCAGAACACAGGACAGACAAATCACAATAATCACAAACAGGAACTGAAACTAACCTCGAACTCTAACGGTCTTTGTTGGCTATCGGCCCAATGCCGCTGCCTATCCTGAGCCACCCGAAGTCTATCTCTAATTAGCCTGACCTTCTCAGCTGCATCCACCACCATCTCCGGTCCAAGCAGCACCCTCTCGCCAATATTGTCCCATGATAAGGGAGTACGGCATCTCCGTCCGTATAGAGCCTCGAATGGCGACATCTCTGTTGTTGTAAGCAAACTCTACCAGGTGAAGATGATCCTCCCAAGAACCCCCGAGATCTAGCACACACGTACGAAACATATCCTCCAAGGTCTGGATAGTCCTCTCTGACTGCCCGTCTGTCTGGAGGTGATAAGCGGTACTAAACTTGAGCGAGGTGCCCTAGCTAGCCTGCAAACTCCTCCAGAAGTGGAAAGTGACGCGGCTATCCCGATCTAAAACTATGCTCACAGAAACCCTATGCAATTGCACGATCTAACGCACATACAGCTTTGCCAACCTCTCCATAGACAATCCCACCTTGAAAGGCAAAAAGTGGACCAATTTAGTCAATCTATCAACTATAACCCAAATCGCGTCTTTCCCTCCTGGAGACCGTAGAAGTCCAGACACAAAGTCCATGGTGATGCGCTCCCACTTCCACTCAGGAATGTGTAGTGGCTGTAGCAATCCACCCGGCCTTTGTCTCTCGTCCTTTACCTGCTGACAAACCAAGCAACGAGATACAAACTGGGCTACCTCGCGCTTCATACCGTACCACCAAACGTGCTCTCTCAGATCTCTATACATCTTGTTGGCACCAGGATGCATAGAGTACTGAGAGCGATGAGCCTCCTGAAGAACCTCCTCCCGAAGCTTCCCACTCGGAACGCACAATCTAGCACCGTGCTGTAGCGACCCATCCTCGGCAATAGAGAAATCATCAAGCAACCCTGCCTGCACCTGCTCCCTGATGTACCTCAGGGCAACATCATCATACTGTGCTAATCTGACTCTGTCCATCAACTCAGACTGAATCTACAAGCCCCACATCTGCACCTCCATGCCCGGAATAATCACCTCAATTCCCAAACTGTCCAGGTCAGCCAAAAGATGACGGTCTGATGTCAGATACATAGCCACTGGATACCTGCTCAAGGCATCTGCAACTACGTTGGCCTTCCCTGGATGGTTCTGCAAGGCAATATTGAAATCCTTCATCAGCTCAAGCCAACATCTCTGCCTCATGTTCAGCTCCTTCTGAGTGAATACGTACTTTAAGCTCTTGTGATCAGTAAAGATCTCAACCCGCTCTCCGTACAGATAGTGCTTCCACAACTTCAGGGCAAAGATGACAGCGGCTAACTCCAGATCGTGAGTCGGGTAGTTCTTCTCATAAAGACGTAACTGCCTAGATGCATAGGCAATCACCTTCCCGTGCTGCTGAAGTACACAACCCAGACCCCGGCCAGAAGTGTCACTATAAATCGAAAAACCACCGGTCCCAGACGGTAATGTCAAGATCGGAGCTGATGTCAACCTCTTCTTCAGTTCATCGAAGGTGGCCTGACACTCCTCAGTCCAGATGATCTACGTCCTTCCTGGTGAGTCTAGTCATCGGCTTCGCGATCCGCGAGAAATCCTGGATGAACTTTCGATAGTAGCCCGCCAATCCCAGAAAGCTCCGAATTTTGGCAACTGTACTGGGCGTAGACCAGGACTCTGTCGCAACAATCTTCCTCTGGTCTACTGAGATCCCGTGCTCGGTCACAACATGACCCAAGAACTCGACCTGGTCCAGGAAGAACTCACACTTCGACAACTTCCCATACAAATGCTCCTTTCTCAGGATCTCGAGCACAATCCTCAGATGCTCCTCGTGCTCCCCCGGCGTCTTTGAGTTGACCAGGATGTCGTCTATGAAGACCACCATGAACTTGTCAAGGTATTGATGAAATACCTTGTTCATCAAGTTCATGAACACAGCTGGGGCGTTGGTCAACCCAAATGGCATCATTGTGAACTCGTACTGGCCGTACCGAGTCTGAAAAGTTGTCTTCGGAATGTCTTCCTTCTTCACTTTCAGCTGAGGATAGCCGGATCTCAGATCTATCTTCGAAAACACCTTGGCACCACTCAACTAATCGAACAAGTCGTCGATCCTCGGCAATGGGTACTTATTCTTGATAGTAAGGTTGTTGAGCGTCGTGTAATCGATACACATACGTATCGTACCATCCTTCTTCGATACAAATAGGATTGGTGCTCCCCAAGGCGATGAACTGGATCTAATGAATCCCTTGTCCTGCAGCTCGCCGACCTGCTTCTTCAGCTCCGCCAACTCGCTGTTGTTGACCCTATAGACGTGCTGTGAGATAGGCTCTGCACCTGGCACTAAGTCTATAGAGAACTCAACGTCTCTATCCGGCGGCATCCCAGGCAACTCCTCGGGAAAAACATCCATGAAGTCAGCTATCAATGGATGCGGCAATGCCTGCCTCGCCAGTAAAGCTCCGCAGAACCCATCTACCGGCTCAGCTGCTCCTCTGGCAAACACAATCTCTGGCTCTCCCGGTAGCCTAAACAAAATCCTATCTCCTCTACAATATATAGTAACATGGTGCATGCTCAACCAATCCATTCTGAGTACCATATCGTACCTCGGAAGGGGCATTACGAGCAAGCATGCACCCAAAACTCGACCTCCTACAGTAACTCTCTGCCCCATACAGATATTGTTGACCAGGATGATGCCTCCCTCGATCAATATCTTGCAAGTCCTACCCAAGGGTTCAGCAATAATATTGTATCTCAGAGCAAAGGAGACAGACACAAAGCTATAAGAGGCACCGGAATCAAACAAAGGAAATGCAGGAAATGAATCGAGAAGAACGTGACCTGCCACTACATCGTCTACTGGCTCTACCTCCTCCTCTGCTGTCAGGGTAAATACTCTGCCCGCAGGGGCTTCCCTCTGGTGCTGCACAAAACGCTGCTACTGCATCTGAAGTGGAGGACCTCTCTGCTGAGCTGTTGGTCCTCTGGTCGGCTGCACTCTGTCCTGAACTCCTCGGACTCCTCAAATACGGCAGTCCTTCAGCTGGTGATCGGGCGCCCCACAGTATAAGCAGACGCCCAACCTCTTCCTGCAGACCTCTCAAGTGTGCCCTGGCTTCCCGCAGAAGTTACACTGTGTAGCCGGCCACTGACCCTGACCCTGACCCTGGTGCTACTGGGCACGCGTCGGTGCCTGCTGGAACTGTAACTGAGGCTGCTGCTGCCGGAACTGCCTCTGCTGGAAACATGGGTACTTCGCTGGCCCTGTACTCGAACTAGCTCCAAGACCGTCACAGCTCCTCTTCGGCTTGAGGCCGAAGTCCTCCTCTGCAATCTGCGCCTCCATTAGGATCTGCTCGAAGGTTGCGTCTCGTCTCCCAAAGGCGCGAGTGTACAATGCATGTATGAGACCCCTCCGAAACTTTCGAGCCTTGTACCCATCATTCTGGACCAAACTAGGTGCAAACCTGCTCAGGCGAAAGAACCACGCTGTATACTCGTCTACCGACGAGTTCTCCTGCACCAGACTGGCAAACTGCCCCTCCAAAGCTGTCAAGGCTACATCTGGGTAGAACTTCTCCTTGAAGAGTTTCCTGAAGTCCTCCCAAGATATACCTCTCACTGACGTACGCGGATCCGTGCAGTACCAAGTCAGCGCTATGTCAAAGAACTGGCTCGCTGCAGAAGTCACCCACAGACCTCTCGGGACCTCTGCCAACTCCAGACTCCACTGGACATCCTCTAGCCAGTTGTCCGCGTATAGGATACCCTCGGTACCCTTGAACTCCCACGGGTTCATCTTTCTGAAGTTGAGATGTGTACCGAGCCTCCCCTGACTCTGCTGCTGTGCTGGTGCTCCCTGAACTGTAGCCGGTGCACCTCTCTCCACTGCTGCCATAGCTAACTGATGCGAGTTCTCCATGGTCTATCGCAGCACCTCTGCCTGACGGTACTGTGCCTCTGCCTGTGCTATCTGTGTCTACAGCATCTGCTGCAGAAGGGCTATCATCCCTTGAGCGTCTGCCGGTAACGGAGGCGGCGGTGGAAAAATGTCAGGGATGACCAGGGACGCTCCCGCTGCTAGAGGTGGAAGACCTCCTGGAACCGTCTCTACTGCTGCTCCCGCCGGAAGGGCAGGAACTGAGGGGGCAGCTCCCTCAAGTGCAGCTCCCGTAGCCGGAGGTGGAAGATCTGCCGGATCGGGCCTCTCTGGTACAGTGCTAGAACCCGCTGCCTGAGAGCGAGTGATCGTCATCCCGAGGATAGAGTGAAACAAGAAATTAATATGGCACATGATAGGAATATCAAAGAAGGACAATTAAATCCAATACAAAAGAATTTGTCATGGTAATCAAAAGATAAGAAATTTCCCAACATGTGATTGAGTAACTCCTATCATACCCTAATCCTACGTCCTAATTGCAGGCTCGTAATTAGTACTCTAAGTCGAGCACCATAACGAGTTCGCACTACTTGCGACACTGACCTGCGTGGGCCACCACAAAAATGTGCCACGACCTGCACCCTGAAGAGGGGCACGAGCACGTGGTTACGTCCAGCCTAGGCCGCAGTATCGGCGGTAGAACGCTGTATATAGAGTCTGTAAATACTACGACTAAAAACAGATAAATGTACCTATATAGTATATACACTCCGAATGGAGGTGACATAGCAATACAGTCTCAATCACATATATCAAACTAAGGTAGATATCATAAAAAAGAGATATGATAGATAAAACAGGAAATGAGTCCCAAAATCCACAAGTCAGAGCTAAACACAAACATCCAGAGTCTCAGAAAGTATAAGTATAAAAATACTACAAACTGAAATGTACTAGCTGGCTCGCAGGCCAGGCAAACCTAACTAAACTATGCTACTCAGGGTGAGCAAAGTCTAGTGGCTCTACCAACAAGCCACGGTCTAAATCTAATCCATCAGACTCAACCCCATAGTAGGTCGGGCAATCAGTCTCAGAGTCATCTGTAAAATTTGTCAACGGTATCCTGTCAGGAAAATGAGCAAGTACAAAACACCAACAGCAGTTCCATATGAATTAAGAAATACTATAAGAGACAACAATAATGAAATACAAGACAAAAGAAATAGGCAACTTGGAAACCATTTGAAAGCCGAGTTACAACCCTTGAACCAAACAAGGACCGGAGTTATAACCCTTCTTTCAAACAGGACTTAGTCTCAAATCATGGCACAGTATAAAGATAGATAGAGCATGTAAGAAATGGAAATCATAACATGGTAAGAAGTACAGAAAGTAAAGCTGAAAAGGAATATAAGATACACTAATAAATGTAAAAGGTGATTTGAACTATTAGAGCGATATGTGATCGGCTAGGAAAGCAAGAGATGGTTATCCACTTGGCCCGGCAATCCGCGGTGTCCTCAACGGAGAGTCATGCCGTCCAACCTGGATAACTGGTAATGGGGTGTCTGCTACACCCTACGTGAGGTGAGGGTGGCGCTAGCAAAATATAGTTACAGGAAGGCTTTGATCACATAGCCCCTAATAATTCCCCCATCCCCGAATAGTATCACGGATCCGGACATGGCACGTCATGACACGGGATTCGAGAGCAGGGGGCCAGCCTACTCCCAAATCAGTGTCTATATAAGTACAAGAACACAGAAATATCACATACTCATATACCAAGAGAGTCTAGGAATAACATCTCATGACAGGATCCGACGTATACTAGTCCGTGAAACGTCGTATCATGAATCATGTAAAACACTACGACTGAATCGGATATAGTAGATATCAAGACAATAAAAACTATCAGTAAATGTACTCGTCTGTGGTCCTGAGCTGATAGGGTGAACAGATGCTCAGAGTGATCACAGACCTAAAATAAGATACTATGAGTCAAACAGGGCTTAATACTGAAAAAGAAAACTAATTCGAGTCATGAATGCAAGTCTAAGCCAAAGCTAGGTTAATCTAGGTCAAACTGAGTCGTACTAGGTCATACTGGTTCATACTAGGTCATACTAGGTCACTGGAAGTCAATCCAAGTCAAACTAGGTCAAACGGGATCAAGGGTTGACTTACAGTTAACTTTTGGTCAAAAAGTCAACTCTGGTCAACTCTAAGTCAAACCTAGGTCAAACTAGTCTAATGTTGACCAACTGTTGACTTTCAGTCAATTGGTCAACGCTGGTTTGGTTTCGGTCAAATCGGGTCGCTTAAAGTCTAAGTTTGACTCTCGGTTGACTTTTGTTGACTTTTGGTCAAAAAGGTCAACCGACGTCAAAACTAGTCTATGAGCACCATATTTGATCATTACCAACCAAGGGGATCAAGTTCTAACTCTATCTTAGACTTCTAACACAAATACCCTATTCCTAGGCAAAACTAGCATTACCTTACCAAGATAAATCCCGATACCTTGCCCAACACCAAGAAAACCCCGCTAATACCCAAGATACTAGCCTAGGCTCCTTAGGATAGCTAGATACCAACCTATCTAAGGTTTATCTACCAAGGAAAATAGGTATCCTAGGTATCTAGGCTATGTTGGGATACATGGGTATTGGTTTACCCTATTCCTAACCCATATCATGAATTTACCCTCAACTCTATCACTCACCCATACCACTCACTTACACATAACACTCATATATATTTCTCACACTCATAGGCTTCTCTTATAGGTTTTCTATTGGTTTAGACATAGGCTAACCCATGGGCCACTTAACTACACTCATTGCTCTCACACACACACAATAATACCTCTAACACACACACACAGGCAATATATGGACTGATTTTGAAGACTGATGGGGCTGTCATGGAGACATGCTAGGACTGTCACAAAGGGGGTCTAATGGGCTGTGTATGGACATGTATGGAGTGGTGTTTAGGGGCTAAAATTTACTCAAAAGGGACAACACATTGGTGGTTCACTTGGACTGATTTTAGATAGCAAGGAAGGGTTCATTTGGGGACTGGATTTGAGTAAATGGGGACAGCACCTATAGGCCAATACTGGACAGCAAATGAGGGACTGATTTGGAGTGTATTGGTGGACTGAAATAGTGGTAAAATAGGACTGCCCATTGGGAGAAATGTGTGGACTGATATGGGGTTAAATGACAGCAGTGTGGAGGGTGTTTTGGGGCAAATCTGGACTGCCTATTGGCTATTCTTGGACAGTCCAATAGGTGGACTGTTTGACAGTTAATGACAGCCATCAAATGGCTTGTAAAGGACAACTATTTCTAGAAATTGGGGGACTGAAATGTGGAAATTTCTGGACTGGTTTGGCTGCTGATCTGGGCAGTGAAGAATGGGGTTTTCCTCCCCTAAAAAACCACACAAACACTCCCCTACATTTCCTCTATTCTAACACTCAACCACCATTCAACCATATCATCAAACACAACACCTACACTAACATACACACACATCCCATGCTCCTCTTGGCCGAACCTCTATGTACCCCACAACCAATCACCAAGCTCACATCACATCACATATATATCCACATATATAATCCACCACATATATATATATATATATATATATATATATATATATATATATATATATATATATATATATATATATATTTTTTTTTTTTATATATATACATATATATATATATATATATATATATATATATATATATATATATATATATATATATATATATATATATACATATATATATATAATCCACCACATATATATATATATATATATATATATATATATATATATATATATATATATATATATAAAATCCACCACATATATATATATATATATATATATATATATATATATATATATATATATATATATATATATATATATATATATATATATATATGTGGTGGATTATATATATATATATATATATATATATATATATATATATATATATATATATATATATATATATATATATATATATATATATATATAACCATATATATATACATATAGATTATAGGAATATGATACATTATGATACATGGGAAAAACTATTCCTAACACATAGTAAAATCTGGAATAAATATGAGAATAGCATCAAATCAATATACCAATAATTCCACAAGTGTCCAAATAGGGTTTCCCCATTAGGACACGATCCTACTCCTAGGACACCTCTACAAATGTCCAATTGGACACGAAATGGACACCAATGGGCACCAAACCAAGGGGGTCATTCCTATAGGTCAAAATGAATCTAATGCATGAGAGAAATGAGAGAGGGAAAGGATTTATACCTTCCGGTGACTCGAATCGATCCCGAAATGCCACCGACACGTAGGAATCCCAAACGGACACGAACGAGCTCCGAATCCTCTCAAACTTGAGGAGCTCCTTCCTTGGATTGAATGTGGAAGGAAGGATGAAGGTTTGGTGAAGAAATGGAAAGATTTGGGGATGATTTGATTAGGATTTGCTTTCAAATCAATTTGGGGAAGAACAAGAGAGAGAATGAAGAATGGATAATGTTTGAATGGAGGAGCCTATCCCTACACATGTGGCCGGCCAACAAAGGGGTTTTTGTCCTATATGGGAAAAGTCCAAAAGCCCCTACACTAATCTATTTGCTAATACATTGGTAAAGGGTTAAGTCGGGGGTAGTTTGGTCAATCCTAAACCACTAATCCAAATTACTCTTAACCAAAAATAATTAGTCTAGTCACTAACTAAAATAACTAACATGTGGGCCATGGCTAACTAGTGTGTGGGCCCGCTAAGGTCAACACTACCCCGGGTCCCCGATACAAGTCGAAATGAGTTGAAATTCGAACCCGACCCAAATAACCCCAAAATAATACAATAAATAAATAAATAATTCCAAAATAATTTTAAAGTGGAAAGTTACCAAAATACCCCTGTTCATGAAAACTGGGGGTAACAGTATCCACATAGACCCTGAGAAGATGAATGTAATCATGGAGATGGGTCCCCCGAGAAATCTCCGTGAACTCCGAGGCCTTCAAGGGAGGCTAGCTTAAATCAGGAGGTTTATCTCTAACCTCTCCGGACGATGTCAGCCATTCATCCACCTCATGAAGAAGGAAGTTTCATTCGTATGGGATGAAGAATGTTAGCGCGCCTTCGACAGCATTAAAAAATATCTGTCGAACACTCCAGTCCTGGTGGCTCCGGTTGCTGAAAAACTATTCATGCTCTATGTACGAGAAATGGAGCATTCTCTCGGTGCTTTACTAGCGCAAAACAATGATGTAGGCCATGAGCATGCTATATATTACCTCAGCCGAATGATGATGGGGCCGTACACCGATACACTGCCGTAGAAAAGGAGTGCCTTGCTCTGGTGTTCACCATTCAGAAGATGTAACACTACATCACGGGATAAACCATCCATGTCATATCAAGAGTCAACCCCCTCAGGGTCTTCATGACCAAGCCAGGTGCACTAAGCTCTCGCCTCACTACCTGGGCGATATTACTGTCTCCCTACCACATGATCTTCGTCCCACAGAAGGCTGTTAAAGGTCAAGCTCTGGCAGAGTTTTTAACATCTCATCCAGGTTCGGAGTCAACTAGAATAGACGAAGAGATTCCAGATGAGGTTGTCAATTCAAATACGGTCTTCCATGATGCCATCAGACGAATGTTCTTTGACGGCGCTTCTAGAACTGGGCCCAAAGGCAATATTGTCGCTGGAGTCAGAGTGGTGCTGATTTCTCCCTCTGGGCTGGTGACCAATCGGGCCTACTCCCTCACGGAGCCCTGTTCAAACAATGTGGCCAAGTACAATGCTTTGGTCATTGGCCTCCGACTTGTAAAGGAGCTGGGGGTAGAGTATCTGGAAGCATACGACGATTTGCAGTTAATCGTCAATCAGATCCGGGGTTCATACGAGGTTCGCCATGAAGATATGATCCGTTATCACCAAATAGCGATCGACATCATCTCGTCTTTTGAAGGATTTTTCATAGAATACATTCCCAGACTCCAGAATATTGAAGCCGATGCCCTAGCAGGCCTGGTCGCTTCCCTAGCGGTACCGAATCATGCTCATCATCTGGTTGACATAATAGGCCGTGAATTGGTCTGTCCCAAGAATAATGTTCAATGTGTGGAGAGTTACTCCGCTCTGACTGTTGACGAAGCACCAGACTGGAGACAGCCATTTATTGACTTCGTAGTCTACGACATCCTGCCAGAGAATCCAAATTAAGCCACTTCTATCAGAAGACGTTCCATCAGATTCTTCTACGATACAGAGACGAAAATTCTATATCGACGATCATACGATGGATTACTGCTTAGATGTCTGTCAAATACAGAAGCCAAAGAAGTTGTACGTGAAGCTCATGATAGCATCTGTGGAGTCCATCAGCCTGGCCCGAAATTACAAGATCGCCTTCGCCGAATGGGCTATTACTGGCCTACGATGGTTGTCGATGCGATAGACTATGCAAGAAAGTACAAAGCCTATCAAGTCCACGTAGATTTCATCCACCAGCCATCCGAGTTTTTACATCCGACGGTAGCATCCTGGCCATTCGAAGCATTAGGAATGTACATCATTGGTCCAATCACTCCGCCTTCGTTCCGAGGACATCGCTTCATACTCGTAATCACATATTACATCTCCAAATGGGCGGAGGCTATTCTACTGGCAGAAGTAAAAACTTTAAACGTGATCAACTTCCTCAAGCATCACATTATTTACCGCTATGGACTGCCCCGAAAGATCATCCACGATAATGGTCCGCAGTTCGCAAGCAATGCCTTCTCGGTTTTGTGACAAACACCGAATCCAGAATATTGCTTCAACACCGTACAACCCAGCGGCTAATGGTCTGGCTGAAGCGTTAAACAAAACAATCATCAAGCTTCTCAAGAAGTTCGTGTCATCAAACAAACGCGACTAGAATGAAAAGCTCGGCGAATGCTTATGGGCGTACCGTACTACAGTACGGACGGCCACCGGGAACACACCATTCTCTCTGTTATATGGAAGTGAGGCAGTTCTCCTATTGGAAACTCAAATCCCCTCACTTCGCCTCGTCCTCACCTATCGATTGACAACAGATGATAATCACCATCGTCGACTACAAGAGTTGAAGGCCCTAGATGAGAAGCCATGTTAGCTCAACAACGAATCGAGCTGTACCAATCACGTATCTCGGGGGCTTTCAACAAGAAGGTTAAAATCAGAACATTCCAAGTGGGCGATCTCGTTCTGGCAGTTCGGAGGCCGATATTTATGACACACAAAACCACCGGCAAATTCTAGCCAAAGTGGGAAGGCCCATTTATCATCGAGGCTGTATTCTCTAATGGTGCTTACCGCCTCGTAAAACAAAATAGAGACTTGCTCATGTTGCCCATCAACGACAAGTTCCTGAAGAAGTATTACGTCTGAAACGACATCCTCCAAATCTCCTACGGTGTTGAGTTATGTACCCTCTGGTACCGCTGAACTTACATTTTGACTCCAAATCTCCCAGATTGTAGAGTTATGTACCCTCTGATACCGCTGAACTCACATTCCGATCCTAAATTTCCCAGGTTGTTGAGTTATATACCCGTAGGTACCGCTGAACTTACACTCTGGACACTCCAGATGAATCTATATCGCATCTTTTAGGCAGTAAGTCATGTATGATCATACCTCTGAACTTTCTTCCTAAATGAGCTCCCTCCTCATGATCCAATACCCGTACTTTCAGTGCACAAAAAGGATAACAGATCCACAAATTCTCCGAAACAACCACGTTGATGTTATTTCTGAGTTGTTTTACTTCCATCAAAAACAAACTACCCCTCATATAGAACTTTCACGTCCTCATTACCTCTGAGTTGTTCTATGTACCCTTCATGGAGCCCACTCCTGCCATGTCCTCATTACCTCTGAGTAGGAAGGCTCTATTGAAGAAACCCTCATATTTACCACATTCTCATTACCTCTGAGTAAGTATGTTGGTTCTCTCTCGTCTTATTATCCGTATCCAAAACCAGGGTACGCTAAGGATAATAGGTCCACAAAAAGTCTTCCATTAGGACAACTACTGCAAGCAAAGAATAGAGCAAATGTATTCTGTTCATTCAAAATCAGTTACATTCACATGACTATATCTCATGAGCAAGCCAAAAAAGTTCTCCATTGTTTCATTCAGACAAGAAGAAAAAAGATTACATTGATGTCCAAAAGAAGCAAAACACAAACTACAGTTAAAGACAGACAGAAATATCAAAACAGAGACGGACATTTATGGGAGCCCACGAATCCTAGTTGTGAGGGCGCATATACCATTCCCTCAACCATTTTTCATATGAAGGATCTATTGGAGTAAGATCCTCGTCCGGGACAGGAGGGTCAGAACTCCTAATACTACCACCATCAGACTGGGGCTCCTCCTTTATAGCAACTTCAAGGTTGGGAGTGTTTCCCTCCCCTATAGGCGATAGCTCTTCTTCTTGCTCCTCCATTTTTTATATCACCTCCTCCTTAACGAACGATGACTCTTGTTTGATGAAAGGAGGCAGCATCTCCTCCTTCACGACGATCTCAATCTTCGGCAGGGATGCTGCAAGAATCAAAGATAAAAGAAAGTTAGAAGATGGCCAGCTGAAACCAACTTAGTATTGCGGGGCTTATGCGGCTCGTTTAGCGCAGCCTCATGCGGCTCAGTTCAGATGAGCTTATGTGGTTCTGCTTAGCAGGGCATTATGTGGCCCAGTCCAGATGAGCTTATTCGGTCCTGTTTGAGGGGGCTTCATACGGCTCAGTTCAGAGGGACTTATGCGGCTCTGTTCGACGAGTCCTCATGCGGTTCAGTTTGAGAAGTGCTTATACGGCCGCTAGACGACTCTCATGCGGCTCAAACATGGAGTATACCTCATGCGGCTCGGACATGGGACGTACATACGACACATATAATTTAAACAGAGCAAGGAAGACGAAGAAGGCCCGCGCATAAAATATGCGACATAGCCATGATGGTGAAAGTTCTGAGTTCGTACAATTTCTGCCAAAACCCTTACCAGCAATGGCGGGATGAACATCGGGATGAACTTCAGGCGCCGCAGTCGACGTAAAAGCCACTCCCGTACCCTTCGCCGCAGCCTTGGAAGTCTTGGGGGCCATCGAATGATCGAAGAAGAAGAAGAAGAAGAAGACGGCAGCCTAGGGCAAGAGAGATTCGAATAAAAGAAGAAAGTAAAGAGTTTTTCTAAAAAGATTATTCTTATTTATAGGCGGACAGGGGGGCTCATAGATCGAGGGATGCTTCGATCCGTGCGCCGCCTAAAGAATAAAATCGACGCTTCGGTCATTGAGGCAAATCTGACCCTTGGGATCCTGCCCCAAAAAGTGGCTTCAAATCTGAAACAAATCAAGACAAAATCAAGGGTCATTAAATGAGCTGCCTACGTGGCAGACAGGATAACATGCGGCCAAAATAGTCCATGCGGCTAAAAAGTCTATACGGCCAGGCAGTCCATACGGACAAACAGTCCTTGCGGCTAGGAAGTCCATGCGGCTAGGACGTCCATACGGCCAGAACATCTTATGCGGTCAGAAGAGCTTATGTGGACATAGCCATGCTTCTTATTTAAAGTATTTCAATTTTACAAATTAAAAACTTTAAAGGGGGTCTTGTAGAAGCATGGAAATGAACAGAAAATCGTATGCGGCTCAAGACTAGGAGAGTTTCATGCGGCTCAAAAGTTTATTAGAGTTTCATGCGGCTCAGAAGTTCCCAGCAAGCCACGTGGCTTTATGCGGTTCAAAAAGTCCTTCACAAACTAGCCATAATTAATTTATGCAGATGGCTCATTTAATGCCCTGATGCGAAGCGATGGCTCTGACACGAAGGTTTGACAACCCTGACATAAAAGTGAAATAATGACCCTGACATAGTGGCAGGATCCTAGGAAAGACAAGAAAATCTTAACAGCTGGTACAGTCCACCAACCCCAAAGAGCTCCCTATGCGGCTACCTTCCCTCATGCGGCAGCCACTCTCATGCGGCTGCCACTCTTATGCGGCCGCCACCCCCATGCGGCTGCTACTCCTATGCGGCTCGTATTATAGGGCCACCTCCATGCAGCTGCTACTCCTATGCGGCTCGGATCATGGGGCCACTCCCATGCGGCTGCTACTCCTATGCGGCTCGGATCATGGGACCACCCTCATGCGTCTTAGACTAAAAGATTTCCATGCGGTTCAGATAAGGCCACCCTTATGCGGTTCTGACACGAGGCTACACTCATGCGGCCCAACCATGACAGTCCTCCAAGCGGTTCGCAGCAGTTGGGACACATGGCGGAAGCTTATCGAATCTTAATAATTCATATTTATTGCAGTCAATGAGGGACACGTGGCGGGAGCTAATCGAATCTCAATAATTCATATTTATTGCAGTCAATGAAGGACACGTGGCAGGAGTCGATCAAATCTCAATAACTCAGATTTACTGCAATCAATATAACCATCCAGATTTGGCCAAATCCTAAACAAGCCAGATTTATTGCTATCATTATAATCATCCAGATTTAATGCAATCATTACAATCCGAATTTATGGCGATCAACATAATTACCCAGATATATTATAATCGTAACAAACCAGATTCATGGCAATCAACATAATGGTTTAGGGCTCAGAATACGCCACGTGGCTATATATCCCCACTCATGATGCCTATAAATAGCAAGGTGCCATTCCCTTGCAGAAGGAAGACATAAAAGAGAGAGCATAGAGAGATACGCACAAAGCCAGACACAGAGAGGTCCACACCCGAGCATGAGCATTTCTTCTCCGGAGCCGATGCTGCGTCCGATCGTCCAAGGAGTAAGGCAGAGCTGCCGTCGCTTTCCCGAGCCTCTACCGTCACCCCCCAGAAAAACTAAACAATTGTACTTAGATTGATGTACCTAGGTTTTCCTTCCTAGGCTTTCTTTGTACGAGCGAGTTTATGTTGTGAAGTAAAAGTCCAGTCCTCCCATAAAACTGTTCTGTTCTTTTATAATCAATGACAAACAAGGGTGATCGAGAAAGGGTAGTAGAGATGGGAATCCTCCTGTTTATGAATTACAAGTTGATTAATGAACATACTAAATCTAATTTGTTATCAATAAATCTAACCATGATTAGCTTCTATATAAGTCCTAATTTTAGGGGTTCCCTCATCTTAATATTTCCTATAGAGTATCATTATCAATAGTTTTACCAATCTAATTTTATAATTCAATTTAAGTTCACTATCTGTGGTGATATGATCTACAACATTCAGTTAAAGGGACAGGACATTCATAGTTGATCTAAAAGCCCAATGTAGGAATGATACAATTTAGTCCTTAAATAGGCTTGTAAATCAGTCCTTAATTCATATCCTCTCAAAGAGTTATAGCTCATCCAAAGTCATCAATCCTATATTCATAACCTAACTAGGAGTCATACAACTAGTCCTTAACAGGACAGGGAAAAATCAGTCTTGATGGGTTATTACAACAGTACAGTCCAAAATTGTACACAAGTATCAGTTGTACCTTAAATCCTGCCTACACAGCCTCAAGACTTGTATCAAGATCTCCTCTCTTACCCTTAATAGTAGTTTAGTTAAAACAAACCATAGTGTTCTATGGCCATATGGATCATAGTTTATCTTGTTATAAAACTTATTAAATCTAAAACTTCAAAATTGCTTCACTTAGAATGAACTAACCCTGTAGCCAATTCCTGGTAATAGGGAACAGTCCAACCAACCTCAATTCAATCCTAACTGTCATTTTCAACTCAGTTCAATATCAGTCTCAAATCATAGTGAAAATATACTTAGTCCTGCAGATCATTGGAACCATCTCAGGTTTAAATATAAGTCCTAAAGTACATTCCTATCTTATTGAAATATCAGTCCATACAAAATCCTATATGCCAGTCCTATATCCTTCAGATATCAGTCCAAAGCCATATTCTTTGATTTCCCAGGTTCCAGGAATTAATCCTAATTGGGAACTTCATGATTCAGTCCCCAACATTACTGAGAATGGTTTAGTACACCAATCCCAGGTGATGTTCCACCACTTAGTCCAAATTATATTCCTGAAGATGGTTCCCAACCTCAGATAACATTCAGTCCTAATGTGGACTGAAACAAATCATATTAAACTGGTTCATCAGCCCTAGGACTGAGTGATATCAAGCTCAATCTAAAAACAGTCCCAAATGCCCAATCTAATTATCAATTCAACCACATTAAATCCTATTCTATGCAACTGAAAACAATATGTATAAACTTCAATAAAAAATAAGATACTCAGCTCAGGCCTCTAGTATCAATCCAAATGATGTACATAAACCAACCTTGCCTCAGTCCAACAGCAGGACATTGAACATTCAGTCCTATATCAGGATATATTCAGTCCTTGCCACAGTACATCAGTTTAGTTAAACATATATCAACCCTAAACATGGCTGCTTCTATGGTTACAACTTAACTATATTTTATATTACACACATATATATATACCCTGATATGTCCATGATTATTTATCTAAGGAATGGCACTGACAATCAAACATCCATTCTCTCATTTCCTTAAACCAAGCAAGCTTGACCCTAACCTTTAGCTATAGGTTAAACTCGACCTACTACATGCTGTACAGGCCTACAATCAATCCCAGGAACATACAGATTAACACAATCATCCTCAATTTTCAGACTAATATATTCAATCTTCAACTGAGACAGTAAAGTGGCTTAGTGCTGAATCAATCACACGTTTAAACCCTGTTCAGCTGATACCATATCCCAATCTAAGAGTTCAACCACAATGTAAAATCTGAACAGTAGTATGTACAGGTTCTAAGGAAGAATTGGAGGTTAACTCAGGAAAATTTATATCAACAATTTAAACTGAAACTCCAGCACATTGATTTCAGCCATGGGAAAATAATGGTTACAGTTGCAGCCTTTGTCCTAAACTCCAGGTGGTAATATTATAACTCATATCCACTCATAGATGAGACATAAATCAGTCTATAAATAATAGCAGTGGGAAAATAACTTAGTGTATCTACAGTCTAACCAACATCCCCTGATATATGCATGGATACTTGTCATACCAATATCAAAACACATTCTTACACAGGTAGACCACTCGATTCCCTGTCATAATATTTCAATTGGTAGCCCCACTACTGACACTAGCTTAGGCATATACATGAATACCTAAAATTTATAGAGTTAAAATACTAAATAAATAAGGGATTTATATATAGGCTTCCTGCTACAGAAATGCTCGATCTCGTCCAACTTCAACACTCTGGTCGATCATCACAACAAGAGAACACACAACCTCAAAGACTCGAATCAAAACAGTATCAATTCACAGTTCTAATTAGAAAAACCTTGGGATTAACTTACCCATTCACTGACTGGTGAGAATGACAATCCGAACTAAGTAAGCCAAAATTCTTCAATCCCGATCTACAATCTCGACGTAACAAATTGGAGAACAACGATCAAACACCAAACAAATCCTGAATTTACTAATCAGGTGATGATCCTTACCTTACCAATTAAAAGTAGGCTAGAGCATCGAAACCAGAATTTAAGTGAACCTACTACTCTCCAGATAAGATCTACACGTTTCGATATAGTGAATTTGAAGCACAATCAAGAAGAATCAAATCCAAACTGAACTAATCAAGCAATAATTACTCACCTCCTCGATTGATTGAACAATCAGTAGAGATCGATTGTTGAGAAAGAAATCCAACAAAATTGTCAGTTCCTTAAATCGAGATTTAACAAGAGCGATTCAAATTAGGATTTAATCAATTTCAATTTAACAACAATTCAAGAGTTCACGAACAATCTGCAACAAGGCTTACCTCAGTTTCATTGATCACTCCCTGCGAAGACTGATGAAGAATCGAATCGACAGGGACATGAAGGCTTCGAAGAACCTTCCTCTAGCCGCTTCCAAATAACTCAAAGCCCCTCGCCATGGCTGTTCTTCTTGAATTAGGTTAGGAAGGATTGATTAGAATTTAGATCTGAGGATGAATGGAATGGAGTGAGGATCGACACTGTTTAAATAGGCAGTTAGGAATTTGAAAGTGCATGAGGAATTTGGAGGGAAATTCTAAATAGTCGGTTAGAGCCATGTGCTCTAACAGCTCAGAAGAAATAGAGAAGAGGCTCTCTTCCTAACTGATTCCATGGTTTAAAACCTAATGGCTATTGGCCTATTAAAATGGGCCTAACTAATGGGCTAACTAAAAGAAATCCTATGTGTTTTAAATAGGCTGAGAAGGAAGCCCACTCAATTGAGTGTAGAAAAAAAATAAGTAGAATTTATATTCAAGAAAAGATTTAACATTGTTGAGATTTTAAAAAAATTATTTAAAAATAAGAGGTGGAATTACAAATATTCCTACCTTGAAAATTTTTGTCATCGATATTCAGAAATATTCCAAAATTGATTCAAAAAACACCACGAAATATTATTGAGAAAAAGAATTATGGAAATTTCAAACGCTAAAATACAATCAGGTGAACAATCTAGGGTAGCGCTCTCACATCTCATCCTCACGCTCCCATGTGGACTCTCCCGGAGAGTGGTGTCTCCACATGACGCGGACAAGTGGAATAGTCTGGTTCCGCAGGCGCTTTTCCCTCCGATCAAGGATCTCCACTGGCTGCTCCTCATAGGTCAAGCTTGGGCCCACCTCTAACTCTGAGTAGTCAACCACATAGCTCAGATTTGGAATATAGCGTCGAAGCTGGGACACGTGGAAGACGTCGTGTACTCCCTCTAAGCTAGCAGGAAGCGCTAGTTGATATGCCACCTCGCCAATTCGTGCTGTCATATCGAAAGGTCCGATGTACCTCGGACTGAGTTTTTCGTCTCTACCGAACCGAATGACTCCTCTGGTCGGCGAGATCTTCACTCCAACTGTGAACTCTAGTGGCCGTCTGCTGCTGTCGGCCCAGTGCTTTTGTCGATCCTGTGCAACTCTGGGACGCTTCCTGATTAGCCTGATCTTTTCAGCTGAGTCTACCACCATCTCTGGCCCAAACAGAGCCCTCTCGCCAACATTGTCCTAAGATAAAGGCGTACGACATCTCTGCCCATACAGTGCCTCGAACGGGGTTATCTCAATGCTAGCCAGATAACTATTATTATAGGCAAACTCCACTAGATGCAAATGATCCTCCCACGAACCACCGAAGTCGAGTGCATAAACTCGTAGCATGTCCTCCAACGTCTGAATGGTCCTCTCGAACTGCTCGTCCGTCTGTGGATGATAAGTAGTACTGAACTTCAACTATGATCCTAAGCTCAGCTGTAGACTCCTCCATAAGTATGATGTGAAGCGGCTGTCCCTGTCTGAAACGATGCTCACCAGCACCCCGTGGATCCGTACAATCTGACTCATGTAGAGGTCTGCAAGCTTCTCTGTCGACAGCCCAATCTTGAATGGAATGAAATGAGCAGACTTCGTCAGTCTGTCCACGATAACCCAAATAGCATCCTTGCCACTGGGAGTACGCGGTAAACCAGAGACGAATTCTATGGTGATGTGATCCTACTTCTATTCCAGAATAGGTAAAGGCTGGAGTAGTCCTGCTGGTCTCTAGCGTTCCGCCTTGACTTGCTGGCATACAAGGCATCTGGAAATAAATCTGGCAACCTTTCTCTTCATTCCATACCACCAAACATACTCTCGCAGATCCTTGTACATCTTGGTAGACCCATGATGAATAGAATACTGCGACTGGTGGGCCTCCTGCATCACCTCCTTCCATAAATCCTTGGGCACACACAACTGAGTTCCGTGCCTCAGGGATCCATCGTCTGTAATAGTGAAGTCATCGAGCAATCCTGCCTTTGCCTGGCCTCTCAGACATCGAAGTCCCTCATCTAGAAACTGGGTCTCCTTGATCTTCTCTATCAGTCCTGACTGTATCTGCATGTGCATCAACTGCCCTCCAACTCCCGGAAGAACAATCTCGATCCCCAGACTCTCAAGATCCTACAGAAGATGCCGATCCATAGTGAGATACATAGCAACAGGATATCGATTGAGAGCATCTACTACCACATTCGCCTTCCCAGGGTGGTACTGTAGATTGATGTCAAAATCTTTCATGAGTTCCAGCCATCTACGCTGCCTCATATTCAGCTCCTTCTGAGTGAAAACATACTTCAGGCTTTTGTGGTCCATGAAGATGTCTCTCTTTCCATATAAGTAGTGCTTTCACAGTTTCAAGGCAAAAATGACTACTACAAGCTCCAAGCATGTGTAGGGTAATTCTTCTCATGTGGCCTCAACTGTCTAGAAGCATAAGCATTGACCCTCTTGTTCTGCTCAAGCACACATCCCAAGCCTTTCCCTGAAGCATCACTGTAGATGACGAATCCTCCCGATCCAGATGGCAAAGCTAGAACTGGTGCTATCGTGAGTCTTCTCTTTAATTCTTCAAATGCTGACTGGCAGACGTCGCTCTAGATGAACTCCTTGTCCTTCTGCGTAAGCTTCGTCATAGGCTCTGCTATCCTGGTGAAATCCTTCACGAACTTCCTATAGTATCATGCTAGCCCTAGGAAACTACAAATCTCAGCTACTAACTTGGGAGGTACCCATGCTTCTACTGCTTTAATCTTCTTAGGGTCCACAGAAATCCTCTCTCCAGTCACCACATGCCCCAAAAACTCTATTCGGTCCAAGAAAAACTCATATTTCGAGAGTTTCCCGTACAGCTTCTCCTTCTACAGAATCTCCAACATGATTCGTAGGTGCTCCACATGCTCCTCTTCGGTCTTCGAATATATCAGAATGTCGTCAATGAAGACTATGACAAACTTGTCCAAATACTTATGAAAAACTTTATTCATCAAGTT
Source organism: Iris pallida (assembly GCA_029216955.1). Taxonomy (NCBI): domain Eukaryota; kingdom Viridiplantae; phylum Streptophyta; class Magnoliopsida; order Asparagales; family Iridaceae; genus Iris; species Iris pallida. The sequence continues at coordinate 10,741,038 of JANAVB010034418.1, read as the reverse complement.
CATAAACACTGCTGGGGCATTGGTGAGTCCGAACGGCATCACCAAGAACTTATACTGGCCGTATCGGGTGTTGAAAGCTATCTTCAGAATATTCTGCGCCCGAACCTTCATCTGATGATATTCCGACCGAAGGTCAATCTTGAAAAGACCTTCGCCCCACTCAGCTGATCAAACAGCTCATCAATCTGCGACAACGGGTATCTATTCTTGATGGTGATGTTGTTGAGTACACGGTAATTGATACACATCCTTACTATCCCATCCTTCTTAGGCATGAAGAGTACCGGTGCTCCCCAGGATGAAACATTGGACCGAATGAAACCCTTGCCTTCCAACTCATCAATCTGAGCCTTCAACTCTGCAGCTTCCTTCGGGTTGATCTTGTAGCAATACTGGGACTTCGGCGCTGATTGGGCACTAAGTCGATGTTGAACTCCACATCTCGATCTGGCTGTAATCCTGGCAACTCCTCGGAGAAGACGTCAAGATACTCTGTAATCAGTGGATGCGACAACTCCTGGTCTTCTACAACTGCTCCAAAGTAGACTCCCTCTGGCCTCTCTGCAATCAGTCTTCTGACCTCGAACGGCGAAACTCCAGGCGGGCTGAAAGTTACCTTCCCTTCATGGTAGTCTATTACGGCAAACTGCTCGCTCATTCAGTCGATGTCGAGGACTACGTCGAATCCGGGCAATGGCATCACTAGAAGTCGAGCCCTAAGCTCACGTCCAGCTACAGTGATAGGTCAATCCACCATCTCACTGACTGGCACTACCCCTCCTCATGTTATAATTCGACAGTTCCTCCTAGTGGGCTTGGGTGTGAAGTCATGTCTATGTAGAAACTCATATGATACAAAGCTATGTGTGGCTCCAGAATCAAATAAGGCAATGGCAGGAAATGAATAAATGACAACAGAACCTGTGATAACATCTGGTGCTGCCTCCTCCTCCTCAACTACGGCCATGATATAAGCACGTCCTCGTTGTGGTCTTCCCTCTGCTACTGCTGGTGCTGTGTAAACCTCTGCTGCTGGGGTGGTAGAGCTCCTCCTCTTTAGGGTACAGTAGGCAATGCTCTGGGTGGTGCAGGCGGTGGTCCTCCAGCTCCTCGGGGTCCTCCTGCTAATCTGGCTGTAGCCTGCTGGCAGTCTCTTATTTGATGTGTATCTGACCCACAGAATAGGCAAAGTCCCAGCCTCTTGCGACACTCCACGTGGTGTCCTGGCCGATGACAATATGTGTAAGTGACCCCCTGCTGCCTCTGATGCTAAACTGCTGGAACTCTTGCAGGACGGTACTGTACTGCTGTCTGCTGGGCTGGCCTCATCTGAGTCTGCATCTGCACCGTCTTCGCTGGTGCCTGATAACTTCTGCTGCCGATGTCCCTACCCCTCTTGGGCCTCGGGTCCATCTCCTTCTCAACTGCCTGGGCGATCTTAAGGATGCTCGAGTAAGTAGTCGCCTGGCAAATAGCTACTGCGTGCCGCAGCTCCCTCGTCAGGCCTTTTTTGAATCTCTAGGCCCTCTCCTCCAGTGTGCCGACTAGGTTCTCTGTGAACCTGCTGAGTCGGGTAAACTCTAAAGTATACTCTGCCACTGACATTGTCCCCTGCTGCAAGGCCTCGAACTGCATCCGAAGCTCGTCTCTCTCGATGTCTGGAAAAAACTTCTCTTTGAACAGAGTTTTGAAATCTTCCCAAAGAACCTGCTGTACTGCCAACTGGGGCTCCTCGCGGTACCAGGCTCTGGCAAGGTCGAACAGCCGCATGCTCGCCACCTCTACCTTCAAGTCATCCGGGATCTGTGCCATCTTCAAGGTCCTCTCCGTATTTTCCAGCCATTCATCTGCATAGACGATACCTTCATTGCCCCAAAAGTCCATCGGGCAGAGGTTCTGGTAGTCCTTGGTCGTCCCTGGTCTCGGTGCTGCTGGTGTTGCACGTGCTGCTGGAGCTGGTGCTGCCGGCTCTCTGGTCCTAAGTGTGTCGACGATGATCGCTATGAACTGTACGGCCTGCTGACTCTGAGCCTCTCTGAACTGTATAGCCTGGTGATTCTGGGCCTCTATAAAATGCTGGAACATTGCCATCACCTGGGCGCCGTCAAACATCATCGTCGAAGGCAACGGAGGAAAAATAGGAGGCAGTGGCTGAAGCTGATCTGCCGGAACGTCAGGTGCAGGCTGATCTGAGCTACCTGCAACTCCGGGCTGATATGCGGTCTTTCACGTAGTGACCATCCTACAATAGAAAGAAAACTTCGTTGATTGACAAACCCTAACTCCTAATAAACAATGTTTTTATAATATCAATGCACCTGATAAACCCTTATTTCTCGATTTTCCTATGCTGTGATCAAGTTTCCCTAGTGTAATCAAGTCCCCCAATAGTACGCTAAGACCTAGGTATCATTAGGATAGACCTGCATGGGCCACCACTAAAAATATGTCACAACCCGCTCCCGAATAATCGAACACGAGTCGGACATGTCCAGCCTTCGTCGTTAGACACAATAAAGTAAGTTGTACCAATCTAGCGAAATCTAACCAGATAATCATGAACAAGTATGAAATCACAGCATCTATAAAACGTATCCCAGAATAAAAGTACATGTATCAGAATTTATTACATTCCAGCAAATGAAAGTAAGTCTACTAGTCTCAATACAAGGAAAAATATGGAAATACTAAGGTAAGCTCTAGGATTCTGCAACCTCTAAGTCAATAGCAACACCAGCTAGCTCTCCTGCATCTACTGGCTCTCCGCCATAATATGTGTCGCACAGAGCCTCCAATTCACCTGCAATATATCCTAGTCAGGAGCGGAGCTAAGTATATCCAAGGAAATGAACATGAACATCATGGTATGAACAAGAAATAGGAATATATGTAAAGTATGAGAAACGAGACAAGACATAAAACTGAATAGGAAATACTGAAAGTAAATACAGGGAACATGGTAAGAGTCCTGAACATGAAATACAACCTGAACATAAAATACAATCTGAACATGAAATACAACCTGAACATGAAATACAACCTGAACATGAAATACAACCTGAATCCTGAATGTGCAATATTGAAATACATCTAGATTGTGTGATCTGCTTGGGTAGATTCAATGAACATGAAATGGTACGGCTTTGGTCCCGCGTGCACGATACGGGGCCTAAGCTATTCACATGAATAGTAACAGGGTTTGATCACACATCTATAGTATTTCCCCTCCCAGACACAAGTAACACATGAAACATAAAACCAGACAATACCGTGATACATCGTGTCAACAAGGAGATACAGGAAAGAATATACAAGACATGAGAAATGAACAAGTCTGAGGAGTATACTTGCCTTGCGCAGCGTGATCGAGAAAGGGTAGTAGAGCTGGGAATCCTCTTTTTTATGAATTACAAGTTGATTAATGAACAGACTAAATCTAATTTGTTATCAATAAATCTAACCATGATTAGCTTCTATATAAGTCCTAGTTTTAGGGGTTCCCTTATCTTAATATTTCCTATAAAGTATCATTATCAATAGTTTTACCAATCTAATTTTACAATTCAATTTAAGTTCACTATCTGTGGTGATATGATCTACAACATTCAGTTAAAGGGACATGACATTCATAGTTGATCTAAAAGCCCAATGTAGGACTGATACAATTTAGTCCTTAAATAGGCTTGCAAATCAGTCCTTAATTCATATCCTCTCAAAGAGTAATAGCTCATCCAAAGTCATCAATCCTATATTCATAACCTAACTAGGAGTCATACAACTAGTCCTTAACAGGATAGGGAAAAATCAGTCTTGATGGGTTATTACAACAGTACAGTCCAAAATTGTACACAAGTATCAGTTGTACCTTAAATCCTGCCTACACAGCCTCAAGACTTGTATCAAGATCTCCTCTCTTGCCCTTAACAGTAGTTTAGTTAAAACAAACCTTGAGTGTTCTATGGCCATATGGATCATAGTTTATCTTGTTATAAAACTTATTAAATCTAAAATTCAAAATTGCTTCATTTAGAATGAACTAACCATGTAGCCAATTCCTGGTAACAGGGAACAGTCCAACCAACCTCAATTCAATCCTAACTGTCATTCTCAACTCAGTTCAATATCAGTCTCAAATCATAGTGAAAATATACTCAGTCCTGCAGATCATTGGAACCATCTCAGGTTTGAATATAAGTCCTAAAGTACATTCCTATCTTATTGAAATATCAGTCCATACAAAATCATATATGCCAGTCCTGTATCCTTCAGATATCAGTCCAAAGCTATATTCTTTGATTTCCCAGGTTCCAGGAATTAATCCTAACTGGGAACTTCATGATTCAGTCCCCAATATTACTGAGAATGGTTCAGTACCCCAATCCTAGGTGATATACCGCCACTTAGTCCAAATTGTATTCCTGAAGATGGTTCCCAACCTCAGATAACATTCAGTCCTAATGTGGACTGAAACAAGTCATATTAAACTGGTTCATCTGTCCTAGGGCTGACTGATATCAAGCTCAGTCTAAAAACAGTCCCAAATGCCCAATCTAATTATCAATTCAACCACATTAAATCCCAATCTATGCAACTGAAAACAATATGTATAAACTTCAAAAAAAATAAGATACTCAGCTCAGGCCTCCAGTATCAATCAAAATGTTGTACATAAACCAACCTTGCCTCAGTCCAATAGCAGGACAGTGAACATTCAGTCCTATATCAGGACATATTCAGTCCTTGCCACAGTACATCAGTTTGGTTAAACAAATATCAACCCTAAACATGGCTGCTTCTATGGTTATAGCTTAACTATATTTTAGATTACACTCATATATATATGTACCATGATATGCCCATGATTATTTATCTAAGGAATGGCACTGACAATCAAACATCCATTCTCTCATTTCCTTAAACCAAGCAAGCTTGACCCTAACCTTTAGCTATAGGTTAAACTCGACCTACTATATGCTGTACAGGCCTACAATCAATCCCATGAACGTACAGATTAACACAATCATCCTCAATTTTTAGACTAATACATTCAATCTTCAACTGAGACAGTAAAGTGGCTCAGTGCTGAATCAAGCACACGTTTAAACCCTGTTCAGCTGATACCATATCCCAATCTAAGAGTTCAACCACAATGTAAAATCTGAACAGTAGTATGTACAAGTTCTAGGGAAGAATTGGAGGTTAACTCAGGAAAATTTATATCAACAATTTAAACTGAAACTCCAGCACATTGATTTCAGCCATGGGAAAATAATGGTTGCAGTTGCAGCCTCTGTCCCAAACTCCAAGAGGTAATATCACAACTCATATCCACTCATAGGTGAGACATAAATCAGTCTATAAATAATAGTAGTGGTAAAATAACTTAGTGTATCTACAGTCTAACCAACATCCCCTGATATATGCATGGATATTTGTCATACCAATTTTAAAACACATTCTTACACAGGTAGGCCACTCGATTCCCTGTCATAATATTTCAATTGATAGCCCCACTACCGACACAAGCTTAGGCATATACATGAATACCTATAATTTATAGAGTTAAAATACTAAATAAATCAGGGATTTACCTATAGGCTTCCTGCTACAGAAATGCTCGATCTTGCCCAACTTCAACACTCTGCTCGATCATCACAACAAGTGAACACACAACCTCAAAGACTTGAATCAAAACAGTATCAATTCACAATTATAATTAGAAAAACCCTGGGATTAACTTACCCGTTCACTGACTGGTGAGAATGACAATCCGAACTAAGTAAGCCAAAATTCTTCAATCCCGATCTACAATCTCGACGTAACAAATTGGAGAACAACGATCAAACACCAAACAAATCCTGAATTTACTAATCAGGTGATGATCCTTACCTCACCAATTAAAAGTAGGCTAGAGCGTCGAAACTGGAATTCAAGTGAACCTACTACTCTCCTGATCAGATCTACACATTTCGATATAGTGAATATGAAGAACAATCAAGAAGAATCAAATCCAAACTGAACTAATCAAGCAACGATTTCTCACCTCCTCGATTGATTGAACAATAAGTAAAGATCGATTGTTGAGAAAGAAATCCAACAAAATCGTCAGTTCCTTAAATCGAGATTTTACAAGAGCGATTCAAATTAGGATTTGATCAATTTTAATTTAACAACAATTCAAGAGTTCACGAACAATCTGCAACAAGGCTCACCTCAGTTTCATTGACCACTCCCTGCGAAGACTGATGAAGAATCGAATCGACATGGACAACAAGGCTTCGAAGAACCTTCCTCTAGCCGCTTCCAAATAACACAAAGCTCCTCACCATGGCTGTTCTTCTTGAATTAGGTTGGGGAGGATTGATTAGAATTTAGATCTGAGGATGAATGGAAAGGAGTGAGGACCGACACTGTTTAAATAGGCAATTAGGAATTTGAAAGTGGATGAGGAATTTGGAGGGAAATTCCAAATAGTCGATTAGAGCCATGTGCTCTAACAGCTCAAAAGAAATGGAGAAGAGGCTCTCTTCTTAACCGATTCCATGGTTTAAAACCTAATGGCTATTGGCATATTGAAATGGGCCTAACTAATGGGCTAACTAAAAGAAATCCTATGTGTTTTAAATAGGCTAAGAAGGAAGCCCACTCAATTGAGTGAGGAAAAAAAAAAGTAGAATTTATATTCAAGAAAAGATTTAACATTATTGAGATTTTAAAAAAAATTATTTAAAACTGAGAGGTGGAGTTACACTAGTCCCATATCTAACACCTGTGTTTGAGCACATTATCTAATACCTTCTCTCATGTTATACACCCTCTACTGCCTACAGTGACTTCCAGGTTGTGTCTAGCCTGTGACAAGGCTTGTGTAACTGCTATGGTTAATTAAATACTGTCCATATCAGGAAAACCCCCCTGCTCTACAGAAAACATATATATACAAGGTACCATACATTACCTGGCTAGCTCATTATAGGATACACTAAGTTCGACTAGGATTATGGGTATAGAACATAGGACTTCACTCCATGTGCCTGCACTAGGAACAATGTGGATGAGTAGGGTTGGTTCATCTTCCATACTTATATTTGAACTGCACTTGGCAGTTCAGTCACTTTGAAATGGAAAGCATCTTCTCAACAACCCATAAGGACTCTGCTACCCTATTGTTTCTAGGCTAGGTGACCTCTGCACCTTACTGCTATTTGTATACAACTTAAATAATGATACTCTTATTCGATGCTATCCTTATAGGGTTATGCCAAACTTCCTCAACTGACACTCATCCGGACATTGTTATATATATTGGCCATAGTGTTCTGATGCTATGTGGTTTCCTTTATAGTTTTAAGCAATATGGAACCTGTTATGCTGGTGCAAGGGGCCAGGTTAAGGTGCTAGTTAGGAAGGACTAGGTTCAATCTCATTACCTATCAGTTATACATAGAATCAGGAAAGAGATTTGCATATTCTCAGGGTTTCTCTATCAGCCATCCCCCTGTACAAACTCGAGCACTCTTCCATGGTACAGCTACTAGCACTGCCTATGTTTCCAGGAACATTATTCCATACACCATCTACCTAACCTCTTGCTGTAATTGTCCAATCCTGGAACCTAGCAGGGTGAGCAATGCAGGGTGCAAGGTGATAACTGTAGACAAGTTATCAACCTGACAGCAGCTGGTAAAGCATAACACGAGCAATACAAGGAGAGACACACACACACACGAGGGGACCTACATGCATATAAGGGATTGGAGCAAAACCAAGGCAAAACTTGTGTCTTTATTAACAATTTGATTCTAATCCAGCCTCTGCCTAGGAACCTTCCTATCTTCCTAATGTATGTCATACAGTCGATTCCCCATCCTTACTTGAGACTCGATCTGACCCATACTCTTTAAGCCAACTGATATGACTCCCCTTTCACTCTGAGATTTCAATTGCTGATATCGCAACATGTATCCTTGGCACAGGATACGAGTTCCATGTATGGGCAGTTGGCATACTCAGGCACCCTAAATAACTCAGTGCAAGTGCAACTCCTGTTTGAGTGCTAGAAAATGTACAACATGATTGTGATGCAACTACTACAGGTAATGGGAAGATTGATCCCTCTGCTACAACTAGGTGACATGTTCTCCCTAGTGTTTGGTCTACCCAATGTATCAGAAATATTGTTTGTCTATGAAACCTATATACAAACAAACAAGTCTCCAAACTGTTTATAGGTACTCATCATATAGTTGAGAAGAGACAGGTATCACAGGGTGTCTCAGATTTAGGGCAACCTACCTAATACATTGATGGTTCCTAAAATCATGGTAAGTTGACACAGGCAGTATAGACATTATCGAATCTCAAGAGGAGTAACATGGGTTAGATACTATGGCATGGCATGGTATGTGCTCAAACAAACCAAAGTTCATAGGTAAACCACTTGATAAAAGAAATGCTCAATTATTTATAACTCCGAAATTATTATGTCTAGTTTGGACACGTCTCAATTATTTACATAATACAATAGAATCTGATGCATATATCTGGCATCCTCTGATACCAACCTGATACTTGAATACCCTGTGCTCTGATGTACAAAGTATCACCTGTCATCTGCAGTTGTTGCAACTGCACCTATCTCCCATTCATTCCTGTTTACATCTTACAGTAACTCTCATACACCCTTTGTCTCGTTAACTTATGCTACTCAGATAGGCATAGCCTACCCACATATGTTCTGAACTCTCCTCAGGCCCTTGCCCATGTTCTGATGTCCACAACACCACATCCCTACACTAGTTTACGTGGTATCCATTGCTATTAAGCAATAACCCCCTTACATAACGAGATAGACACATCCTATATTGCCTACCCTATAATCCTGGTTCCTGGACACTGCTTCCTATGATTTCGTTTATTAGTCTATTCGAACTTTCTCTCAATTGGCCTTGCCTATCCCTCATACATCGACCCGTAGCTATAGGTGATTATTGATACATATGTGTCTATAGTACTCGTATGCAGAGGTTGCCTATATCTAAGCATGTTTCATGACAACATATAAAGACTATTCTATATTAGTATCACCTGTTACACTCGAGGGACACATGCATCCTAAAATCCCATTACCACTTATGATCCTTGCTATTCCCACTGTCCCCTAGACATACGATGGTCAACCTATAGAGGCACTTTGCCCTGTCGAATCCTGCTTCTATTATCATACGATATGTTTATTACATAGGATGATTGATCCTCTTAGACATTAAACCAAACACTAATGTGGACGATCAATTCATGGTTTAAGGACAGTAGGAGATTACGTGTCTTGAGTCAGATACGCGATACGATGTTTCCCTTGATCACCCGAACTCCTCCTCGATTCTCTCGTAATGTCAGGGGAAGGAATTGATGCGTTAGGGTTTGCAAAGGGTCGGCTCCTCTTCCTCGTATATATACCTAGCTATTGATAACTCTGGGACATTCGAAGGGATTGGAAGGGAATAAGTTTGAATTTGATTTGAACTCACCCTTTCGAAATAGGGAAGGGGATAGTTGAGTCTTTACTCAGTCCTTGTCCGATTGAATCTTAGGATTTAAATATGACATTTGCAATCCAGTCCCTTACACTTTAGATATTTACAAGAAGACCCCCCTTCCATTCTCTTCTTTATTTATTTAAGACTTATAATATATATTTATATATATTCATTGATTATTCAAATATATCTATGCATTAATTAATAATTCAGCAATATTTAATAACATAAAAATGGGGATTTTGGGTCAAGGGCTCACACGGACGTATAGCAGAAAGGGCTTCCCCACGACGACTGCTACCAGCACTGGAGGACTAGTAAGGTACTTCTTGATATCGTCGAACACACGTTGGTACTCTTCGATCTAGACCTAAAAAACCCCTTTCTTCATCAGTTTGGTGAAGGGTTGACATCGTCCAAAGAGATTTGCTATGAACCTTCTTATGTATGCCAAGCGTCCTTGTAGGCCTCAAAGTTTACGGAGATTCTTCGGAAGAGCCATGTCCAAGATCGTCGTAGTCTTTTCAGGATCATTATGAATACCCTTGGCCGTGACGATAAAGTCCAAGAACTTGCCACTGGAAATCCCCAAGAAAGACTGTTAGTCCCGAGGCTTGATCAAAGATGGAAAAACTGATGCAATCGAGATCTGAGATGTCACACAAAAACTTTGCAGTGATCAAACTCAAGATCTACGATGGTACAATAAAACAAATAGCCAAATTACAATCTGAAGGAGGGAAATAGAGAAGAGAATATCTCTCGTTCTTCCTTGCAAATATGTTGCAATTGGGACAGAACGAGTTACAATAATCTGGAAGAAGATTAGATGAAGAACAGTTGCTGGGGTGTCAAAACACCGTTGCTCAAAGCAAGATTCGTCCCACACGATCTGCTTTCAGGAACCAGCAAGTTTGAAGAACTTGTGGAACGCTCGAAGTCACCTCTGTTCTGACTCCTCGGATGGACTTGCAATGGCGGCAGCAACTCTCTCTCTTTCTCCTTTTCAGACTTGTAATTTTCGTAGTTGTTACAAAGGAGGCCAGAAGAGAGTATTTATAGAGAGAGGATCTGATTTAATCGTATTGATTCATAGTTGTTACAAAGGAGGCCAGAAGAGAGTATTTTCGTAGTTGTTTCAAATCCCACAAAGATAGGATCTGATTTAATCGTATTGATTCAGCCTTTCCATAACTGATTTGTAATCTGCACAGTCAGCAGATTCCTCCATGCGGCAGCAGCAGCAGCCTGGCCGCATGAACCTAATGGCCGTATGGACCGTATGAGCCGCATGGACCACATGAGCTGCATGGACCGCATGGACCGTATGGGCCGCATGAGCCGCATGGACCGCATAGACCGTATGGACCGCATGGGCCGCATGGACCGCATGGACCGTATGGGCCGCATGAGCCGCATGAGCCGCATGTGCCGCATGAGCCGCATGGCCGTATGAGCCGCATGCCACATAAGACCGCATGGCCGCATATGAGCCGCATAAAGACCGCATGACTGCTGACGTGCTAAGTGCAAAGTGCGCCAACAAAATGCCACATTACGCCTCATGAGCCCATGAGCCCGAGTCCGAGTCCGAGTCTGAGTCCGAGTCCGAGTCGCTAAGCCCCTTTGGGGCTTAGCTCCAAATGGAATTAATCCAAGAGAATGACAAAAGCATTAATGCTTAATCCTTGGAGCCTTATTCTTACCTCCTTGTAAAATCACCCACATGGTTCCCTCCTTAGGGTCACCACCCCATGTGCATCTCTCAACTACACAACCAAGTATATATGTTGAGATAACTCATGGTGCATTTTCGATGTGGGACTAAAATTTATAAGGCATGTTGAGAGCAAGCTCTCTCCATGTAAAGAAAGCACCAACAATCTCCCACATACCACAACATATATATGTGTCCAGGGTTGAGCGTTCCCTACAGTAACTGTCCATTTTGCATTAGGATAGATGTCGCTGACGACTTGAACCTTCCCGCATGGGTTAAATAACAATGTGATACAAGAATGGACTACACCTTGAATTCTGCACCACAATTGTAATTCTTCCCACTAACAAAGTATAGTTACGTGTGCTTCTGGCTGCACATTAAAGGCCCTGTGCCAGCCTGGTTTCAGTGTATAATTTTGGGCGTCTACAAGTTTACCCTCAAGAGACGGCCTGATATCTCTCTCTATACACTATAGGTGAGTTCTTTATTAAAGAGATATGGCATGAAGCCTTGCGCTTCCTTGCGGTGCTACGCCGCTATGATATGGCCTGAAGTCGAGGCATTACCCCTACCTGGAAACCTCATCGTAGTGTCATACAACTGTAGCATGAGGTCACAAGCCTCTTTGTAGTGCCAAACTACCCAGCATGAAGCCTAAGGCTTCCTTACGGTGTTACGCCGCAATGACATGGCTTGCAATGCCGAGGCTTTACCCCTACCTGGGTACCTTATCGTGGTGTCGTGCCACTGTAACATGGGGCCATCCTTCCCTTTGTAGTGATGTCTACAACTCTTTAATTATGTCATACAGCATTAGGCTACCTGTCTATTTGCGGTGCTACGCCGCTGTGACTTGGCTTGCAAAGCCGAGGCAGTACCCCTACCTGGGAACCTCATGGTGGAGTCACCCTACTATAGCATGGAGTTTCACTCCTTGTAGTGCTGCTCTACCGTGCTTCCTGTAAAGCACACCAGGCATTCACTCTGCCTGAGAACTCATTAAGGCGTTTAAGCCAACCTTCCATAGGATCTGTTTTTTCTGCAGAAAAATACATAGTAGACAACAGTGGTTATGGGTTCGTATCCCTTCCATGTTCCAGAGAACAAGTACCCACTGTTACCTGATAGTTTTCCAGTCAGTGATCCTCCTTTGAACCAAAAGTTAGATGCCTAGTAGATTTCTCTTTGAGCTAATAGCATAAAACTTTATGGTAGGATTACAAAGACACACTATCAGAATGCCTTCAAGCCCATTTTACAAGCTGTGTCATCGACCAACTGGCACTTGAGGCCCTTTGTGAACAGATCTGTCAGGTTCTCCTGACTCCGAACATCAACCACTGTAATTACACCTCTTTTGATAAGATCGTGTACTGCCCTGTGCTTCAACCGCACAGTCCTTTTCTTCTCGTTGAAGAGGTCATTTGATGCCACCGCCGCAGTCGCCTGGTTGTCAAAGTATATCGGTATCACCAGTATCTGAGCCCCAACCACTGGAAGATCATACATGAGCTCCCGAAGCCATTCTGCTTCATTTGCTGTAGTTTCAAGTGCATAGAATTCAGATTCCATGGAGGAACGAGAGAGTATAGTCTGCTTCTTCGACTTCCACGATATAGCAGCTCCACCCAAGGAAAAGATATATCCACATGTGGATCTCTCACTTTCCACCTCTGAACACCAGCTAGCATCACTAAAGCCTTCCACTACTGTCGGATACCCGTTGTAGTACAGTGCATATGTCTGAGTTTTTTTGAGATATCTCGTCACCCGCTTCACAGCTTTCTAGTGCTCAACCCCTGGGTTGCTTGTGAACCGACTCAGCATTCCCATGGTGAAAGCTATGTCAGGCCTTGTGGCGGTGGTTGCGTACATCAAACTTCCGATAACGTTAGAATACTCCAGCTGCCTGACGCTTTCCCTTAAATTTGGCTTCAGCTTCTGATCACACCTGTATGGCATATCGATCCCTGGAAGATCCTTATACCCATAGCGTGTGAGCATCTTCTCAATATAGTGAGATTGTGACAGCGCTACTCCAGTGTCTGTTCGGATGATCTTTATGCCAAGATGACATCTGCATCCCCCAAGTCATTCATACTGAACTTGGTTGAGAGGAACTTCTTTGTCTCTATGACACAGCCTATATCCGTACCTAGGATTAGTATGTCGTCCACGTACAGACAAACGATGACTCCTCTTCCATCAGCGAACTTTGTGTAAACACATTTGTCCGTCTCGCTGACTCTGTAGCCGTTTGACCTAATAACTTTGTCAAACTTCTCATGCCACATCTTGGAAGCTTGTTTCAAACCATACAATGATTTCACCAACTTGCAGACTTTGTCTTCAAGACCTTTGACGACAAATCTATCTGGTTGTTGCATGTAAATCTCTTCGGTCAGCTCCCCATTCAGGAATACGGTCTTTACATCTATCTGATATATCACCAACTTATGTATAGCTGCTAGAGTGATTAACATCCTGATGGTGGTCATCCGAGCTACTGGAGCGTACGTGTCAAAGTAGTCTATCCCCTGTTTCTGAGAAAATCCCTTGGCTACCAGCCTGGCCTTGAACTTGTCAATAGTTCCATCTGCCTTCATCTTCTTCTTGAAGATCCATTTACATCCGATGGGCTTCTCTCCTTCAGGTAGATCTACCAACACCCATGTGTTATTGGAGGTGATAGAGTCAAACTCGTCATTCACTGCCTCCTTCCAGAAGATAGCATCTCTGGTCTTCATCGCCTCATCATATGTAAGTGGATCTGCTTCCATATGATAGGTGACAAAGTCATCTCCGAAATCTTTCGGTCTCCTCGCTTGCTTAGCTGACGGCTCTGCGAGTTCTGGTACAAGAGCTTCTTCTTGGACTACTGCCCCATATAAGATTTCAGTCTCATTTGCACCTACATCATTTTCCGGAATGTCCGAAAGAATAATGTTTTTGTCTTTTGCAAACTTGTCTTCAAAGTATTCAGCATCGCAAGATTCGATGATATGATTTGACTCAATATCAAGAAATCTCCTAGCATCACTTTTCTCGGCATACCCCAAGAAGATCGCCTTCGTAGTCCTTGTCCCTAGCTTCTGAATCTTCAGATCTGGGAGCTTCACATACGCCAGACATCCCCACACTCGAATGACATTCAAGTTTGGTCTGACTTTGAACCAGAGTTCATGAGGAGTTATGTCCGAAGTTGCATATGGCACTCTATTTAGAATAAAAGTGGCCGTCAATGCAGCTTCTCCCCAGTAGCATTTAGGAAGACCCGCGGTTAGCAGCATTGAGTTCATCATTTCTGTCAACGTTCTGTTCTTCCTCTCCGCTACTCCGTTGGATTGAGGAGAATATGGAGCAGTAGTCTCACATATAATTCCATGTTCTTTGCAGAACGATGTGAATTCATGAGACCTGTACTCCCCACCTCGATCACTCCTTAACCTCTTGAGTTGTTGTCCAGTCTGCCGTTCAGCTTCGGCCCTGAACTCTCTGAACTTCTCGAAAGCTTCGTCTTTAGACTTGAGCAAGTAGACGAACGCGTATTTTGAGAAGTCGTCGATGAAGGTTATGAAATACTTTATCCCGGCCTTCGTGGAGAAATGTTTGAAGTCACAGATATCGGAGTGCACCAACTCCAGAAGATCTGTGCTTCGATTGACCCGATGATAGGGTTTTCTTGTGATCTTCGTCTGAGCACACACTTCACACTTCTCCACCTTATCCCCACATTTGGAGATAAGTCCTAGACTAGACATTTTGTAAATTCTTTTACATTGAACATGTCCTAGTCTATTATGCCACAACTCAAGAGAATAATCAAAAAAAGCAACTGTATTAATGTCTTCAAACTGGTTGACAAGCTGAATTTTAAATATTCCTTCGGTTTGATAAGCCTTCCTGAAGTATGTTCCGTTCTTGGACATCACCATCTGACCAACATTGATGTCCATCCTCAAGCCTGCGTTGCAGAGCAGGCTCCCAGAGATCAGGTTCTTGGCAATCGTCGGAACATGCTTCACACCTTGAAGTGTCAGAGTGTTCCCAGAAGTGAGTTTCAGTTCCACGGTCCCGATCCCCAGAACTTCAGCTTGGGCCTGGTTCGCCATGACAACCTTTTCAGATATTGGCTGGTATGTGACGAACTATTCCTTGCCAGAACAGACATGGCAAGTCGCACCAGTGTCTATCCACCAGTAAGAGTCAACCCCCATATTTGTGACCTGTACGATCATAGCAACAAAGTTAGAAACCAATAAAACCTTATTAGGCTCACCTTTCTCTGATTATTTAGGCTTAGATCTGCATTCACTCTTATAGTGGCCTTTCTTGCCACAATTGTAACAAGTCACGTGGGTCTTAGTCTTCTGTTGCTTGAAAGGACCCTTCACTTTTAGATTAGTGAAGTCCTTCTTCTTGGGATGAGAAGCCACCTGCTTCCCCTTGGGATCTCGTCTGCACAAGATTGGCTTTAGCCAACTGTTTGGACAGAGTGTCCACCTTCTGTTGGGAACGCATCTCGTCCTCAACATGGATCTCTTACAGTAGATCTCCCAAGCTAATGTCTAGCTTCTTTCTGTGCATCTTGCATAGAAGGTACTCCATCCAGCAGGAAGTTTTGAGACGATCCCTCCGACGACAAACTTGTCGGGAAGGGACATCTCTTCGTCTTCCAGTTTCTGACGCAGCTTCAGAAATTCCTTCACCTATGGCAGCATGGACTTTTCGTCCTCAAAGAGCAATTTGTGATATTTTTCAACCCCAAACATTTTGCTCATGTTCTTGTCTTCTTCATATAGATTTTCCACAGACTCCCATATATCTCTGGCAAGTTCCTTCTTCGAGTAGGATTCTGCTAGGGAGTCCTCCATAGCATTCAGGATGAGAAGCCTGCAGATGCTATTTTCCCTTCTCCACTTGGCCTGGAGTTTGGTAGCCGCGTTGATTGCGGTAGTAGATCTAGTGTCTAGAACAGAGGGTTCTTCCTCTAACAGAACATGATCAACGTCCTTCAGTTGAAGAGTTAGGTAAACTTTTCTCTTCCAGACTTGATAGTACTCTCCATCGAACTTTTCCAACTTGTAGAAGTCCGATTGGAGGAACGAAGCATTAATGTTTTCCATCTACACGGATCTTGCTTTGAGATTGTTAGTCCCGGGGCTTGATCAAAGATGGAAAAACTGATGCAATCAAGATCTGAGATGTCACACAAAAACATTGCAGTAATCAAACTCAAGATCTACGATGGTACAATAAAACAAATAGCCAAATTACAATCTAAAGGAGGGAAATAGAGAAGAGAAGATCTCTCATTCTTCCTTGCAAACGTGTTGCAATTGGGACAGAACGAGTTACAATAATCTGGAAGAAGATTAGATGAAGAACAGTTGCTGGGGTGTCAAAACACCGTTGCTCAAAGCAAGATTCGCCCCACACGATCTGCTTCCAGGAACCAGCAAGTTTGAAGAACTTGTGGAACGCTCGAAGTCACCTCTGTTCTGACTCCTCGAATGGACTTGTAATGGCGGCAGCAACTCCATGGGCCGCATGAGTCGCATGTGCCGCATGAGCCGCATGCCGCATAAGACCGCATGGTCGCATATGAGCCACATATGAGCCGCATAAAGACCGCATGACTGCTGACGTGCTAAGTGCAAAGTGCGCCAACAAAATGCCACATTACGCCTCATGAGCCCATGAGCCCGAGTCCAAGTCCGAGTCCGAGTCCGAGTCGCTAAGCCCCTTTGGGGCTTAGCTCCAAATGGAATTAATCCAAGAGAATGACAAAAGCATTAATGCTTAATCCTTGGAGCCTTATTCTTACCTCCTTGTAAAATCACCCACATGGTTTCCTCCTTAGGGTCACCACCCCATGTGCATCTCTCAACTACACAACCAAGTATATATGTTGAGATAACTCATGGTGCATTTCCGATATGGGACTAAAATTTAAAAGGCATGTTGAGAGCAAGCTCTCTCCATGTAAAGAAAGCACCAACAAAGACTTGGTTGGGTTTATCTTTAGTTGATGTGTCCGTATTAAGTCGAACACGATTCTCAGTTCATCCAAATGATTGCTTTTCTTTCTGGTTTTAATGGCAATGTCGTCAACATAATATTATACCATTTTCGGAGGTATTTACGAAATATGGTACTCATAGCCCGCTAGTATATTGCTCCCACATTCTTCAACCCGAAGGGCATCACTGTATGATAGTAGATCCCTTTTGGAGTACAGAATGAAGTATGCTTTTCATCTTCAGGAAATATCTTGATTTAGTTGTAGCTGAGAACCCGTCCATGAAGGACATGCGCTCGAAGCCACAAGTATTGTTGATCATCATGTCAGTGACCGGAAGGGAAAACTCATCTTTTGGACATGCCGAGTTGAGATCCCTGAAGTCTATACAAATCCGAATGTTCATATTCTTCTAAGTGACTGGGACAATGTTAGCTACCCAATCCGGGTGTTACTCTTCGCAAATGAAGCCACTCTCTATGAGTTTATCGACTTCTTTCTCGATAACATCCCTGATGTTGGGGCGGAATTGATGCTACTGCTATTTGATAGGTTTAGCGTCGGCCAAGATGTTGAGTCGGTGCATTACGACTTGCGGGTCTAAACCCGGCATGTCCTTATAGCTCCAAGTAAAGACATCGATTGGATAAGCTATATCAGGGACTCTCTGTCTTCTCCAGTCAAGCTTTTGCTGATGAAGATAGTTTAGGGGACGCATCATCCTCTAGCTCGACTTGGATGACCTCATCTTCAGTGGAAGGCTCTCGCTGTTCGAAGCGACATTCCCATTGGGATCCCAGGTGTTGAGCCTAAGGTTCTGTCACCTCCATATTTTGAAAAATAGGTATATGACTATTTTCGTATTTAGAGTGATTTTTAAATTTTGTAAATATTTAAATTTTATTTAATGTCTACATCTTGACTTGGCCTTGATTGTTGAGGCCCGCTCCTAATTATTATTGTTGGTATTAAATTACTTTTAGCTTTTTTTATTAATATTATTGGTGTAAATTGGTTATTATTTATTTATGGTTAATGCTAATATTATTATTGTTGTTGTTATCATTATTATTATTACTATCGTTATTTATTATTATTATTATTATTAATATCCTTATCTACCTCCTCACTTTCCTCTTCACTCAGCGACAACAACCCCCCTCCATTCTCATCTCTCCCTCCCTCTCACTCTCAGCTCACATCTCCTTCTCTCACTCTCAGCTCTCTCCTCCCTCCTCAGTGGAACAGCCCCTTCCTCTCATTCACTCTCTCTCCCTCCCTCGAGCTCTCTCTGTCTCTCCCGCTCGCCCCCGACCTTCGGGACGGCCAGCTCCGCCGCAGCCGCCACTACGTCGTGGTTAACCCCGTCTCTAGCCCTCACCACCACTCCAGCCACCCCCGCCATGGTCTCCGCCCCCTTCAGCTATCTCCACCGCCAGCACCACCATCACTTCCTCCTTTTTTGGCGTCTCCGGAGACCGCCATGGCCGTCCGTCACCCGTGACCACCACCACTTCTACCTTCCCCTTCCCTTTTCTGTCCTTCGGACGCCCAAACCGCCACGCCATCGCGGGTCGTCTCCAGAACCGCCACCGACCTCCCTCGCCTCCCCGTCTCTTCCCCTCTATGTTCTTCTTCGGCTGTTGAATGTCATCGTGAGCACCTGCTGCTGCCATTCGACTCCTCCGCCGGGAGCTTGTCGCGACATGGCCGACCTTCCCTAGCTCCTCCGCCCCTCTCTCCTTCTTCACTCTGACGGCCAGTGCCTCCGCTGCATTACCTTGGATTGTGCGCTCATTGGGGAGCGAGCCCCCTTGTTGTGTGTGCCACGAACAACATACTGCCTCAAGTAGTGCTCTGTCTCATGCATGGTGTATAACTCGAGCAGCGCACCCACGGTTAGTACACCCTCAATCTGTGTGGCCTCGGTGTATGTGCCAGTTATGACTTTTGTGTTGCCTCGGTATACGTGCTGCCTTGGGCAGCGAGACACCTCGAGCCCTGCGTTGCCTCGGGCATCGTGACATCACAGTTTGTGCACCACCTTAGTTTTTATGCCTCGACCTTTATGCCTACCTCGTGATCTGCACCACATCGATTTGTGTGCCGCATTAGTTTACGTGTCACCTTGGATCTTGTGCTATCTCGATTTACGTTCATGCCTCGATTTGCTTGCCACGTTTATTCGTATACCATCCTTATAAATTCCTCGATCTATGTGTACGTCTTGATTTATGTGCACGTCTCTGTTTCTCTGATCGTCTCGATATTCGTGTCATCTCGATTGTCATGCATCTCGATGTATGTATGCGTCTAGGTTTGTGTGTCCGTGATGATCTGCATGCCTCAATTTTTTGCCAGATCCCTGTACTGCTTACGGGACTATGTGGTATATCCTCCTGCCATCTTTTGTGATTGTTCCATTATTTTAGTATTTTATGCTAATGAATGTTTATTATGTGTTCTGAGGACCTCAATGGACGTGCTAGCTTGGATCCAGATCGTCGAAGACTTGCTTATCTAGCCAAGCCCTCTAGGCAAGTATTCCTTGCTCATCGATAGCTCTTGCCCTCGTCTTGGATTTAATTGTATTTAATTTATTTATAAATGTAAATATATAACCATGATTAGTGTAGCTTAGCAGTAGAACTACCATGATGATAACCTAGGATAGCTTGGTTCGATACCGGGTTATGACCGTATTGGACAGCTCAGACGGGTCATCCACACCTCCGAGGATACGAGCATGACTCACTTGTATGGATTGTCCCCGTATGCTCTATGTCCGACTCGCGGTCAGGTAACGACTTAGCTAATTGTGTCTATGACTGTACTTGTGGCTTGGATATGACTGTGGGTCCGTGATGCACCCTGCGTGGCAATTCTTGTTGCTTATGTTGGCTTGGTGCCCAGTACGTATTATAGTACTGCTGGAGGCCGAGACTTAGTGTTCTCGACTTATGTTGGCTTGGTGCCCAGTACGCATTATAGTGCTGCTGAAAACCCGGGACTTCGTGTTCTCGGTTTGCAATTTTGCGACGGGTTGTGCTGAGTGGATTTAGCCCTAATTCGCTGGGGGCTCCCTTCCGGAATACAAAGGAGACTTTGCCAAATTTTTCCAAAATTCTCGATTGGGAATTTGGTTCGAAGATTTAGACAGAACACTTTTTTTGGTTTGTTGAACCAGGCTTGTGCACGTTTATCGTTGTATAGTTTACCTGATTCCAATACCTGGTAGGTAGACTCATTACTAGATTAGTCGCCTAGCTACTTGACCTGTCTTGTCCGTCGGATAGCGTGAGGAGCGCGGTTCCACTCAGGGGACGGTCTGCAACCCTGGTCCTTATTTGGTTTAAGGGTTGTGGATCTGCTCCAGAGCGGTTCATGCAATCATTACCATTTTTTTGGCAACATTAATTAATATATTCTTATTTCCTGACCATTTATTCTAGGAGTTATCCTAGTCTAGCTAGATAGGGCTGACAGTTGTCCTATGTATCAGGATTGTGACCTTGGATATGTCTGAGGATTGAGTATTATATGGAGTATAATTTCTAGGATATTGATTTGATAGACTCATGTAGACTCTTGGATAGTGTTGCCATTTCTTTTGATGATATTCAATTTGATCAGATATGACTATGTGGATTCAAGGATTTTGATGATTGTGCGAGTATTTTGTGGAACGAGGAGAATATAGAGTATCATTACATGATTTTTACTCGATTTTCCAAGCGCCCAAAATCTTCTAGATACGATTGTTATATCTTAGTAGTTGAGAGGCTTATTTTCTGATAGCTTGTGATCATTGATTCAGAGGATTCTTGTGAGCCAGAGGACCTGACATTGATTATGATTATTAGCTTAGTATCTGGTGATCGTCTTTCATGATATAATATTTATTCTATCGTAGATGGGAGACTCCTAATAGGTTGATCCGATGGATAAACCGACTTAATGATTAGAGCTGTAGGCTCCCATCTGTACTTGAGATGCTATTCTAGTAGAGATCCTGACCATGTATCTGATCTGATATCCATGCCATGATGTGGGCATATGACTTTATGTGATTGATTGATTGTCCTTATACCGGACATGACCACGTGTATCCGTGCTATGATTCCAGCTTAACCTTTGCGGTATTGGCCCTGATTCTACTGGCACTTTGAGATGCTACCTGTCTACTGGTACTTTGAGGTGCTATCTCCTTGATTATATTGTACTGCGATGCAATCTTGATATTCTAGCTATATGATATGATTATCTGCACGGGTACCTTGGTAGTTGGCTTGTAGTCTTAGTGTGGTCAAGATTGCTTGCTTGCTTATTGTATAACACTAAGAATGAATCACACTGGGACTATAGGTGTCGAGGTTGATTCTTATTTTGCGTTCCTATACTGAGGTACGACATCTAAGAGGATGATCATATGACCATGGCATGTAAATTTTGGATAAATGTATGGATAATCTAGGCAACTTAAACTGGTAGAAGCATTGGGAGGGAATGGAATCTCGAGATCGTGCAGTACTAGTCTACTTTATTTTGGCTAGCCGCCACGGATATTGTTACCCTCCGCATTAGAGGATGGCAGTATCCGGCTACTTTATGTATTATGTACTACATGCTTGTCTTGCTCGCACGGTGGCCTTGCGAGGGACCGGTACTTATCTAGTCTTGTTATATTTGGCCCCACTAGCCAGGCTGGATCGACACGATTTGAAGATTCCTATATTTTATATTGTTGGGGTAACCCAACCTCCACATAGAAAGTTGTAGGCATTTCTGTAGCCGCTTATTCTCCTAAATTGTTTGGCTTGTTGCTTACAAGGCTGGCTGATCTCGAGTTCCAGTTGGCCATGTAGGTATTATTTGATGTTAGGGAGATTGTGATGATTGTTGGTTATTTTAGCTACATTAGTTGTGGATTGTTATCGTGCATTGGTACCGTACGATTCTTATCCTATTTACAGTTCATATATGTTCTCCTACTTTATATTTTATCCTGCTGCTTTTCTTCGCCCGTCCTTGAGCCTTTCTTTCTGGTACTTGCTGCGGTTGGCCTGACCAACCATGGTTGTTTCCAGATTGCCAGTGACCGACCCTGTGGATCTTTCAGACTTGACTTGGAGGATGTGTTTCAGTTCCAGACCATGCTAGGAATTGTGGGAAGGTATACTCGTCTATATTATTATCCTGTATTGTAGATTTCCTGAGTATCATATGAGTACTTCCTGCTCTCTATATGATTATATCTCTTGTGGATCATTTTACTGTTGTCTGTGGATATGAGATCAGATTTAGGCCATAGATTGATTATATGCTAGGGTACTCAACAAGATTGACAGTAGTCATTACCTTATAATGTCTTTGAACCTTATATGGTGTAGCTGGCCTATATCCATCCCCGTATTTCGGTACCGGGTTGTGACAGGTTCAACCTTGAAGAATTCAAGTGTTTGGTCTTCATCCTCAACTAGAGGATCTGTAGAGACCATATTAACGGACAATATCTTCTTGAAGGCTTGGCCGATACTGGTGTCAGATTCCCAGGTTGAGGAATCAGAGGAGTGTGAATGCATCATGGCCTCCAGCTCTGAGCTCTTTGAAGTTATTGTGGGTGTAACATAACCCAACCCTCGGCGGGTGTGCTGATAGTAATTGTCACGACCCGCTACCCAATTTGTTGGGCCGGGCCGAGTCATGTCCAGCCTGCGTTTGAGACAAAGCGCAGTAAGCTGTTCTAGAGATAACAAGATAAGACTAAATGTGCTAACAGTTCTATAAGTGAATAAAAGTCATAAATGCTCCAAACACAAAAGTCGTCTCATATAGAAATAAGTCCAAAGTACAAGTCTGAAATGTAAAATTGGATACATGTCCAGTTACAAAATACGTAGTCTAATATATGACTACACTAAATATCCCAAGCAACTACGCAAACTAGACGAGTTTCCCCGCAGGAACATCCTCGTAAAGCAAAGCCGGGTCCTCGGCAGTATCTCCATAATATGAGTCGCAGAGTAACTCCTCCTCAGTAAGGATACCTACACGTTATCCTGTCAGAACGGGAGCAAGTACTGATTCTAGCAAACTAGCATATAAAATATGGAAATGAACATAAGAGGAATAACTGGAAACATGGCATCACATAATCTATCATGGCAAGGACACATATGTCATAGAGACAAATGTATATGTAATGTTTAAAACTGTAGCAGGTACGTGATCGTCAATAGGTGTACAATATACTGTGGTACATGTAAATAAAATATACTTCCGTACAAGTAAAACAAGCGATAGATGCACATACGTACAAATACAGCTGGTGCGCCTACGACAAGGTATACATAAAATGTCAACCTTACTCGGTACGTACGTACGAGTAAGGGGGCATGATCACGTATGCTACTAACAGTTTCCCCATAACCCAGGTTCTAATCATGTGAGAGATACATAAAGACTGTTCTAAGTATGGTAGTAATGGAAAGTACAACATGTGATATTTTAACTTGCTACCCCAAGGATCAGCATTTAACATGGTTGGATTTGCAGTTCATTTATGTAACAGTATGTAAAGTTTGTAGAAAGTACTTGCCTCTAGCAAAGTAAGCTGCGATAAAAGTGCTATAGATGTCTGGTAACTCGTCACTGTAGAAATAAATACATAAACTTAGTTTTTACACTAAGCTAAAACACTAAGACACTAACTGGTGCAATACGACTTGTGACTGGGCACCTAGCCAAAATGATAACTTTAGCATAGGAGACAAATGTGGGGTGACACACTACTATAACTAACTTTCTAGGGTCTTTACACTAGTGAGGGATGAGGTTCAACACGGCTAAAACTCAAAATAACACAAAAAGTCGCAAGTCGTAATTATTCCATAAATAAATCAAATGAACATTGTGTTCTAACAATTTTTGAGATAGGCAAAAAGCTTAATTTTACATAAAATAAAGAAACAAAATGATCCTTGTTAATTATAGAAATTTATTATAATTTTTCTGGATTTTATTAACCAGTACAAGTATTTTATAAAAATCAGTCTTTCTAAGTACACAGAAAATGAGTTCTGGTTTCATATGCCAAAATAGTGACAAAACTGTAAATTAAATACTGTAAAAATTATACTAAGTTAGCTAAATTAACATAGTATCTAAATACTATTTTCCTAGAATTTTAACAGTAATTAAAGTATTTTTAAAAATTCAAAAACAACATGGTACATAAACTGAAATTAAATAATTAATTATCTGCGTATTTTGTCCATGTATGTAATTTGAACCAGAGTTCAAATACAGGACCCAAGGCCATGAATCAAGTCCAATATGACTTGTACAGGTCTTGAATGTGGGAAAACACATTTGAGCCCAAAAACCCATGCTAGGCTTGGACACCAAATGGTTGCAGTAATTAAAATACAAAAAAATACAAAGAGATAAAATATACATAATAAATATTAATATTTTAATATGATAAAATTTTATATAGTAGCCATAAAAATATGACAAGTAATATTTACATATATTAAAAATATACATATGTATAATATTACGTAAATTACTTAGGCTAAATAGTTATGTATATATACATATACATATATAACCTATATGTATAACCTATATATATATATATATATATATATATATATATATATATATATATATATATATATATATATATATATATATATATATAACCTATATGTATAACCTATATGTATATATATATACATATATAACCTATATGTATATATATATATATATATATATATATATATATATATAAAAAATATATATATATATATATATATATATATATATATATATATATATATATATATATATATATATATATATATATAGAAAATACATATATATACATAAAGAAATAAATATATAATATATATATAAATACTGTACATACATATATAACAGTATATATATATATAAAATAAAATATATACAGAAATACATATAAATATATATATATATATATATATATATATATATATATATATATATATATATATATATATATATATATATATATATATAAATAATAAAACAAAAAGAAAAAGAAAAGAAAAAGAAAAAAAACAACAGTAAGAAGGGCGGCTCAAACTCGGCCCACTGGGTCGAGTTATTAGACTCAGTCGGGCTGGCCAGGGGGGTCAGCCCGAGCTTGAGTTAGGGTTTAGGGTCTATTTTCATTTATTTAGATTTTAGTTAGTAACAGTAAACCCGATAAATCGAAACTGTGTCCTGACAGTTTGGGACACAGAGTCTAAGTGTCGGGGTTATTTACGACACGCATGTCACGCCCCAGAACCAGAATACTGGAGAGCGGGGGCAGACATAGCCAGCTACGTATATTGAAATGGAAACCACCTCGATATACGGTCACGGCTGTCTAGATATGTGAGGGTTTTCTATAAGCCAACAGTCTCTTATGGTCATGAACAAGCCTAGTGTCTCAATCACCACAAGTAAGTAAGGTCGCAAGATGTATGATCATTAAATATACAATAATAAGGCGTCCCAAATATTACATATTCAGCTGATCATGAAGCTAGTCGTTACAAAATGTTAGGACTAGCAAGAGTTTAGTCATACATGATCAACCCTAGGATTTGTCAATCATGTTTACATCCCGTAGGTAGACAGTAAGTAAAAGTGCTCCGAGCTAACAGATGCTCGTCGGCTAAACGCCTTAAAAGAATAATTTTTACAATAGAGTGAGCGAAACAAAATAGAAAACCCACTCTTGGCCCGGATTCCGTCTAGTGTTCCCCATTGGGCTGGAAGCTTGGTAGATCCTCGGGAGCTGCTCCGAAATCTGGCCACACAAAACCAGCTGGGTTAACCCCAGAAAGAGCAAGTGCCACAAGGGGGCCACAAAATAAGAACAAAAGCCAGCAATCTGCACAGAAAATCTAATATTAAAACTAAAATTTACGAAAACATGTCAGGATGATATACGACGAGATAACCATGGAACTATTCCGATAGCCAGGTTACAACCCGTAAACCAAACAAGGACCGAGGTTGTAACCCTTCATCTGAACAGAGCTTGGTTTCCCACCATTTATCGGCAAGATAATAATGTAAGCAATCAAGACAGGAAACAATCTGGTACTGGATCCAGACATGCCCGGACTGGTTATACCTCATTCAATCAATCACGGCCAAGTAGATACTACGGCTTACTACTTTAACTAACTAGGGTTATCACAGGCCTAATTACTAACAAGATGCAGTGAGATTGTTCCACAGCCACAAGCCCTGCAGACCATCCAGGCTACCTAGGACGAAAGATTAGGGTTGAATTCAGGTGGGTACATTGCCCAGAAGACAAATGTACCCTTAGGTGACTTAGAGGGTGCAACACTCGACGGTGCGCTGGAAATGTGCCCTACTCGACGGCATGCTACAGATCCCAAGAGCGCCCAGGTAACGGGATTGCCTGTAGCTGTGTCAATCTCTTCATGACTACTGTGTTATTCTAGTTATTAACCTTAATCCATTTTAGTAGGTACTCCTGACCGTGGTACTTAGGAGTTCCATCCTAGACATGATGCAAGACTGGACAAGTGGATTAACAAGCAAGCAAGAAAGAACCACCCACGGTGTCAAGGCAAGTTAAGTTAAGTTATCAAGATAAATCATGTCAGGGTACTTGTCAGGAGTGCGCCACGACGGGCCACTATTAGGTCAGGTTGGTCATGTCAGAAGTGCACCACTACGGGTCACTATCGTGTTATGCTAGTTCCTTGTCATACCAAGGGGCAGCGTATGTGAAAGTCACGCACGCTACAGGGAGCAGTGTGTGAAAAGTCACGCACGCTACAGGGAGCAGTGTGTGAAAGTCATACACGCTCAAGGGAGCAGCTACATGAAAGTCACGCACGCTACAGGGAGCAGTGTGTGAAAGTCACGCACGCTACAGGGAGCAATGTGTGAAAGTCACGCACGCTCAAGGGAGCAGCTGCGTGAAAGTCACGCACGCTACAGAGAGCAGTGTGTGAAAGTCACGCACGCTCAAGGGAGTAGCTGCGTGAAAGTCACGCACGCTCAAGGAGACACGCTTCCAACAGAAAGTGCACTCAAGCCTGCGTACGCAGCGCTAAAGAGCGCGCGTAGCTCAGTGTGCGTAGCTAAACAGCTCTGCATACTGTTCACTGTCTTCTCCAAACAGCAAGAACACATGGCTGAAACCTAAACTTCAAAAGTTCATAACTTGGTCATCCGAACTCCAAATCCGGATTTCCAAGGCTCCAACTGGAGTGAAACTGAAAGCTCTTCCACATGGAAACATCAGAACTCAAAGAAAACCAACCAAAAAGGATCAAAACATGCAAAATCCAAAAGTAGCAATAACTTAGATCTACATCAACAGAGACTCCAAATCATAAAAACCCAAGAACTAATATTGATCTCCATGTTCTAAACTAGCAAATGGACAAAGAAAAGAGGGTCCTCATGTAGTGGCAAGATGCACTTGCCTAGGGTTAGGAGAGTTGTGGAGGAAGGAGAAAAAGAAGAAGAAGAAGAAAATTAATGGTGGAAGTTATGAGGAAAGAGAGAGTGGTAGGTGGGGATATAAAGAGAGGGAGTTGTGGTGTGTTGAGGGTGGAGTGTAGGGCTAGGGTGTTCCAACACATAAAACCGAACCAAAATGAACCATCCCCAATAAAACCGAGCCAAGCCAAAACCCAAAATACGGGAAATACCGAAATTTCACAAGTCGAGAGAAAAATAAAATACATGCCAAAATCCAGATACGAGTATAAATACGAAATACGGGAAATACGGGAAATGAGGGTGACAACTCTACCCACCTTAAAAGAATTCCGTCCTCAGAATTTAATCAAGGAGCTAGAGATTGTCACGACAAGCTATACTAAGCACAGGCAAGTTACACTAAGCAGTTCAATCATACAATCATACAATACAAGCAAGGAAGGGAAAATGTAAGGCATAAGAAAGACATTATACCTCACGAGTCAAACAGGTAGGGATATCGCGATCGGATGTCGTCCTCACGCTCCCACGTTAACTCACCCAGAGAGTGATGACCCCAAGCAACACGGACTAATTTAATAGTCTTGTTCTTGAGTATCTTTTCCCTCCGGTCCAAAATAGACACGGGCCTCTCCTCATACGAAAGGTTGGTACCAACAACCAATTCCGAATGGTCTAGGATGTGGCTTGGGTCCGGAATATACCGTCGTAATTGGGACACATGGAATACATCATGTACCTCACTTAGCGACGGTGGAAGAGCGAGACGATAGGATACATCTCCTACTCGTTCTAGAATATCGAACGGCCCTATATACCTAGGACTAAGCTTTCCCCGCACGCCAAAGCGAATGACGCCGCGGTTAGGCGAGATCCTAAGGAATATATGGTCGCCGACAGCAAATTCTAAGGGATGCCGATGAGCATCGGCCCAATGGCGCTGGCGGTCCTGGGCAACTCGGAGGTGATCTCTGACCTTCCTGACCACTTCAACAGTCTGGGAAATCAATTCGGGTCCGAGCATCTGCCTCTCCCCGACATCGTCCCATGCTAGCGGGGATCTGCACTTCCTGCCATAAAGCGCCTCGAAGGGTGCCATCTGGATACTGGCCTGATAACTGTTATTGTACGAGAATTCCACCAGGTGCAGATGATTCTCCCATGAACCACCGAAGTCAAGGGTACAGGATCTCAACATATCTTCAAGAGTCTGGATTGTGCGTTCTGATTGACCATCCGTCTGTGGGTGATAAGCTGAGCTGAACTGAAGACGAGTCCCCAAACTCTTCTGCAAGCTGCGCCAAAAGTGTGATGTGAATCTTGAATCCCTGTCCGAGGTGATGCTGACTGGCACACCGTGAAGCCTGACGATCTGCCTGAGATACATCCCTGCTAGCTGCCCGTTGACTGTCCAACTCTGTATGGGAGAAAGTGTGCCACCTTGGTAAGCCTGTCCACAATTACCCAAATAGCATCTCTGCCGGCCGGAGATCTGGGCAATCCGGTCACGAAATCCATGGTTATATGTTCCCATTTCCATTGTGGGATCGGTAAGGGTTGAAGAAGTCCAGCGGGCCTCTGATATTCAGCTTTAACCTGTTGGCAAACCAAACACCGAGAGACAAACCGGGCTATCTCCCTCTTCATGCCATTCCACCAGAAATGCTGACGAATATCACGGTACATCTTCGTACCACCCGGATGAATAGAATATTGTGAACTGTGGGCTTCTGCCATGACTTCCTGTCTGATATCTCCACTGGGTACACAAAGACGAGTGCCGTGCCGAAGGGTACCGTCTTCATGGATACATAACTCTGGCCTTCTACCTGCTTCACACTCTGCTCTGAGTCGCTGGATCTTGGAATCTGTTGACTGCGCCACCCGGATTCTCTCAACTATGCTGGACTGAACCTGTAGACTGGTCATCAATGCCACACTGGTAGGAAGAACCACTTCAATTCCCATCTTCTGAAGATCTGCTAATAATTCTGGTTGCACCGTTAGGAAATAAACTCCGGCTCTCCTGCTCAATACATCTGCTACAACGTTGGCCTTCCCGGGATGATACTGCAAATCCACGTCATAGTCTACCAATAGCTCGAGCCATCTTCTCTGCCGCATATTAAGGTCCTTCTGGGTGAAAACATACTTCAGGCTCTTATGATCAGTAAAGATCTCCACTCTATCTCCGTACAAGTAGTGTCTCCACAACTTCAAGGCAAACACTACCGCCGCCAATTCTAAGTCGTGGGTTGGATAATTATTCTCATGATCACGAAGTTGGCGTGACGCATAAGATATTACCTTCCCATGCTGCATCAAGACACACCCCAATCCTCTGCCTGAAGCGTCGCAATAAACTGTGAATCCTCCGGTCCCATCTGGAAGGATGAGAATGGGAGCCGTTATCAAACCTCGCTTCAACTTCTCAAATGATTTCTGACACTCTGCTGTCCAAACAAATGGCACATCTTTATGGGTCAACTGGGTCATCGGTGCTGAAATCCTTGTGAAATCTGAAACTAACCGCCGGTAGTAGCCGGCCAATCCGAGGAAGCTGCGAACCTCTGCCACTGAGCTGGGTACCGGCCACGACTCGATAGCCATAATCTTCTGGGGATCCACTTCCACTCCTCCTCGAGTAATGATGTGACCCAAGTACGAAATGCGATCGAGCCAGAACTCGCATTTACTGAACTTGGCGTACAACTGATGCTCCCGAAGCGTCTGTAGGACGACTCTGAGATGCTGCTCATGCTCTGCTTCACTCTTGCTGTAGACCAGGATATCATCTAGGAACACGATCACAAATTGGTCCAAGTAAGGCATAAAAATGCGATTCATAAGGTCCATGAATACGACCGCGCATTGGTCGCTCCAAAGGGCATAACAAGGAACTCCTAATGCCCATACCTCGATCTGAATGCTGTCTTCGGGATGTCCTGCTCTCTGACTCTGATCTGGTGGTATCCTGACCGCAAGTCGATCTTCGAGAACACTGAAGCCCCTCTGAGCTGATCAAACAAGTCATCTATCCTCGGGAGAGGGTATCTGTTCTTGATTGTCACCGAATTCAAGGTACGATAATCAACACATAGCCTGGACGTACCATCCTTTTTTTTCACAAGAAGCATCGGGGCTCCCCAAGGCGATCCACTTGCACGGATGAATCCCTTGGTCCTCAGTTCTTCAATCATCTTGTATAAAATTTCCAACTCTGAAGGTGCCATCCTGTAGACTCGCTCTGACACTGGTGCTGTCCCGGGAATCAAGTCTATAGTGAACTCAATCTTCCGCTCTGGCGGCATCCCTGGAAGCTCTTCTGGAAAGACATTTGGAAACTCTTCAACTATCCGGGGTAACTGCACTGCTGCTACTGCCATCCGCAATGCTGGGAAAGATGGCTCCACTGCACCTCTGAAAAATGAAAACTCTGGCTCGCCCGGGATACTAAAGACAACTCTGCCAATATGGCAGTCTATCCTAGCATACTGGTTCCTCAACCAATCCATGCCTAGGACTACATCATAGTCTGCCATAGGAAACTCTATGAATCTAGCGGGTAACTCCCTACCGCTAACTACGATCCGACACGAGGAAAACACTCGATCTACTCCCACAAGACCATTACCAGTAAGTATATTGAGCCTCACTGATAATGACTCAGGCTCCAATCCTATCCGTGTCGCGAATCGTGCAGACATGAATGAATGCGATGCACCAGAATCAAACAATACCGAAGCTGGAAAGGAGTTGACAAGAATAGTACCTGCCACAACCTCACCTGGTGCAACTTCTTCTTCCATAGCCATCATCATGGCCTGACCTTGTCTTCTGGCTGCTGGTCCCCTCTGCTGGAAACCTCTCTGCCTATTCTGGGTCTGAGCTTGGGCTTGTGCATACTGTTGGGGGTGTTGTTGCTGGAATGCCTGAGACTGAGGTGGCAAGGGCCTCGAAGACTGATACTGCTGCTGCTGAACTGGTGCTGGGGCCGGTCCTCTCACTGAAGAGCTAGAAAGGTTGGATGCAGATGAACCACCCCTATTCGGGCAAGCCCCAACCTTATGATCTGCTGCTCTACAAGCCAGGCACAATCCCTGCGTCCTGCGGCAGTCTGCCACCACATGCCCTGGCTTCCCGCAATGAGAACATCCCATCGCGAAAGTCTGCTTCTGCTTCTGCTGCTGCGGGTACGTCGGGGTCGAATGCTGAACCGACGTTACGGAGGCCGTCCGCCTCGGAGTTCCAATGGTCAATCCCCTAGCTGCCGGGGTTGGAGCTGATGATTGGTGCATCTGACTGTGGGACCGCTTCCTACCTCCGGTCCTATCTACTATCCTCTGGGAGGTATACTCATGCCTCCTAGCTGCTCTCAAGACTGCATCGAACGTCTGATGCTCGAACTGTTCCACTGCCAACAAGATCTCCAAATGTAGTCCCTGCTGGAACCGTTAGGCTCTATCGAGCTCGGTTGCCACCAAGGTAGGGGCAAACCTACTCAGCCTAGAAAACTCGGTCGCATATCCATCGACCGTCCTGCCTCCTTGCTTCAAGTTGGTAAATCTGGTCTGCAGGTCGTACCGAGCCACAGCATCAAAGTACTTCGTCTGGAATCTCTCCCTAAACACTTCCCAAGCAATGGGTGCCACTAATCCCATCGCCTGTGTCGCCCACCAATTGCGAGCTAAATCCAACAACTGCAGGCGTACCACCGCCACCTTTTTATTCTCAGGTGTCCTGGCTGCTTCCAGAATCACCTCGGTATCCTGAAGCCATGCATCCGCGGTAATCGCATCCTCGCTGCCGTCGAAGAAAGGAGGGTTCAATCGCTTGAAACTGTTTGCCGCCTGGTTCCCTGGATGTCCGCCTCGGGTCAAAGCATCTTGAACTGTCTGGTGCAGGGCGTCACTTCGACGATCCTGGGAAGCTATCAAGGTTCTGATGAGGCCTACTAAGGTACCATCATCTGGCTCTGCGGGCTGGACGGGCCGAACTGGTGACTCTTCTCCAGTAGGCACAACTCTGGAGGCTATACCGAAATGCTGGGCTTGATCTCCGGGTTGCTGTTGATCCACGGGAAGTGCTCCACCTCGTCGATCGGGATGATCAGGTACAGTACCGCTGAAGAAGACGACACAGGGAACAATAAAGAAAGGACCAGGACAGATCAATGATATAAGCATAGGATCAGGGCAAGAATCCAGGGATTCAGAGGATACGAACAGAGATCAAGGACGAGTACTGATTGAGACATCTATCTGGTAAACCCCACACATCTTGATTTACAAGACCTGCATGGGCCACCACTTAAACCATGTCACGCCCCAGAACCAGAATACTGGAGAGCGGGGGCAGACATAGCCAGCTACGTATATTGAAATAGAAACCACCTCGATATACGGTCACGGCTGTCTAGATATGTGAGGATTTTCTACAAGCCAACAGTCTCTTATGGTCATGAACAAGCCTAGTGTCTCAATCACCACAAGTAAGTAAGGTCGCAAGATGTATGATCATTAAATATACAATAATAAGGCATCCCAAATATTACATATTCAGCTGATCATGAAGCTAGTCGTTACAAAATATTAGGACTAGCAAGAGTTTATTCATACATGATCAACCCTAGGATTTGTCAATCATGTTTACAGCCCGTAGGCAGACAGTAAGTAAAAGTGCTCCGAGCTAACAGATGCTCGTCGGCTAAACGCCTTAAAAGAATAATTTTTACAATAGAGTGAGCGAAACAAAATAGAAAACCCACTCTTGGCTCGGATTCCGTCTAGTGTTCACTATTGGGCTGGAAGCTTGGTAGATCCTCGGGAGCTGCTCCGAAATCTGGCTACACAAAACCAGCTGGGTTAACCCCAGAAAGAGCAAGTGCCACAAGGGGGCCACGAAATAAGAACAAAAGCCAGCAATCTGCACAGAAAATCTAATATTAAAACTAAAATTTACGAAAATATGTCAGGATGATATACGACGAGATAACCATGGAACTATTCCGATAGCCAGGTTACAACCCGTAAACCAAACAAGGACCGGGGTTGTAACCCTTCATCTGAACAGAGCTTGGTTTCCCACCATTTATCGGCAAGATAATAATGTAAGCAATCAAGACAGGAAACAATCTGGTACTGGATCCAGACATGCCCGGACTGGTTATACCTCATTCAATCAATCACGGCCAAGCAGATACTACGGCTTACTACTTTAACTAACTAGGGTTATCACAGGCCTAATTACTAACAAGATGCAGTGAGATTGTTCCACAGCCACAAGCCCTGCAGACCATCCAGGCTACCCAGGACGAAAGATTAGGGTTAAATTCAGGTGGGTACATTGCCCAGAAGACAAATGTACCCTTAGGTGACTTAGAGGGTGCAACACTCGACGGTGCGCTGGAAATGTGCCCTACTCGACGGCAGGCTACAGATCCCAAGAGCGCCCAGGTAACGGGATTGCCTGTAGCTGTGTCAATCTCTTCATGACTACTGTGTTATTCTAGTTATTAACCTTAATCCATTTTAGTAGGTACTCCTGACCGTGGTACTCAGGAGTTTCATCCTAGACATGATACAAGACTGGACAAGTGGATTAACAAGCAAGCAAGAAAGAACCACCCACGGTGTCAAGGCAAGTCAAGTTAAGTTATCAAGATAAATCATGTCAGGGTACTTGTCAGGAGTGCGCCACGACGGGCCACTATTAGGTCAGGTTGGTCATGTCAGAAGTGCACCACTACGGGTCACTGTCGTGTTATGCTAGTTCCTTGTCATACCAAGCCATGTACCATAGTCATTCTAACATATTAAGTAAAATCAAGTTCATGACAAAAGGCGTAAGGATATAAAATGGGCATGAAATATCTAATAAAATATCAAAATACGGGTCAGGGGATGCGTACGCACAAAAGCACGCACGCAGGGAGAATGCATACGCATTATAACACGCACGCAGGAAGGCAGCGTATGTGAAAGTCACGCACGCTCAAGGGGGCAGCGTAGGTGAAAAGTCACGCACGCTCAAGGGGCAGCTGCGTGAAAAGTCACGCACGCTCAGGGGCAGCGTATGTAAAAGTCACGCACGCTACAGGGAGCAGTGTGTGAAAAGTCACGCACGCTACAGGGAGCAGTGTCTGAAAGTCATGCACGCTCAAGGGAGCAGCTGCGTGAAAGTCACGCACGCTACAGGGAGCAGTGTGTGAAAGTCACGCACGCTCAAGGGAGCAGCTGCGTGAAAGTCACGCACGCTACAGGGAGCAGTGTGTGAAAGTCACGCACGCTCAAGGGAGCAGCTGCGTGAAAGTCACGCACGCTCAAGGAGACACGCTTCCAACAGAAAGCGCACTCAAGCCTGCGTACGCAGCGCTAAAGAGCGCGCGTAGCTCAGTGTGCGTAGCTAAACAGCTCTGCACACTGCTCACTGTTTTCTCCAAACAGCAAGAACACATGGCTGAAACCTAAACTTTAAAAGTTCATAACTTGGTCATCCGAACTCCAAATCCGGATTTCCAAGGCTCCAACTGGAGTGAAACTGAAAGCTCTTCCACATGGAAACATCAGAACTCAAAGAAAACTAACCAAAAAGGATCAAAACATGCAAAATCCGAAAATAGCAATAACTTAGATCTACATCAACAGAGACTCCAAATCATAAAAACCCAAGAACTAATATTGATCTCCATGTCCTAAACTAGCAAATGGACAAAGAAAAGAGGGTCCTCATGTAGTGGCAAGATGCACTTGCCTAGGGTTAGGAGAATTATGGAGGAAGGAGAAGAAGAAGAAGAAGAAGAAAATTAATGGTGGAAGTTATGAGGAAAGAGAGAGTGGTAGGTGGGGATATAAAGAGAGGGAGTTGTGGTGTGTTGAGGGTGGTGTGTAGGGCTAGGGTGTTCCAACACATAAAACCGAACCAAAATGAACCATCCCCAATAAAACCGAGCCAAGCCAAAACCTAAAATATGGGAAATACCGAAATTTCACAAGTCGAGAGAAAAATAAAATACATGCCAAAATCCAGATACGAGTATAAATACGAAATACGAGAAATACGGGAAATGAGGGTGACAACGCACGAGTATTGATTCGCGTGTCCAAGCACTGGACTAGGGCCCTCGTGTCCGGGCGACCCTAATACGTGTGTACGAGACACGTACGACACGTTATGACGCTGCAACTTACGTGTCCGTCTTTAATAGGGGATTTTGGGTGTGCTGGACGACGGGGGAGGCGATGGGGTGGTGGCGTTCGGGTGGCGATCGAATCGCCTCGTTACGGGCGTCGGTTGATGGTGGTTGGGGGCGGTGAAAGTCGTCGGGGAGTCTGGACGGAGTTCGTCGGAGTTAGGGTTAGGGTTTAGGCCGTCGGGGCGGTTGTGGGTGGCTGGGGGGTTGTAGTGGTGGTGGTCGAGTTGAGGGGAGTGAGGGGGTTTTTATAGGGGGGTCGAGTCGGTCGGGGGGGGGAGGCGTCGTGCTGGCCGGAAATGGCGGGGTCAGTGAGTCGGCGGTCGTCGGGCAGTCGGGGGGCAGCCTGGTCGTCGGGGTGGGTAGATTAGGAATTTAGCGTTAGGGTCCCTAGACTTTTAGGAATTACAAGTAGGTCCCTAACAGACTAAATGCAAAAAGAAATTTGCGTTCCGCAATTTAAAACAAATAATTAATTATAAACTGCTATTATAACAATTTAATAAATTACATAACTATATTAAAATAATTCTAATTATTACAAAATGATATTAAAACATTTTAATTAATTCAAAATGATATTTTAGTATTTAAAACTTATTTAAAAATTCTAAAAAAATTTATAAAAATCATAATAAATATTTTAAGGCTAAATATGACATTAATAATTAATTAACACTAATTAAATAAAATTTTGAAAAACAGGGGCTCATAAGTCTTCCCTCCTTGAAAAATTTCGTCCTCGAAATTCACAAGAATTGAAGACCCTACAATATTCTAACATAGCAAGCAATGCAACAAATGACTAAGGTTATGATCGAAACTAACCTCTAAGGTATCAAGCGGGAACGGGTGGTTCCCTCGCAGCGGTTGGATCGAACAAGTAAGGGTATCTCTCCCTCATGTCCGATTCCCTCTTCCAAGTAGATTCATCCAGAATGTGATGGCTCCAAGCTACTCGTACTAAGGGTATAACCTTGTTCCTCAGCCTCTTCTCCCTCCTGTCTAATATCTCCACTGGCTGCTCAGAAACTGTAAGGCTCGATCCGACCTCCAACTCTGAATGATCTACCACATGACTGGGGTCTGGAACATATCTCCTCAGCTGAGATGCGTGAAAGACATCGTGAACTCCTGCTAGGTTGGGTAGAAGTGCAACCCTGTAAGCTACCTCTCCAATCCTGCCAAGTATCTCGAACGGCCCGATGTATCTGGGGCTCAG
Organism: Iris pallida; assembly: GCA_029216955.1. Lineage (NCBI taxonomy): Eukaryota > Viridiplantae > Streptophyta > Magnoliopsida > Asparagales > Iridaceae > Iris > Iris pallida. The sequence goes on along the minus strand of JANAVB010034418.1, from coordinate 10,703,811 downwards.
CTTCCCTTCTCGTCCGAACCGGATCGTCCCTCTAGTAGGTGATATCTTCACCAGCACCATATCACCGTCTACGAACTCCAACGGTCTGCAACTAGCATCATCCCAGTGTTTCTGCCTGTCCTGAGCTACTCTGAGCCTGTCTTTGATCATCCCGACTTTCTCTGCTACATTCGTGATCATCTCTGGCCCAAGCATAACTCTGTTCCTGACATCATCCCAAAAGAGCGGTGTGCGACATCGTCGTCCATATAGCGCCTCGAAAGGGGACATACCGATACTGGCTTGGTAGCTGTTGTTGTATGAAAACTCTACCAAGTGCAGATGGCTCTCCCAAGATCCTCCAAAGTCCAGTATGCAGGTCCTCAGCATATCCTCCAGTGTCTGTATCATCCTCTCGGACTGCCCATCTGTCTGCGGGTGGTACGCCGTACTGAACTTGAGCCTACTGCCCAACTCCTCCAGCAATCTCCTCCAGTAGTGGGATGTGAATCTGCTATCTCTGTCTGACACGATGCTCACTGGCACTCCGTGTAGGCGAACTATCTGCTATATGTATAGCTCCGCCAACTTTTCGATGGAAAGCCCCACCTTGAAGGGTATGAAGTGCGCACACTTCGTCATCCTGTCCACGATGACCCAAATGGCATCCTTTTCTCCTTGGGAATGAGGAAGCCCTGAGACAAAGTCCATCGTAATATGTTCCCACTTCCACTCGGGAATGGGTAACGGCTGCAACAAACCAGCTGGCCTCTGGCGCTCCGCCTTGACCTGCTGGCAAACTAGGCATCTCGAGATGAAACGTGATACATCCCTCTTCATTCCGTGTCAATAAAGATGTTTCCGCAAGTCACGGTACATCTTGTTAGCACCAGGATAAATAGAATATCTCGATCGGTGTGCCTCCAGCAAGACTGCCTCTATCAGCTCTCCCTTCGGCACGCACAATCGGTTGCCATGCCTCAAGGATCCATCATCTGCTATAGTGAAGTCATCCAGCAATCCAGCTAAAGCCTGGGCTCGAAGTCTGCAAAGGCTCTCATCTGTAGACTGTGCCTCCCTGATCTGCTTCATCAAACCTGACTGAATGTCAAGCGCCATCATCTGTATCACTGATCCTGGCCGAACTAGCTCGATACCGAGCTTCTCCAGATCTTCTCGCAAATACCGATCTATCATCAGATACCATGCCATCGGATGCCTGTTCAGCACATCCGCCACCATATTTGCCTTCCCGGGGTGATACTGTAAATCGATGTCGAAGTCTTTCATCAACTCCAACCATCGTCTTTGCCTCATGTTCAGCTCTTTCTGCGTGAACACATACTTCAAGCTTTTGTGGTCAGTAAAGATTTCTACACGCTCTCCGTATAAGTAATGTTTCCATAACTTGAGTGCAAAGATCACCGCAGCTAACTCTAGGTCATGGGTAGGATAATTCCGCTCATGAGTCCGCAATTGCCTAGTAAGCAATCACTTTCCCATGATGCTGTAGGACACATCCTAGCCCCTTTCCTGAAGCATAGCTGTATATGGTGAAACCTCCAGAACCTGAAGGTAATGTCAGAACTGCAGCGGTCGTCAGCCTCCTCTTCAGCTCCTCAAATGCTGCCTGGCAGTCCTCTGACCAAATATACTCTGCGTCCTTCCGCGTCAGCTTCGTCATGGGTTCAGCTATCCTAGCAAAGTCCTGGACGAACTTTCTATAATAGCTTGCTAAACCCAGAAAGCTCCTAATCTCTGAAATTGACGTCGGAGCCTTCCATGTCTCAACTGTAGCAATCTTCCTGGGATCCAGCGAGATTCCCTCTCCAGTAACTACATGGCCGAAAAACTCCATTCGGTCTAAAAAGAACTCGTACTTCGGCAATTTGGCAAACAATCTCTCCTGTCTCAGAATCCAAAAAACTATCCGCAAGTGCTCTGCATGCTCCTCCGGCGTCTTCGAGTATATCAGGATGTCGTCGATAAACACTACGACGAACTTATCCAGATACTGGTGGAATGTCTTATTCATCAAATTCATAAAGACATCTGGCGTATTTGTGAGACCAAATAGCACAACCAGAAACTCGTACTGCCCGTACTTCGTGTTGAACGTCATCTTCTAGATGTCTACTGCCCTGACCTTCACCTGGTGGTACCCGGATCTCAAGTCTATCCTGAAAAACACTTTCGCCCCACTCAACTGGTCGAACAAATCATCTATCATAGACAGAAAATATTTGTTCTTGATGGTGATGGCATTCAACGCCCGGTAGTCAATACACAACCGAACTGTACCATCCTTCTTAGGCACAAAGAGCACTGGCGCTCCCCATGGAGAAGTACTAGATCGAATGAAACCCTTTTTCAACAGGTCATCAATCTGCTCTTTCATCTCTACGGCCTCCTTGGGATTTACTCTATAGCAAGCCCGGGATACTGGTGATGAACCCGGCACTAAATCTATAGTGAACTCCACATCTCTGTCAGGCAGAAGTCCTGGAAGATCCTCTGGGAATACATCCATAAACTCCCTAATGATAGGGTGTGGCGGTGCTACGTCCCCAACTGTCGCACAACAGTTTGGCTCTAGGCTGATCTCCGGCCCTGTCCTCCTGACTCTGAATGGTGTTATGCCTAAGGGACTGAACAAAATACTACCCTTATGACAGTCTATAGATGCATGGGCATAGCTAAGCCAGTCCATCCCCAATACGACATCATAATCGGGGAGTGGCATCACAAAAAATTGCCCCTCAAACTCTCTCCCGGCTATAGTAATAGAGCATCTATAGATAGATCTAATAGGCAATGGTCCTTCTCCCGTCATTACTCTACTAATCTCCGTAGTAGGTGTAGATACTAAGTGGTGTTCATGAATAAACTCTAATGACAGGAAGCTGTGAGATGCACTAGAATCAAACAAGCATAGAGCTAGAAAAGTATGCAAATAAACATGACCTGTGATGACGTCAGCTAAGTAATCTGGATCTGAAACCTGCTCCAGCTTCGGCTCGAGAGCTAGACTATAAGTCTTCCCCTGAGGTCCCTTCTGCTGCTGCAGATGTTGCCCAAACCTCTACTGCTGAGTCAGAAGCGGCCCTCTAGGTCCCTTGGCTACTGGACATTCTCGTATCATGTGGGTGGCAGACCCGCAAACTAAGCACTGCTTCAACCTCTTCCTGCAGATGGAGTAATCATGCCCTGGTCTTCCGTAGAAAGAACATATAGCTCCCTTCTGCTGCTGTCGGGGTCCCGGGGCTCTAACCGGCGGTGTCTGGTGATGTGATGTAGGGGGACGGCATGTCTGCTGGTGCGGCGTCGGTGCTCTCTGCTGAAAAGCTTGACGCTTGGACGGTCCCTCATGATGACAGAAGCCGGCCTCTTGCTAGACAGAAGACGCTCCTCAATGCTCCGGGCCAACTCTAGGCTCTGGTAGTACTCAATCGTACCGTTCGCCACTATAAGAATGCCGATGTCTGGAACTAGACCATGGAAAAACCTACGGTCATCTCCTCTGGGTCTGCAACCAGATTAGGAGCGAAACGGCTCAGACGACTAAACTCTGCCATATACTTGTCAACATAACGGTTTCCCTGCTGGATGTTCTGGAATCGTAGCCCCATGGCTACTCTAGCAGTGGTCGAGAAGAATTTCTTCTTGAACTGGGTCTTGAACTGATCCCAAGTGGCCCTCCATCTCGCAAACAACGGCTTATTCCAGAACCAAACTCCTGCCAAGTCTATCAGCAGAAATCCCGCTGCCTCGACCAGGAGGTTATCCGGCATCCTAACTCCAAGGAGCTTCCTCTCTACCGAGTCTAGCCAGTCATTTGCTACTACTATGCCCTCAGTCCCTGAGAACTCCTTGGGGTTCAGACCCATAAAGTCCTTGATCGTCCCCGTTCTCTGTCGTGGCTCTACAGGTGGTGGGACCACGGTACGTTTCTCAGAACGCTCCATGCTCTGGCGGAATAGGGTAGTCTGCTCCTGATGGGTTATTAGGAACCTCTGGATCAGAGTGAGCAGTTGGTTTCCGTCGAGTATGACGGAAGCCTGGGTAGGTATAGTAATAGGGGGTGGTAGAAGTATCGGGTCCTGCTGGGACTGTGATGTGAAAGGTGGTGGAGGTATCTGGTTTGTGGATCTGTGGAGTGGGGGAATATGGTAGGTGAAGGTGTATCAGTTAACTAGTCAGTTGACTGGATAAGGAGTGCGCCATTCTCAGGTGTGACATACTGGGACGAACGAGTAAGCACCATCTAATTACAATAAAAATGACTTATAAGGACTCTTTAAAATAAACAATCATAGACAAGAAAATCTAATTATAATAGTAAGTATGTGATGTATTTCCTATGTTGCAATCCTAGCATTCCCCTAGGTGTTCTAAGCGTCATTCCTAATGTTTTCTAATTACCTTAAGATCCTAATTGCAGGCATGCTTGGTACAATAACGTAACCAAACAATTTAGTCTCGACCTGCATGGGCCACCACTAAAAACATGACACGACCCGCTACCCAAATTATTGGGCCGGGCCGAGTCATGTCCAGCCTGCATTTGAGACAAAGCGCAGTAAGTTGTTCTAGAGATAACAAGATAAGACTAAATATGCTAACAGTTCTATAAGTGAATAAAAGTCATAAATGCTCCAAACACAAAAGTCGTCTCATATAGAAATAAGTCCAAAGTACAAGTCTGAAATATAAAACTGGATACATGTCCAGTTACAAAATACGTAGTCTAATACATAACTACACTAAATATCCCAAGCAACTACGCAAACTAGACGAGTTTCCCCGCAGAAACATCCTAGTAAAGCAAAGTCGGGTCCTCGACAGTATCTCCATAATATGAGTCACAGAGTGGCTCCTCCTCAGTAAGGATACCTACAACGTTATCCTGTCAGGACGGGAGCAAGTACTGATTCTAGCAAACTAGCATATGAAACATGGAAATGAACATAAGAGGAATAACTGGAAACATGGCATCACATAATCTATCATGGCAAGGACACATATGTCATAGAGACATATATATATATGTAATATTTAAAACTGTAGCAGGTACGTGATCGTCAATAGGTGTACAATATACTGTGGTACATGTAAATAAAATGTACTTCTGTACAAGTAAATCAAGCGATAGATGCACATACATACAAATACAGCTGGTGCGCATACGACAAGGTATACATAAAATGTCAACCTTGCTTGGTACGTACATACGAGTAAGGGAGCGTGATCACGTACGCTAGTAACAGTTTCCCCATAACCCAGGTTCTAATCATGTGAGAGATACATAAAGACTGTTCTAAGCATGGTAGTAATAGAAAGTACAACATGTGATATTTTAACTTGCTACCCCAAGGATCAGCATTTAACATGGTTGGATTTGCAGTTCATTTATGTAACAGTATGTAAAGTTTGTAGAAAGTACTTGCCTCTAGCAAAGCAAGCTGCGATAAAAGTGCTATAGATGTCTGGTAACTCGTCACTGTAGAAATAAATACATAAACTTAGTTTTTACACTAAGCTAAAACACTAAGACACTAACGGTACAATACGACTTGTGACTAGGCACCTAGCCAAAATGATAACTTTAGCATAGAAGACCAATGTGGCATGACACACTACTATAACTAACTTTCTAGGGTCTTTACACTAGTGAGGGGTGAGGTTCAACACGGCTAAAACTCAAAATAACACAAAACGTCGCAAGTCGTAATTATTCCATAAATAAATCAAATGAACATTGTGTTCCAACAATTTTCGAGATAGACAAATAGCTTAATTTTACATAAAATAAAGTACAAAAATGATCCTTGTTAATTATAGAAATTTATTATAATTTTTTTGGAATTTATTAACCAGTACAAGTATTTTATAAAAATCAGTTTTCCTAAGTACACAGAAAATGACTTCTGGTTTCATATGCCAAAATAGTGGCAAAACTATAAATTAAATACTGTAAAAATTATACTAAATTAGCTAAATTAACATAGTATCTAAATACTATTTTTCTAGAATTTTAACAGCAATTAAAGTATTTTTAGAAAATCAAAAATAGCATGGTACATAAACTGAAATTAAATAATTAATTATCTGCGTATTTTGTCCATGTATATAATTTGAACCGGAGTTCAAATATAGGATCCAAGGCCATGAATCAAGTTCAATATGACTTGTACAGGTCTTGAATGTGGAAAAACACATTTGAGCCCAAAAACCCATGCTAGGCTTGGACACCAAATGGTTGCAGTAATTAAAATACACAAAAAAATACAAAGAGATAAAATATACATAATAAATATTAATATTTTAATAGGGTAAAATTTTACATAGTAGCCATAAAAATATGACAAGTAATATTTATATATATTAAAAATATACATATGTATAATATTACGTAAATTACTTAGGCTAAATAGTTATGTATATATACATAAAAAAAAACAAAATATAACCTATATGTATATATATATATATATATATATATATATATATATATATATATATATATATATATATATATATATATATATATAGAAAATACATATATATACATAAAGAAATAAATATATAATATATATATATATATATATATATATATATATATATATATATATATATATATATATAATAAAAAAAAATATATATATATATATATACTGTACATACATATATAACAATATATATATAATAAAATATATACATAAATACATATATACATATATATAAATATATATATAAATAATAAAGCAAAAAGAAGAACAAAAGAAAAAGAAAAAGAAAAGAAAAAGAAAAAGAAAAAGAAACAACAGTAAGAAGGGGGGCTCGAACTCGGCCCACTGGGTCGAGTTCTTAGACTCGGTCGGGCTGGCCAGGGGGGTCAGCCCGAGCTTGTGTTAGGGGTTAGGGTCTGTTTTCATTTATTTAGGTTTTAGTTAGTAACAGTAAACCCGATAAATCGAAACTGTGTTCTGACAGTTTGGGATACAGAGTCTAAGTGTCGGGGTTATTTACGACACACACGAGTATTGATTCGCGTGTCCAAGTACTGGACTAGGGTCCTCGTGTCCAGGCGACCCTAATACGTGTGTACGAGACACGTACGACACGTTATGACGCTGCAACTTATGTGTCCGTCTTCAATAGGGGGTTTCGGGTGTGCTGGACGGCGGAGGAGGCGATGGGGCGGTGGCGCTCGGATGGCGATCGACTCTCCTCGTTACGGCATGTCGGTTGATGGTGGTTGGGGGTGGTGAAAGTCATCGGGGAGTCTGGATGGAGTTCGTCGGAGTTAGGGTTAGGGTTTAGGCCGTCGGGGCGGTTGTGGGTGGCTGGGGGGGTTGTAGTGGTGGTGGTCGAGTTGAGGGGAGTGAGGGGGTTTTTATAGGGGGGTCGAGTCGGTCGGGATGGCATCGTGCTGGCCAAAAATGGCGGGGTCAGTGAGTCGACGGTCGTCGGGCAGTCGGGGGGCAGCCTGGTCGTCGGGGGTGGGTAGATTAGGAATTTAGCGTTAGGGTCCCTAGACTTTTAGGAATTACAAGTAGGTCCCTAACAGACTAAATGCAAAAAGAAATTTGCATTCGCAATTTAAAACAAATAATTAATTACAAACTGCTATTGTAATAATTTAATAAATTACATAACTATATTAAAACAATTCTAATTATTACAAAATGATATTAAAATATTTTAATTAATTACAAAATTATATTCTAGTATTTAAAACTCATTTAAAAATTCTAGAAAATTCCTAAAAATCATAATAAATATTTTAAGGCTAAATATGACATTAATAATTAATTAACACTAATTAAATAAATTTTTGAAAAACAGGGGATCACAGTAATTCTAAGACTTTCTATTTGGAGCACGAAGTCGTAAGGGAAGGCGTCGACCTTTGCCATAGTTCAGTCCTCTGTCGCTATTCAAGTCATAACCCATCTTCTAAATTAGGTGTTTGGCTTGAGCAGTGTAACGATATAGTTGCATCTTACCATTATCGGGTTCTATATCTGTCGGAGTCAGCCGCTGAGGGTGCTCCAATCGACCGAAGAAGATGGATTCCTCTTCTTTCTTCCTTGTTGGAATCAGGAAGTAGGCGCCTCGGGAAGGGACAACTTAGCTTGAAAGATTAGAGGTTGTCACTTGCGTTTATAATATATACAGAGCGTTGTCTAAGAAATGCTTAGTGGTCCAGTGTGCACAAGAGTAATTCAAAGACAACTTTCTATTAATGAAATATGAAATTTTATCCCGAAGGATTACATCATCTAAAGAATGTGCCTCGGTATTGGCACATATGTAGTCTCCTAACTCCTCATCCATGAGAACTAGGACTGCCATAGGAGAAGGTGGAAGAGGCTTCCTGTCACAATCCGTACCCTGTTTAGGGGCACGAGCACGTGTGTACGTCCAGCCTACGCCGCAGTATCGGCGGTAGAATGCTGTATAGGTCGTCTATAAAATCTAACATCAACAATATATATAAACTTGTCATCTCCGCACGGAGGAATATATATAACTCAATCACATGACATCTAGGGAAGATAAGCACGAAGTAATAAAAATATGATAGAAAATTGGAAATCTGGAAATAGATGCAAGTCACAGAGTCACAACCAGGAGTTTAGAGTTTAAAACATAACATAAGATCCCAAAATACAAGTATAACATAAGTCTCAAATACTAGCTAGAAAGCAGTCCAGTCAAACCTATCTAACAGGTCTAAATAGGAGGTAAATCCTCTACTGGCATCAAGGGTAACTCCTGGTCAAAATCTTCGTCTGGGCCATACCCAAAAAAGGCCAAGCAGTCGGCCTCTAAATCCTCTGTAAACATCAACGGGGTTATCCTGTCAGGATAATGAACAAGTACAAACACCAACAACAGTTCCATTAAATTGACAAATTCTATGAGAGACAAATATAATGAAATACAGGATGAAATATCAAGACTGGATTAATACAGGATATATAAAACTGGATATCATGTCAGGGTATGAAATACAGGAATGTAGAACAGTACAGGAATATCTGATGTATAATGTAAACATAAACGGTGCCTTGAGATATTAGTGCGTTATGTTATCAGCTTGGGTCAAGATCAGGATATTCTATTTGACCGGCTATGCACAAGAACAAGCACAGGTAAACCTGGAGATCAGTCCGGCCAAAATGGAAAGCTATGCACAAGTAGTATCTGGTCAGACTACACCCTACGTATGGTGAGGGTGGAGCTATGCACAAGTAGTAACAGGAATACAAGAGGGGTATTGATCACATAATCACTAATAACTCCACATCCCCGAGTAGTATAATGGATCAGGACATGACACGTTATGATAAGGGATTCAAAAGCAGGGGGCCAGCCCACTCCCAAATCGGTGTCTATACAAGTATAGGAAACAAGATCGATAATGTACCAATATACCAAGAAAGTTCAGAAATAACATCTCATGACAGGATCCGACGTATATTAGTCCGTGAACCATCGTATCGAAAATTAAGTAAAATACTATAACTTAATCGGATATAGCAGATATCAAGATAATAAAAACTATCAGTGAATGTACTCGCCTGTGGTCCTGAGCTGTCAGTGAGAATAGATGCTCAGAGTGATGTCACGTACCTAAAGATGAGATATCATGAGTTAAATTAGGGGTTGACAATGTATGGCATGATTTCTAGGGTATAATATACAAATCTAGGTCAAGATCAATCAAACTAGGTCACGCTAGGTCAAACTAGGTCAAAGGTTGACTTATAGTTGACTTTGGTCAACTGGTCAACTCCTAGTCCAATCTAGGTCAACTTAGACTATTGGTTGACATACAGTTGACTTTTGATCAACTAGTCAACTCTTGTCAAGTTCTAGTCAAATCTAGGCCAAGTGTTGACTTTTGGTTGACTTTGATTTTAAACAGTCAACCTTGATCAAACGGGGTCAAAACTAGACTAAGTATCATATTCCTAACATTTACCTACCAAGATACCATATACCTTGGTCATATTGGTATCCCAATATCAATACCTTGGTTTGGGTCCAATACCTTAACTTATCTATAAACCAAACCAAGATATCTAGTAGCTATCCTAAACTACTAGCTAATCCATACTAGTTATCTAACTTAGTATTCTAGGTATACCCTTACCTTAATATGGTATTCCAATACCTCACCCTACCATGGTATCCCAATACCTAACCCTATGACAAGGTAATCCTCATTACCTTGCCTATACCAAGGTAAATCGTATTTACCTTAAGATACTAGTTAGTATCCTAAGATACGCATTGGTATCTTAAGATACGACTCTTGGTATCCTAAGATACCAAGCCACTAACTTATCTAACCATTACCTACCCTTAGACTCTAAGTTTACCCAATACCTTGAGGGTATCACAATACCTTACCCTATACTAAGGTAAATCTTATTACCTTGTAGGTAAAAGGCAAACTAGAGATATCCTAAGGTACTAACATTGGTATCTAAGATACCAAGATACTGACTCAAAACTAACCAATCTAGCATACATTAACAAATTCTAACATCTAAATTACATATCTAACATACAATGTACTATCTAACATAACCTCTAAGATGTCACTAACAACTAACTCTCTAACACTACCAACAAACTAGCATACACACACACACATACATGGCATCATGGGGGTCAAATGTGGCGCTAAATGCAGGGTGAAATAGGGGTTAAATAGGGGGAAAAAGGGGGTCAATGGCTGCCAAGGGACTACCCTGCAGCAGCCCCAACTGCTGCTGCTGCTACTGCTGTCATATGCAGTAACCTATAGGCTGCTATCTCAGCAGCTATATGCTGCTGCTGCCAAGGGGCAGCAGCCTCCTCTCCATTCTTCCTTCTTTCCATCATCATCTATCCACCTATCTATCTATCTATTCATAATATATATATGATAAACAACCTATTTTACTCATGAAGGCCGAAAAGGCCTAACATATACAAGTATACCATAAGGCGCAAAATATCGAAGCCTATACACGTATACTGTCAAAAGAGGAGAAAAACAAAAATCAAAATGGCTAAGCCGGAGATAAGATAGAGCTCCAGAAGACCAATTGGTCGTACGAACAGAGGAAGCTCCGTTTGTGGTACTGAAAAATAGTCTCCCAAATCAGTTGGTCTGCGGTATATTGGTGGCCTTCACATCTCGCCTTGTTGCGATTTTTCCAGATCACCCACGTGGTGGCGGGCAGCAACTATCTGGTGGCCATGGGATGCGGAAGCCCAGGTCGCCACGAGGTCGTAGAAGTTTTCGCCCCCGTGAGGCATTCTGCAACGCTGGAAAAGTGCTCTCCAGACCTGGACCGGGGAGTCCCCTTGGCTGAGGATGTGGTTGACTGTTTTTGATTGACGATTGGCGCAGCATGTGCATGCTGACGCATGGCTGAACTCGATAGTGTTGAGGGAGTCGTCAGTGGGTAGGATATTACGAAGGGCTCCCCAAATGAGGAAGGACCACTTCTTGGGGATGCATGTCTGCCAGAAGGATATAATGGTTGGAGATGGTGTTGCATTACCAAGGATCACTCTTCTGGCCGATCTAACCGAGAATGCACCGACAGCTGCGGGCGACCACTCGATCTTATCTGCTTTCGACCCAATCGTTAATTCGCTACGGCGGATGTGATCGACCGCATCTGCCCTGGCCCAGTCTCGGATTTTGTTCCAATTCTAATTATTATCAGAGGGGTCCCACAAGTCCTTGATAGTGCTGTTCCTCGGGGCCGCTGAAAGGTTGGAAAGCAAGGTGTCTCCAACCCAGCACTCCAGGAAAGCCGACGAATCGCCGTTGCCCACCTGTAGGCGAATCGCAGGTTCCGCAGGAGACCGTCCGATGAGGATGCGACGCCAAGCTGCTGAGGATCTGCTGTTAGAGATGGCCGTCGACGGGTGGATGTGCTTGAAGTATCTGGCCTTTATGAACCTGGTCCATAAGTTCTGACTCGCACGAAGCGTCCACCACAGTTTTATCGAAAATGTATTAACGATGTGGGAGAGTTTAGTGAAACCCAGACCCCCCCTCCCCGGTAGGACGAGCCATGGTATCCCAACTAGCCCAGTGGTGCTTATCATTGCCACCGCTGTGCCCCCAGAGAAAGTTAATGAAGATACTCTCGATGGAAGATAGGACTTTCTTGGGAGGGGAGCACGCTGCCAGGGTGTAGATGGGAATGGATATAAGGACGTGATTGATGAGGATCATCTTGCCTCCTGGGGATAGGGTAGCGTTATACCAGCCCTCGACTTTTTTCCTGATGCGACTGATCAGGTTCTCGAAGATACCGGTGTTGGATTTACCGTACACGAGGGTGCATCCGAGGTAGTGGAATAGGGGATGCTTGATGGGGAATGAGGTGGTGATGGAGAGGCTGACCGCTTGCTCTTTCTTGAAATTATGGTGGGTGTAGATAACACTTTTGGCCGGGTTGACCTTCTGACCCGAGCACCCGACGTATCTCTAAAGCGTCTTTTGGACGACTTCCACCGATCCGACGTCCCCGAAAGAGAATATAATAATTTTGTCTGCGAAATCCAGGTGGGTGATGATCGGACAGTTGCTGGCGGTATGATAGTGTTGGAAGTTGGGGGTGCTCGCCATCTTATTAAGGTTTCTACTCAATGCATCCACCGTAATGATAAAGATGGTGGAAGATAGAGGATCTCCTTGCCTAATCCTGTGACTCGATTTGAAGAAACCGTCCGCCTGACCGTTGATAACCATGGAGAACCACGAGTTATTGATCGATCTCCACACAATATTGGTCCAGGTTTTAGAAAATCTGAAGGCTCTGAAGACCCAGATCATGAATTGCCAATCCAGTCTGTCGTAAGCTTTCTCCATGTCCAATTTGATGGCTATGTTGCCCCCTATTGCTGGGAGCTTCATGCAGGTAATAAGCTCTTGGGCCAACATGATGTTATCTTGGATATTTCTCCCCCTTACAAAGCCACTCTGCTCCTCCGAGGTAATCTTGGGAAGAAGGCCAGCCAACGGGAGGCGATGATCTTGGATATGATCTTGTTGGTGAAGGTACAAAGACTGATGGGGCAAAAGTCGCGGAAAGTCTCTGGGTTGTCTTTCTTCGGGATGAGGATCAGGTTGGTGCTCAAGATAGCTATGAGGTAAGTAGCTCCCTGGAGGAAGGTATATATATATATATATATATATATATATATATATATATATATGTATATATATATATATAATATATGTATATATATATATATATATATGTATATATATATATATATATATGTATATATAATATATATATATATTCACACACCTCTAACACACACACACACACAACTATATAAATAAACACCCACACACACTAATATATATCATACTCACTCAAATATATATATATATATATATATATATATATATATATATATATATATATATATATATATATATATATATATTTTATATATATAGATATAAATAGATATATATATATATATATATATATATATATATATATATATATATATATATATATATATATATATATATATATATATATATATAAAATACTCACTCATATATATATATACACATACACTCCAAAACATTCTGAAACCTATCCAAATATCCAAACCCTCACAATTCTACCCTCTAGGTCCTAGACATGTACCCTACACAAGCAATCAAACTCATGCACGCGAGCAAAAACGAGAAACGAGGCCCGAATGGCCAAATGGCCATTTTGGCGGCTCCAGGGTGTCCGATTCGCGATATCGCGTGATACGGGCACCAAAACTATCCGAATTCGACCCAAATTCTACACAAGAGTTCTAAATAATGATTATAACCTATTCTAAGTGCTAATTGTCGATTGTAATGTCGGTGCAAAAAGCACCCGTGTGTTGGAACCCGAAAACCCTGAAAAAGCCCATTTTTACAATTTCTCCCGAAATGACCTCACGTATCTTAATATGGACATGTACCTAGCCTCATCTCACCCAAACTAACCTAATTAGGTCTAATTAGCCTAGGGGAAACACCCCAAACATGTCAATTTAGGATTTTTCCCAAATTTGGCACTAAACCTAGGCCAAAAGTTCCAAATTGAGTCCAATGGGTTCCAAACCTCTTCTAATGGGTTATCCTATACCTAGGGCATTCTCTAATATAAAAATGACACTAATTAGAAGTAATTACAAAGATTAGAGTTAGGGTTTACCTCTTGGGAGTTGGAATCCCAAGGAAAAGCTCCAAAATTATTTTTTTTTAGGTCAAAGCACAAGATCTATGCTTCCACCACCACCAAGCTAGGTCTACCTAGATCAAAACTACAAATGAGAGAAACAAGGGTTAGCACCAAGATTAGAGAGAGATCTAGAGTAATGGAAGAGATTTGGAAGAGATTTGCTTACTTGGAGCTTGAAATCAAAGAAGGAAAAAAGAGGATTTTTGTGAAATGAGAGAAAAGAAAGAGAGAGTGTTTTCATACAAATTAGAAGAATGGGGGGTACATGCTGGCCGGCCACATTTGGAAGGGATGGAGGCATTTGGCACATTACAAAATGCCCTCCAAGTCAAAGAAAAGAATAGTTTTGAGTTAGGGTCAAAAGGATAACTTGGAAACTCCAAATTCCAAGTTCTAAATCAAATTTTAAACTCTAATCTCAATAAAATCAAATAGGATTAGTCGAAAATAAATATTTGGTTTGGTCATGACAAGTTGGACGGGTCCAATTGGGTCCAAAATTGACCCGGGTCACTAACACAAGTCGAAATGAGACAAAACTCAAACACGATCAAACAAAATCCTAAAATACAATATTAATAAATAAATATTCACAAAATTATTAAAATATGAAAAATGACAAAATTATCCTGAATTTTGAAAACTGGAAGTGACACTTCTGCTTCAACTTGACTACCAAGGGGGCTGGAGTCAGAGGTTCCTACTACATCAGAGTTGTTGTTGAGGCCCTTCGGGAGAACCTTATTTACATAGGCTCCTGGTTAACAGTTGACACCATCGGGGGTGAACGAGCAGGAGTCTTTCCTCAAAGTTTGATAACAAGAGATGCTGATGGTTAGGGAGGCTTTTCCCTCAATCGTACCCTCAGTAGTTCTTCGGCCATAGCTACGCTTCTGATACCGTATCTACTTCGTCGTCGACATCATTAGCATTATCATTCCATAGGAATGACTTGTACGGATCAACATTCGTACAATATGCTTCGAGTCCTCAAAATGGGTCAATATCAGCGAACTCAATCTTGATAGTCCAGTTGCTGGCCACATACTTCATGCATTAATGGAGAGTGGAAGGCACGATCATGTATTCATGAATCCGTGGTCGTCATAACAGCATATAACAGGTCACATTCATCTGGAGGTCAACTATTTAGCATTTCAATCAGACCTTGTCCAAGGGCTCGCTCTTTCCAGCGTTGTAATTGATGATTGTAGTATTCGACGCAGTCAACCGATGCGTAGGAATCCCCAAGGTTTGGATAAGACTCCAGGGGATGATGCTGAACGAGGATCCATGGTCGATGTGGATGTAATCGACCTTGATGGCACCAATATACCCTGTATAGTACAGGGTTCTATTGTACCAGTTTTTCTTCAGCAATATATCTTACTGGATGAAAGTGATGTTGAGAATCACTTCGACCACAATATGATAATATGGGCAAGCAGCAGGATCCTCTTTGGGCGGTTGCACCTGGGTGAGGAAGGAGTTAGCATTCTGTAAAGCTTCACTGAGGGCATCTCGCGTCTCTTTGGGGAGACGGAAGAGCTCAAAAAGTGACAGTCGAGCTGGGGTATTGGCAAGCTATGCCAATATGTCGAAGTTGTCGGACTTGATCGGCCCTACTGCCGAGTCTTTTCCTAGAGGTTTGTCAAAATGAACCTTCTTCTGTCTCTGCTTCTCTACTGTAGGGGCTTAAGATGGGACTACTTCCGATGTATCAAGTGCGGTGGTCGTAACAGGTAGAGGTATTTCTTTCTCTGGAGCTTGGTTATCTTCTCGCTAGTGAGCCAAGCGAGTGGTAACTAGAGTGTCATCAGTTGATGTAGAAACCAGGCGACACGATTTAACTTTCTTCTCCTTGACAGAGTGTGCTGCAGGCATTATCATGTATAGGGCGAGATCAGGGTAGATCCACATAACTTCGTCTCACGGTATTATAAATGGACGAGGCCTTGAGCATGTCACGGGCTGGTAGAAGATTGACTATTTCCATTGTTGCCCTCGGGATGGGAATGACACCATCTTGAGCCTCTGTCTTCGAAAAACTTCTGAATTAGAGGATGACCATGTTAGCAGTGACAGTTTTTTCTTCGTAGTCGAGTGAGATGACCTTGGCGTCAATGAGGCGCTGGATCTTCCTCTTCAACACGTAGCAATTGCGTGTTAATAGTGAACATACTGGTGGTAGTAAAAATATTTCAAATTATCCACCTTTTCTACTTTATTAGGGCTCTTTGGAGGCGGGAGTTGAAACTTGCCTTCGTCAATATATCGAAGAGTTCTAATATATCTTCATCGTTGAAGGAGTAGGTTTCTTTTGGCCTCATTTCCTCAGCTGTCTTCTGGTTCATTGACACTGAACCTTTAGAGATGTTGACGATCATGGCTTGTTTCCCTTTACCGTCCTTGGGGATGGGATTATTACTATATGAGCACTTCCTTTTGTCTTCGAGCTGGGGAAAACTCAATCCTAGCAGTTGTGCGTCCATGGCCTTTCTCTCGGCTACAACTGCCTCGGTGATAAAATGTGTCCACTGTATGCATGGAGCACTGTGCTATAATTTAATTGTAGGAAGCATGTTCTTATGGCATGAGTCTATGTGTGTGGGTTCGAGCACACCAGGTGGTAGCCGCAGAGCCGTCTGGCGGAAGCACTCAATATAAGCATATACTGGCACTTTTTTCTTTCTGAACAATGTCCATGAGAGTGGACATTATCATGTCCATTCCTCCTTCATAGAATCGAGCAAGAAAAAGATGTTTCAAATCATCGAATGACTTAATGCAATTGTCGGAAGACTACAAAACCATTTGTAGGCTACACCCTGTAATGCCCCTATGAATATGTTTGTGAGCAGAGCATCATCTTTTGGCAGCTGCCCAGTTACTGAGGTAAAATACCTCAGGTATCAGCGAGGAGACTCCTTCGTGTCCAATGGTGCAAGCGTCTGCAGCTTGTACTTGGGTGGATATATCATATTATCCCACTCGGAAGGATATGGTTGTCGGATTCCCATCTTTTGAAGTAATTCTCACTTTCTTTGACATCATAGCGAGCATACAAATCTTTGAGGGCTTGTTGCATGTCATTCGATATAGTAGATCTGTTGTTGACGAAGAGACGATAGCGGCGCTGCTTGACTCAAAATGGAAGGTGCATTAGACCCGTCGTTCGTCCCCGGGTCTTGGTTTGCAAGAGCTGGGACATTAGATGTCAAGTTCTCCTTGATCTCTAGGACCACCGAAGTCAGGGCCTGTATAGTCTCGTTTAATTTATTCAGGCCTGTCTCCAGGTGTAACGCCCTAGTCCCAAAATAGAAGGACTAGAAACGTATCATGCCAGCTGTATACATACGAGTAAAATGAAAGGCTCGTATGTATACATAAGTTGTAAAATATAGAAAGCCAAGACACTAAATCTCATCCACGAAGATAAATAATGATATAAAAGCAACTTTGAGTTTGTCATGTATACAATCGTTGGGCGGAGATAAATCTACTACCAACCAAAATAGGGAAGAAATATACAAAGAAAGTGATTTGGTCGAACGAAGGGGATGACGATCCAAAAGCAACATCTCGACGGAATAGAGCGCAAGTCATGGCCTTAGCTAGAGCACCTGCAGGAAGTCATAAAACACACCTGGAGAAATCACCAGGTCCTCAGAGGGACGTAACAAGACACATAATATCATGCCATAAACTGAATATGAATAGCTCAATAGAAAAGTACATAAACCTAAACAGATAAGGTCCCTAACCATTCTATGTAAAACCATGCACTTTTGGAGACAACGTTCTACGCAGGGGCTGTATGATAGGCTACGCAAAGAAAAGAGGATTGGCAGCACGTAGCACTCATATGAGACACTATCTACCCTGGGCCGTAAGTAGCGCTCACCTGAGTCACTATCAGCCCGAAATGTGCATAAAAATAAAATGTAGCCCCTACGCAAATAGTTGTCTTCTCCCTCCCCATGATACTATACATGTGTCGTCTCCACGACACACAACATAAATCATTTCTACGACACTGTTTTAGTCTTAATAACTGCTAGGTCTTCTATACAAATCTATTAGCAGTTATATCCTAACGCACGGCCTGTATGCACCAATGATCAGTCAGCACGTAAGTACGTATCTATATGTGACTCGCAACTTCGTGGCACATAAGTGTCGAGGCCAATGAATGTAACACACACAAAGGGTGGTCCCTTAACTCTAGGCCAAAGTGCAACAAGAAAACTAAAGTATAGTAATTTTCATCTACATACAGTTTTGAAAGAATAATTTTATATTTGCTAGAAATAAGTAAAAGCATGCATGATATTGAGTAATTAAATAAACAGTAAAGGCAAGATATCTTGCCTGATGTAACGCCTGGTGTTGTGAGGTGTTCTGACATGTCCCAATAGTCCAATAGCCGTGGTCAATGTGTAGTGGTCTGAAGTCGTGGGAAAATAGGCTTATGGAATTAGTCACAAGTAAGGTTGACAGATAGTGAGAATTTACGGAGAAAAGTATTGTACCATTTTTAGAAAATATTAATAATACAAAAATATTTTCTTAGTTAAAATAATTTATAGCTAAACCTTTGAAAACTCAGAAAACTCATTTTAAGGGAAAAAAAACCTATTTTTGTTAAATAAACATTTGTAGGTCAAAAGCTACATAAAATATCATAAAATAATACTATAATTAGGCTTTAAAATTCAATTTTAAATTACATATAGGGTTAAGCCCTAATAGCTTATATAGTTTCTTAGAAATATTATGTTAAAGTACTAATACTATTTGACTAATCATAATTAGAATATATACTCGTATATATACATTTCATTATCTTGTACTTAAAAGTAGTATCAATATTGTGTACTAATAATTCATAATAATATAGATAATAACAACAGTACATAAAGTATGTATTTGTCAAATACAGTTTAATCAAAATGTCTTAATTTAAAGAGAAAAGGAAGAAGATAAAATATATAGTGATTTCAACAGCAGCTGTTCTGCTGTTGTTCCCATCATATAAAGTGAGTAGCTTTTAATATAAAAGCAACAAATATATTAAGAAGCTTTTAGAAGGGAACATGGTAAAAGAAAGAGAAAATAACAAGGGGAAACAAAATAGGGAGAGAGAGAGAGGAGACGGAGAGTGATAAAGTCGGGGGGAACTGGAAAGAGGGAGGCAGAGAGAGAGAGAGCAAGAAGCGAAAGAGAAAGGGGGATGCGATCAGAAGGAGGAGGGAGAGGAAGAGTGGAGCGGGGAGAGGTGAGAGGGGGTTACCGGAGGGCTGCGGTGGCCGCGACCAAGGGAGGCGGCAGAGCGTGAGGAGGGTTTTACGCAAGCGCGGCCGTGAGAGCTCAGGCACGGCGGAGCATGCTCACCGGCGCGATCGCGGCGCTGGGTAGGTGGGGCCAGGCGATGGCAGACTAGTTGAAGGATGCAGTGGCGGGACTTCTCGGCGTGGTGGAGCTCGTCGGCGACAGGAAGGTGAGTGATGGTGGTGGTGGTGTGTGTGGTTATGGACTGCCGCGACGGTGGCCGCGGTGGTAGTGATGTCTTTATTTGTTGTTATTGGTTTGGAGATTTTGGTGGCGATGGTCGGCCACTCCGGTCGTAGTGGCCGAAGGACGACACTATGCTGGTTTTGTTGTTGTTGTGGTTGTGGTGGTGATGATGGTGACGGTTATGGTGGTGGCGGGTGTCGTCGGGAGGCTGTGTGGATGTTCGTCGGAGAATTGGGTAGTGGTGGTTGGCGAAGGGATAGATGCTGGTGGTGGTGTCAAAAAAAAGGGTCGATGGTGAGGGGGTTGTTTGATGTTGAAGAAGATTGGGTGATAGTCCGATGGTGACGAGGCTACAGTAGGGGAGAACTCTGGCAAGGGTGATGACAGGGATATGGCTGATAGGGAGGAGGCTACGGCTTGGGCGGCTGTAGGCTAGGTGTAGAACGTCGTGTTGGGATTGTCGATGCGGAGGGGTTGCCATGTATATGTAAAAATATATATAGTGGATGGGACGGCGGACACGGATACCATGCACGGATATTTGTAGGGAATTTGCAAAATTATGGAGTTTATTTGGAGTCTATGGAAAATAGCAAAGAGGAGCTCTTCTTATATAGGAGGTGGCGCTCCTAGTTAGATAAGGGTTAGGATAGTTTAAACTCTAATAAGATAAATCATCTATTATTTCAAATCA
The DNA here is from genome assembly GCA_029216955.1 of Iris pallida. Taxonomy (NCBI): domain Eukaryota; kingdom Viridiplantae; phylum Streptophyta; class Magnoliopsida; order Asparagales; family Iridaceae; genus Iris; species Iris pallida. The sequence continues at coordinate 10,683,351 of JANAVB010034418.1, read as the reverse complement.
ATTTAAAATTACTCCAATCAAATCCAAATCCAATTCAAATTTAGATAAATCTAATCTAAATTGATATAGATAAATTCCATCTTCAAATAAAAGCTATTTAAAATAAAGTCAATAAAATCTTCTCAAATTTTAATCACTATAATTAAATTTTAACCAAACAATATTTTTAAAATACATTTTCGAATAATAAAATATTAATATTAATTAATTTTGAAAATAGCATTATATATATGAAATTTAAATTTATGCACCTCATATGCAATAAGCATTTGCATAAAACATAGTTTCCAAAATTATTATTTATATAACCTTTCATGATATAAAATAAAGTTTTGGAAATTCTAATGTGACTCATATTTACAACTTTAAGCAATTAAAAACATTTATTATTTATTATTTGAAAAAAAAATATGCTTCTAAAATAAAATATTTTTACAAAAATATGTACCTCGCACATATTCATACTCGACGAGCCATACAAAAATACGAATTCATACGCGACGTTCAATACGATAAATTCGTACGCGATGTATACATACGAAGTACAAAATCAGTACCAAATTATTTATATAAAAAAATTATAGTAGAAATTTAAGGGGTTTTACACCAGGGCCTCTATACGCTTTTGATTACTGGATCCTTTGCTGCTTTCCGTGTTGTCACCTTCGGCAGCGAAAATGGACATTATGTGCGGGTAGATAGAAGGGACGATGATGTTTCACTTTCGGGTTCAGATGTCTGAGTCTCGTCGTCTCGAGGGTAAACAAGTAGATTACAATCGTCGTCGGACTTGTTATGGTTGCTACCTCCAACTTTTTGGCCGCTTGCACCCACGGAGGCATCTGTGTCATACAATCCTTCATTGAGTTAAAATAAGAGATTTCATGAATAGTAGAGGGTTGGCTACCCCCAGCTAATGTTGGGGCTGAAAGGACATCCCCTTGCAGCAGAGATCCAGATTGAGCGCTCAAGTGACAATAGGATTTTACTGGTCGAGGCTTTGAAGCACTCGAACCAGTTTTGTATAGCTTTCCATCGGCTGCGATGACTGTCAACGCAGGCCTTTGGTCAGCTGATGGTGTAATACGTTGATTGCGCAGGGCATGTGTTCTCTTAGATTTTTTTCTACTACCCCTAGAAGGTGCATAGTATTCAAAGTCCAAATGGGTGGTCGGCATAGCACTTTGGTCGTGCAGGGCGTGTGCTGCCTTAGATTTCTTCGCACCTTCCCTAGAAGGTGCATGACATTCAGAATCCAATATGATCATTGGCGTAGCATGTTGTTTGCACAGGACACGTGCTGCCTTGGACCTCTTTACGTTACCCCTAGAAGGTACAAAACGGTTAGAGTCCAACATAGCCTTACCCGATGGGTAGGCAATTCTGTCAAAGACATAAGTTTTTGCCTACGCAGCTGTCTTCGTGCACGGGTGCATAACTGCATGCTTACTCCGGCATTGTGGCTTTGTTAGGCCTGACACAGGTGAGTCGCACTCCTCGTTGTGCTTTTCAGGAGCATGGACTGAACGAGGCAGTACAACGGCAGATGAAGTCTTCTTCGGGGCTTCGTCGTTCAGGGGATTCTGGAGCGCTGTCCCATCTGTCTTACTGCTTGTCGCACCAGCCTTCGGTACCCAGGTACGCCGAGTCTTTTTCGGTTTTATGAACCGCTTCGAAAGACTCGACTTCTTTTCAGAGAGAAGATCTTCAAAAGCTTGCTAGTCGAAACGTATGACCAATATCTTTTGAGAAGATCCTAGTAAGTTGTCGTCAGATTGCGTCACTACCTTCTTGTTGGAGGAGAAGAAAGTCCCCTTCGGAGTCGTATCTTGTTTGCTATAACAAAAGGTTGAAGAAACTTTGTATTCAAACGTGTAAAAAGTACAAAAAGGAACTCTTGAACAAGAGATTTAAGCACAAGAATTTCTGGGGAAGTGTGACGATGGAGATCGAGCACTGCAGCGACTCTTTTACTCTATTGACGATCTGACGATGACTTGAATGTGCTCTAACTTTCTGATGGTCGAGATTGGTACTCGGGGTTGCTAATCAAAAAAATGTCAACCTTTTTAATGAAGGAGAACTCATTCTATTTATAGGCCTAGCACATTATGATGTGCTTGAGGTTTGGTGGGCACGCAAGAGCACTGCGTGTTGAGATGTGAAAGGATATGCTGTCATTGTACCGTGAGGGCTGCTGCTGAGCGAATACGTAGCAGATATTGAGATTTCTTCCTATCAAGATATTCGGGTGGTTATCAGCATAACCGAATAAATGACACATGGCGTGCATCTATTGCTCAAGACTTTTTGTTTAGACATAGTCAAACGGGTTTGGCTTCTATCCAGAGAGTCAAATTTTGTCTCTCTCTTTGGGCAGCGGTTTCAAACAAACCTGATTGGCTATTGCCCTGATCAACAGAACCAAATTATGTTCTTATCTTGGAGTGGTGGTTTAAACAAAATCGATTGGATATTGCTCCTATCAACAGAACTAAACTCCATTTTTATCTTAGGAGCGATGGTTTAAACAAACCGGTTGGGTCATATATGAAAAGATATGGGTGCCATACTAGCCCCGTCGAACAATGCCACCTTATAGGATTGCGCATCTATGCGAGCTGCGTCGGGTGAGGCTTTGATTTCACTATGCTTTTTAGGTGACGAGAAGACTTGTATTTCGAAAACGATGGAATTACTACATTTTTGGGCGACGAGGAAACTGTGTTTCGAAGGCAACTGAGTCACTATGCTTTTGAGCGACGAGTAGACTGTGTTTTGAAGATGACGAAGTCGCTGCACTTTTGGGCGAAGAGGAGACTTGTGTTTCGAAGATGACGAAGTCACTGCACATTTGAGCTGTGAGAAGACTTGTGTTTCGAAGACGACTGTGTCACTTCACTTTTAAGCAACGAGGAGACTGTGTTTCGAAGACGACGGAGCCACTACACTTTTGGGCGACGAAGAGACTGTTGGTGGGGTTCTGTGAAGCCAATGCGCTTTTATAAAGCAGTGAAGGACTTCTGAGAACTTTGTAAAGCTACTGCATTTTTATGAAACGTCTAAGGACTTCTGAGCTCTTTGTGATTAATGACTCCATTTGTGTCCGTTGAGTCACTGTATCTTTAATTGCCGCCATCTTTTGGAGAATTCGAGAGGCTCATGGCCTAGGATTCAGTCAAATGAACCTATTAAATGAGATTCATTGTGCTGCGTCCTAGGTTCATCCTATTAATTCAGGGGTCTTTGACCGATTGACACATGACGTTTGGAGTTGGAGCATATACAGCCTATATGAGGGAAAGCTTTTATGAGGAACCACGTCTAATGTCTCTTTGGCATTCCTACCGTCATGCTTGATCCTTATTTAGCTTCGAACGGTCGTTAGCTTTGTACAAGTCAACTATTGGTTGTGGATCTCTTTGTTCAAAGAAGCTGTGTCCTTGCAGAAGAAAGGCTACTGGATTTTGAGATGCACTTGAGGGTTTGGCATAAGGAGTTCGAACATGAACAACATCTTGGAGGTCTTCAGGATCCAAGCTATCGGGTTTAGATTGATTGCAAACCCGAAGAGCCACGGGTTATGCTCCGTCCCGCTCAATAATGGCTTTATTAGCCCATATTGGGTGGGGTTGCATGCCCTATTATACTGGAAGAGCCGTAGGCGATATTGCGAGCATGAGCTACGTTCTTCCTTTGGGCCAATAGCTGCTTCATTAGCCATACTGGAGATCCTCCGCGTCTGACTAGGAAGTGGCTTCCTATGACAAGGAAGTCATTCGCTGTGACACTGCTGCGCATTTGGAGGGAGGCTGCTGTAACCCCTCTTTCCGAAATCCTAAAAATATTTTTTAGCTATTTGAATTAAATAATAATATTTGGATTTTATAAACATTTAATTAAATAGTTATTACGATAGAATGCTTAGTTATAGTTAAGTTTTGGAGTACAAGATGACTAGAAATCAAGGCACAGATAGTGCAGTGGCGTACTTTGACTAGTGTATTAGCCATGAAATGGAAAGTCGAGCCATAAGTGTGTCCCAACTAAGAAAACCAGGCCAAGTTGTGACATGACCCCTATAAATAATTTATTTATTTATTTATTTATTTATTGAGACTATGATATTTAGGATGGCCCGGTTGTACCAATTTAGCCCGGACTGGACCCGAACCGAGTCCAAGCCTATGTAATCGGGTAGTACGACCAAAGGCATCCACGTAGGCGTACATTATTATATATGTAAATGTTTTGTATTTTATCTTAATGAGATAATAAATATTTTAGGACACATTTGTCACATATATGAAATATGTGTTATTGATTTAAATTGTTATTTATTTTATAATAGGATAAACATTCTTTTTGGGATGTATTTCTAGATTTCTAGGATTTATACTACATGTATACTTGTGTATTCCTAGTATACCAATATTTGGTTATATATATATATATATATATATAAATATATATATATATATATATATATATATATTAAGAAGAGACCTTTATTGATGTATCATGCGCAAAATGCCGAAGCCTATACAAGTAAACGCGCCACGCGCGAACCAGAAAAGAGGAGGAAAAAACAGGAAGTACTGCCCACAAAACGGCTGCAAGGCCGAGCTACGGGGGGTGAGACGCCAAAAGTCTGGAAGGCCGGTCGATCTAGCCCGGAGGAGGACTGGGAGTTAGAGGTCAAGCTTCGACCAGAATGATCTCGGGCTGTGGGAGCACCCGGTGCTCCTTTTGCGGCATTGGCGGATGACTTCTCTGATGAGCTGATCGTTTGTGTATTGGTGCCCTTCATATCTAGCTTTGTTGCGATTCTTCCAAATAGTCCACATGGCGGCCGCTGCAACGATCTGGTGGCCATGGGAGGCTGATCCCTAGGAGACCACTACATCGTGGAAGCGTCCCCCACTCGGCTCCATCCTGAAGAGCTGGTTAAGGGTCCTCCAGACACTGCCAGACAGGTTGCCCTGGCAAAAGGTGTGGTCAATAGTCTCTATCTGACACTCTGAGCAACAAGTACATGCTGAGGCTAAGCTGATTCAGATGGTGAGGATATCGTCAGTGGGCAATTTCAGTCTGAAGATTCTACATATCAGGAACAACCACTTCTTAGGAATGCAGGATTGCCAATATGGCGCTATGGGACGGTGCGAATTACCGGCCCCCCGAACGGCGACTCTCGCTGATCGTACCAAGAATTCTTCCGATGCTTCGGCAGACCACCTCAGCGCGTCGGCCTCACTGTCGATTCTTAATCCGCTCTGACGGATGATATCGGTGGAGTCGTTACCAGACCAGTCCCTAATAAGATCCCAGTTCCACTCGTCTGTGGAAGGATTCCACAGGTCTTTAATCCTACTATCTCTCGGGGACTCCCCTAGGTTCGGGATCAAGCTATCTCCAACCCATCATTCGAGAAAAGGATCAGAATCACCCTCCCCTAATTTTAGTCTCATCACGGGTTCTGCCAGCCCGCGATCGATAAGGATACGGCGCCAAGTCGCTGAAGATCTGCTGTTGGATGAAGCCATAGAAGGGTGTAAGTGCTTAAAGTACCTGGCCTTCAAAAAGCTGGTCCAAAGATTGTCGCTCGTGCGAAGTTTCTACCACAGCTTCATGGAGAAAGCTTTGACGATGTGGAAGAGTTTGAGAAATCCTAACCCTCCCTCGCCTATAGGATGAGCCATGGATTCCCAGCTGGCCCAGTGGTGTTTGTCTTGGCTGTTGCAGTGCCCCCAAAAGAAATTACATAAGATCTGTTCGATAGAGGAGAGCACCTTTTTGGGCGGGGAGCAGGCTGTCAGATGTTTGCCATTAAAATTGTTTGATTGAAAACTTTAACACAAACAGAACAGTGTTACAATATAGGACTTAGATGTAGTCCTAGGAGTACACTTTTGTTTAATCTGGGTCCTTAGTGCCAATGGAGCGAGTGGTAATGCGTTGACTCCGTTGACAGGCTGACGACGGTTATCGGTTCTCTGAAGGTGTAGATTGCTCTGGGTGCTGGAGCTTGCCGAGAGAAGGAAGACGTTGAATGTCTGCCTCTACCTCTCTGGTGATTCTCTGTATGTTCGCTGTAGATTCTGTACGTTGTTCGTATGTGTGTCCGAAAGAAGGAAATGATCCCTCTATTTATAGCTGGGCAGGTTGGCTGCTCATGCGCACATATGTAGGATGCACCGGTACGTGGGGACGCCACGTGGAGATTGCTGATGGAGGCGCATGGATGATGCGTCCTACTCGAGGGGTTGAATTCTTCATACTGCTGTTGTGAGCCGACACGTAGCAGAGGAGAAGATCTTTCTGTTGCTGAAATCTTGGATAAATTGAGTCAAAGGACACGTGTCATCGACTCATGGCTCGGAGATCTCGTATCTGATGGGGGGATGATTTTGGTGGGATGCGCCTTGGATTGGGCGCATGATGATATTTTGGCTCGTGACCTTTAGGAGTCATGAACCGTTCTGGGCGCATGGCTTTTGAGGCGCATACGAGCGACTTTCCTTCTGTCTTTCGGGATCAGAGATCAGTCTGGGGCGCATGGCTTTTGAGGCGCATGTAAAGCTTCAACTGGAGACTCTTCTTCTTCTGTCTTTAGGGATCAGTGAAGGGTCTGAGGCGCATGGCTTTTGAGGCGCATGCGGATGGTTGGGTAGCCACGTGGCAGTAGCCGTCGGGGTAAAGTCATGATGATGCTGACGTTGTGGACGCTTCATTTTCTGCAAAAGCTGTCAACCGTTCAGACTTGGGGAAGCGTGCTGCCAACTCTGTCAGTTCAACATTTAATGTTGGTGACATTCGATGGACAGCTGAGTGGGCGCGTTGGTTGACGTTCCACTAGGCGTATGGGGACGTATGGGGGCGCATCCTCTGTGATACACTCGGTACAGGACGCATCTGTGGGAGGCGCTTGGTGTTTGAAGGGGTGTGATGCGCTGTCCAGCTGGCGCATCCGACACGTCTTCAATGATGTAGCTGTTTCGCTTCTCGAGTGCTTTTAAATAGCCATTTGGCTGAAGTCGAGGCGTCTGGTTCATCCATTTAATGTGAGTTCATTGTACGAAATTTTGGAGAGCCATCCACTTGGCGCGTGGGTTTGATCTGCCCGGCCTATAAATAGTGGCATGGAGAGAAGGTTTGCTTCTCGCTCTCTCACGTACCTCCAACATGAACTTGGGTATTCGGGTGCATTCTGTTGACGAAGTATTCTCGAGGGTGAAGATGAGACGCTATGTCGTCGTTGATGCACTTGAAGGTGACTGTTACATCCAAAGACGGAGTCGAGGGCTTCTGAGGCAGGCGGAAGCTGCCTGTTGCATCCAAAGATAGGGATGTTCGGGCCTCGTCTCCGTTGTTCCGGAAGAGCCGTAGATCGGAATGGCGGTGCTAGGCTCTTTCTTCCTTCAAAGTGGGTGTCGCCCACTCTGGTTGTGTTGAAAGCTGCTCCTTTAGCCGTATTTCGATTACGGTCTTCCTTGGTCTTTGAAGGCTCTTTCGAAGCCTCCCCTGGCCACAGATTTGCGGTGCTCTTCTCTTCCTTGGTTCCAGCCAGAGGGTTAAATGCTTTGTTTAGTCGAAGCACTTATCAGGTGAGCCTGGCTGGAAGAGCGGCACTTAACTGGGCTGCTGCAGGGATGCACATAACTGAGCTGGATGCACATAAATGAGCTGCTGAGGAGATGGTAGGATGCGCCTGGTTGGAGGCGCATGGTATCTGCTGCGCCTAACTGGCGGCGCATGGTGACTGCTGCGCCTATCTGGAGGCGCATGGTGGCCGCTGGCTGTAGACTTAGGATCTTTCCTTTGTAGTAATTCTTCTTTGTACAACCTTTTCTAGACATGTAATAGACTTTTGTATATAAATAAAAAGTCCTTCTTCCAATGTCTCTACTTATTGACTTTGCTGTGAAGTGTTCTGTCCGAGTTCTGGCGCATGTAGTGTCTGGCGCATGGGTTTTCTGGTTGTGAAATTCTATGCTTCTACAAGACCCCCTTCAAAGTTTTCAAAACTTTTGAATAAGTTTTGGAATACTTTGAATAAGAAGCATGGCGATCAGGGCGCATGACTGTTGGGGCGCATGCCTGTTCAGGCGCATGCTCTTCTCAGTTAATGCATATGATAATGCCTCGGTAACCGAAAAGATTAATGATGATCTTTTGGTTTTATCTGCTGTTATCTTCACAGGACCCGAGGCGACGGCTGAGATCACTCGTCATCGGTTCACGCGTATGACCACGGCCTATAAATAGGTGAGAGATGGAGAGAGAGAGTTCTTCTGCTCTGTGCCTTTGCCTCCTTTAGAGTTCTTCTTCAAAACCCTAACTTCTTCCTCTCTGAGAGAAAATGGCTCCCAAGACTCCTCGCGACGGTGCTGGCAAGGGGAAGGAGAAAACAAAGGAGCCTATAGAGGCTGTCGTGAGTGACATTCCCCTCCCGCCTGTCGAAGTTCGGCCGGCGGTAGTCGGTGAGCTTTATTGTCTTCTATCGTTCTTATTTGCCAACGTATGTGGACTTTGAGTCCCGATGATGTGTTGAGATCCTTTCTGCCGACGTGCATAAGCTCAGGCCTTTATCATGCACCGGGGTTTTAGTTGCTGACGCGCATGGGTTTTGTACCCTGATGATGCGCCGAGGCTCTATCGCTGACGCGCATGGGTTTAAACCCTGATGATGCGTCGAGGCTCTACCGCTGACGCGCATGGGTTTAGACCCTGATGATGCGCTGAGGCTCTACCGCTGACACGCATGGGTTTAGACCCTGATGATGCGCCGAGGCTTCTTTTTCAGATGCGCTTGATACACGCTTTTGACGAGAATGAAGCTCTGATCTTTGTGTCATCTCTAATATCTTTACATTTTTGTCAGTGTCGATGACTATCCCACTTTTGAACGAAGTGCTCCTGGATGCCGCGCTCTGCCAGATGGGAGTAGATTATGATGAAGAGGTGATAAACCCTGCTCAAGCGGCTATTATGCTGGATCAGCATCCCGAAAGGATGATGACCTTCTTAAAGCCTGAGTTCTTGTTCGGAGACCGCCTTTCTTCTACTGAAGCCAAGGTGCTGAAGGTCAAAGAAGGCTGGTTCTTTACGGCCAGGGGTGTGCATATGATCGTCAGGCAGCTCGAATGTTAGTGGCCTTTGTTAGCTTTCTGTCGTCTTGCTTCCAAGAGGAGAATATCCTGGGATATTACTCCATCTCAGGGGGGAGCGGTAGCAGGCATCATCAGAATTGATTCTTCTTCTGATCAGAAGGATACTCTGGCCGCCTCGCGAGCTGGTACCTCTTTCACCTGGCGGACTCTTCGTCCTGGGAGTATTTATAGTGATGTTCCCGTCAATACTTTTGCCTTGGGTGCCTCGACTTTTGCTCGTCGTATGTTGTTGATGGAACAATCATACCCCAAGGGAGACTTTCGGGTAGAGGGTTGGTGTCATTATGTTTCAAAATGGGACAAACTGACACACTGGATCCTGTCGCGGTTTCAGACTGAGCTCCAAGAGATTGGGCTGACCGTCGCGATCCGTGCCACTCAGGCAGGTGTAGACATAAACAGGCACATATTCCTTGCACTTTTGGAGATGTTTGATACCCATACTGGGACCTTCTTCACTCTAGTGGGGGAGCTAGGGCGAGATGTACGAGGTATCAAAACTCCCCTGGGGATCGAAACCTTACGAGGAGTACTTTCCGACCAATAAAGAATTCCATGTCTTAGGGGACAAAGCTGATGAGATGATGGCTGTCTTCAAAGAAGTAGCGAGTCATCACTACTATATACAGAAGAAGGATAGGGGCGGGACACAGCCTCATGTGACTGCTTGGAGAGATTATATCTTTAGGCAGGACAAAGAGGATCCTTCCCATTTTTCTACTCCGCCGGCACTTTCTCGTAACGAGGTGCTTTCCGAAATGAGCAGGTTAGGCGAGAAGAATCCCTGGGAGAACGAGGACCAGCAGTCGGATGAACGCTCTTATAGCTATTTTTGGCATCTCACCTATCGGATGTCGCCAAAAGCAGAAGCAGAAGAAGGCGTCATCACAGACGGTGTCCTCGGACTCAGCATCTGCAGAGGTAAGGTGTCCCGTAAGGTCTGGTTTCAAGTTCAGCTTCTTATGTAATCATGCTTCTCTCCTTTTTTGTAGGAGCCGCTGAAAAAAAAGCTCCGCACTCCAAAATTTGGTGGGAGCAAGCCAAAGGAGATGGCGGGCTCGTCTGAAGTGCGTATTCCGCCAACTATGATGTCTTCCATGGAGGAGAACACCGAGGATATTGTTGTAGAGATTCCAGCATCCCCGGATTATGTCAGACGGGAAGCTGAGGATGCAGCAGCTTTCGAGAAGATGAAGGCCACAGCGTCGACCTTGGATGTCGAGGGTCCAACAGAACTGCAAAAACCTGTTGCGAGGGTAACAGGTATGGTTGGAATAGAGGAGAGGGTTGATTCCCCTCCTTGTCTTGATGAAGGGGGGTTGACTGCAGCATTATCGAGTCCTACCCCAGCCTCAATAGTTGAGGTGGCTACCGATCATGAGGTAGCGACAGATGCTGCCCCTGTGGAGGGACTTGGTGACGAGACCCGTCTGCCGATGATGACCGCTGAGGCGGGTCAAGAGACAAGTGATAATCTCCCCATTCTGCCAGGGGAGGTACCGGCTGTTGATAGAACGTTGGGGGCAGAAGAGGTGGCCGTTGACGTCGGTGGTTCCTCCGGGCTTGAGAAGGGTAAGGGTGTGGAGCCCTCTGTTGCCCCTCCTACTTGGGGTACTATCTCGACGCCTGTGCGGGCTTCCTCTGTTCCTTCGGCTCCTCGGGCTAGCAGTCCAGCCCATGTTGATGAAGAGCCTATTGATGCCGAGGTTCAAGCCTCGCAGGTTGAGGTTGGCGGATCTTCTTCCGGTCCGCTAACTGTAGTAGCTCCTCCAACTCCTGCTATGACGCCGCAGGTACTGGCAGACGCAGACGAATATATGAAATTCCTCGTCGAGGGGGTGTACAAAATGAGGCAGAGGGGTGTATCTGCGGTGATGGATGCCAACGGGAGCTTTGCGACGGCAAGAACTCTGGCAATACCCTGTATCGAGCTGATCCGCGTTCACCAAGGCCACGACCATATGGCCGAAATTCTGGAGGCTTCGGTCATCGAGCTGGACGAGCGGCTTACGGAACTTCAGCGCATCCAGCGAAATGACCTCTCCGTCCTGATAGATGCGGAGAAGGGGAAGTTGATTGCCGAGATCGAGTCTTCCTACCAGGCCACTGTGGGCATTTGGGAGCGCGAGGTGGCTGAGACTGAGGCTGCGGTAGAGCAGTTGTCTCAGTCCATGAAGAAGACGATGGAAACGCGAGCTGCGTTGGATGCTAACATCGCAGAGATCAACACCCAGATGCGTCACCTTGAGGACCAACGGGCCCGACTCCAGTTAGATGCCGAACGTGTCCGGGATGAACACGCAGCATTCAAGAAGGAGGAAGCGACTTTTACTCAGCGGACTCTTGCCTTGGCTCAGCAGCGACAACAGCTTGATGAGAAGCATGAGAGCAAAACTTCCGCTGAGGCTGTTGAATTGATGCGTCAAGAAGCTGAGCGTCGAGTCCTGGCGACTGTGGAGACCCGTACAGCCGACTTAAGACGTCGAGTCAGAGAGCTCTCAGCCCATCCTGGAGAGGTTCAGGGACTGTAGCTTCTCCCTTTTTTATGTTCTTTTGCAACCCTTGCTGGGGGATAGTGTAGTTCTGTACTCTCTTTTTTTTAGAAAATAAAGAAGCACACAACCTTTTTTGTGATGTGTTCATTTTTGTTATTATGAACTTGATGATTTGTGTGGGCCTATTATCTTTTGTGCACCTTGGTTTTTAGGTACAGATAATAAGTTTGAAGGAACCAACATGTTTGCTCAGAGGTGATGTGGACATGGCAATCATTGGGTTCAAAATGATAGAATCTTCCTATTCAGAGGTACTATGGACGTGGTAGGAATGATCCTGGAGGATACGCTGAACAACTCAGAGGTGATATAGACGTGGAAGTTCTGCGATCAATGTACGACAACGCAGGGGTTGTTTGTACGAGATGTTTACTCAGAGGTAATGTGGACGTGGTAAACATGAAGGATAGCGTCGGCTTACGTAGCATAAGATTCCGCTTTGTAGGGTGTAGAGGAACAACTCAGAGGTGATGTGGACGTGGTTGTCTTTCTACTGAAGGATGCCACGGAACAGCTGGATTCCAGAAGCGTATGAGTTTGTGGAAGGAGATTGTGTGTGAGCCCCGATAATTGGGCCCACAGATCCCCTTTGGGGAAGCACATGTCTGAAGGATGTCAAGAATAGTACTTCTTTAGAAACTTGTCGTTGATGGACATCATGAACAAGTCTCCATTGGTTTTGGCAAGGCGGTAAAACCGTTTGAGTATACTGTCTCTATGATGAAAGGTCCTTCCCACTTGGGTTCGAACTTTCCTGGTGTCTTGTGAGTTAACACCATTGGCCTTCTGACTGCTAAAACCAGGTCTCCAACTTGGAAAGTCCTCTATTTGACCTTTTTGTTGAAAGCTTGTGATATACGGGCTTGGTAGAGTTCGATGCGTTGTTGAGCCAGGAGACGCTTCTCATCGAGCGCCTCCAGTTCCCGCAGACGACGACGTTGATTGTCCTCTTCTGTGAGTTTGTTTGTTATTGCTACGCGGAGTGAGGGTATCTGGATCTCGAGAGGCAGTACCGCTTCGCTCCCGTAGACCAGGGAGAATGGTGTGTTGCCTATTGGGGTCCGTACCGTTGTGCGGTAGGCCCTAAGGCATTCGCCAAGCTTTTCATCCCAGTCGCGTTTGTTGGATGACACGACCTTTTTGAGCAGCCTAACGATAGTTTTGTTGAACGCTTCCGCTAACCCGTTTACAGCCGGATTGTAGGCGGTGGATGCCACATTTTGAATGCGATTCTTGTCACAGAACCTGCTAAAAATGTGGCTGATAAACTGAGGACCATTGTCATGAATGATCCGTCGGGGTACTCCGAAACGGTAAATGACATGATGTTTGATAAAGCTGACCACCCTGGAGCTCTTTACTTCCGCCAGTGGGACTGCTTCTGCCCATTTGGAGAAGTAATCGATGATGGCCAGGATGAAGCGGTGTCCTCTTGATGAAGGAGGGGTGATTAGTTCCACAATGTCCATGCCCCAGGCTTCAAAAGGCCAGGAGGCGACCGTAGGATGTAGTGGTTCAGACGGTGTATTTATGAAGTCTGCATGAAGTTGGCATGCGTGACACTTCTTAGCATATTCAACAGCATCGGCGGCCATGGTTGGCCAGTAGTAGCCCATACGTCGCAGTCGATCCTGTAACTTAGGACCGGGTTGATGAGCTCCGCAAGTTTCGTCATGAGCTTCTCGAAGAGCTTCGGCTACTTCTTTGTTGGACAGGCATCAAAGAAGGAGCCCATCGAAGGAGCGTCGGTACAGCGTTTTGGCAGCTGTATCGTAGTAGAATCGAAGAGAGCATCTCCTGACTGAGACGGCTTCCTTCGGGTCCTCTGGAAGGATTCCGTAGACAGCGAAGTCGATGAACGGGAACCTCCAGTCTCAGACATTAACACCAGTGTTCGTCGGCATGGCGTGAGCCACTCGCAAGCATAGGTTGTTTCTATGACAAACCAAGTCTCGGCCAGTTACCGTAACATAGTGTTGAGTCCCAAGGGGCGCTGCCAATGAGGCCGCGAGGCCAGCCAGAGCGTCGGCCTCCAAGTTTTGTAGATGGGGTACATATTCGATGAAGAACCCAGTGAAGGTTGAGATGATATTCAATGCAACTTCGTGGTAAGGGATCAGATCTTCATGGCGAACCTCGTATTGCTCCCGAATCTGGTTCACGATGAGTTTTGAGTCACCGTAGGCTTCCATATGGTCCACCCCCAGCTGTTGTGCGAGTTAGAGTCCCATGATGAGTGCGTTGTACTCGGCAACATTGTTGGAGCACGGCTTCGAAAGGGAGTAAACACGCTGGATGACCAACTGATCGGGGGAGACTAAGACTACCCCCACTCCTGCGATGATTTGGCCTTTGGGGCCTGTTCTTGAAGCGCCATCGAAAAACATCCGCCAAACGAAGCTTCCTTCGGTGACGTTGGATTCTTGGACCTCATCCGGGATGTCTTCATAGAGTTTTGAGGATTCTGGGATGGGGTGTGCAGCTGAAAAGTCAACCAGAGCTTGACCTTTAACAGCTTTTTCGGGACAAACACCATATTATACGGTGTTAGCAAGATCGCCCATGTGGCTAGCCGGGAGTTCAATGATCCTGGCTTCGTCATGAGGACTCTGAGCAGATTGACTCGGGAAATAACATGAATTGTCTGGCCTGAGACATAATGACGAGTTTTCTGGATGGCAAACACCAAAGCCAAGCACTCCTTTTCAACGGGGTTGTACCGGTGTTCGGCCCCGATGAGCGTTCGACTGAGGTAGTAGATTGCTTGCTCATAGCCTGTATCGCTGTTTTGAGCCAGTAGAGCGCCAAGAGAATGATCCATGGCACGGACGTAGGGGAGAAATGGTTTGTCGGCGACAGGTGCCACCAGGACTGGTGGGCTCGTCAAGTAGGCTTTGATGTCGTCAAAAGCCTTTTGGCACTCCTCTGTCCAGACATAAGAGACTACCTTCTTCATGAGCTGAGTAAAGGGTTGACATTTACCGAAGAGGTTTGCTATGAACCTCCGGATGTATGCCAGACGTCCCTGTAAGCCCCAAAGTTCTCGAAGATTCTTCGAAGGGTCCATGTTGAGGATGGCTTTGGTCTTCTCGGGATCGACATGAATGCCTTTCGCCGTGATGACAAAGCCCAAGAATTTGCCGCTAGAAACCCCCAGGAAGGATTTAGCGGGGTTCATTTTGAGTTGATGTGCCCGCATGAGATCGAAGACTGTCTTCAGATCCTGTAGGTGATCTCCTTTGAGGCGGCTCTTGACTACGATATCGTCAACATAGCATTCGACTGTTTTACGAAGATATTGACGGAAGATGGTGCTCATAGCTCGTTGGTATGTTGCACCGGCATTCTTCAAGCCGAAAGGCATCACTGTGTAGCAGAAAACACCCTTCGAAGTCCTGAATGACGTGTGTTTTGCGTCATCGGGGAACATCTTGATTTGATTGTAGCCTGAATACCCGTCCATGAAGGACATGCGTTCAAAGCTACATGTGTTGTCGATCATCACATCGGTGATTGGAAGCGGGAATTCGTCCTTCGGGCAAGCAGAGTTGAGGTCCCAGAAGTCGATACAGACTCGTATCTTCCCATTCTTCTTGGTGACAGGTACGACATTGGCTACCCAATCTGGGTGTTGTTCCTCACGGATGAAGCCGCTGGTCAAGAGTTTATCCACCTCCTGATCGATGGCATTCATGATGTTCGGACTGAAACGTCGCTGTTGTTGTTTGATAGGTTTGGCATCAGGTAAGATGTTCAACCTATATATTGTGATCTGTGGATCGAGTCCCAATATATCTTCGTAGCTCCAGGCAAAGACGTCGATATACTCTTTAGCCAGCTGGATTAGAGTCTCTCGGTCTTTTCCTTCTAGGCTTTTGCTGATGAAGATGGGTTTGGAAGAAGATCCGTCCCCAAGGTCGATCTGCTCGACTTCGTCTTCGGTGGGAGGTTCACGTAACTCAAAACGAGACTCTCATTGTTCTCCTAGGCGTTGAGCCCAGGGTTCTTCTTCGAAGGGTTCCGGTGCTTGGTCTTCGCCTTCATCTTTTTGAGGTTGTGCTGACGTCATGTTAGCTGACAGCACTTTCCTGAAGACTGATCCGATACTGGTATCGGAATCCCAAGTCGACGCTTCGGACGAGTGGGAATGTTCTACGTCTTCTGCGTTTGAACTCTCTGGAGTTGATGGCGGCGTGACATAGCCTACCCCCCGTCGAGTTTTGTTGTAGTAGTCTTGCGGCTTTTCTTTGGGTGTTAGAAGCCGGAGAGGGAGACGTCGACATTTGCCGTAGTTTAGGCCTTTGTTGCTTTTTAGGTCATAGCCCATCTTTTGGATGATGTGCTTTGCCGTATCCATGTACCGATAGACTTGTACTCTGTCGGTATCAGGTTCTGGCTCGAGTGGCGGGAGGTCTTGATGACGCTCGACTTTGTCCAAAATGATGGATCCTTCGTCTCGGCTTCGTGGAGGGGCTATGAAACAGACTCCTTGAGATGGGACTACTCGATTTACATGGACGGTCGTTATTTGTGTTTGTAACGACCGTAGAGCGTTATCTAATGTATACATGGCATTCCAATGTGGAAGACAAGAATAATTAAAAGACACTCTATTATTGATGAAGTACGAGATTTTATCCCGTGGGATTACATTGTCTAAGGAGGGTGCATCTACATCAGCAGAGATATATTCGCCAAGCTCCTCATCTATAAGCACTGGGGTCGGATCAGGAGAATCCACCACAGCTTTGACTTTGGGGTCTGAGAGGGTTATGTGAGCCCTCTCTGGCATCTTAGATGACTGCGGGGGCTTGCCCTTAAGACGCACCTTCAGGGGTGCCTCAACTGCGCCTCCTGTGAGTGGTGCCTTCCCCTGTAATTTTGCCACAAGGGGAGCCGATGTTTGAGGCGGCTTTCCCTTGAGACGTATCTTCAGGGGAGCCTCAGGAGTCGGTGCTTTTCCTGATAGTTTGATGCTCATTGGAGGCACCTTCTGGGGTGGTTTGCCCTTCAGTCGGATCTTCAAAGGGGCGTCTGGAGTCATCTCAGGCTCCGTGTCCGGCTCAGTTGCCGTCTCTGCCTCATCATCGGCATCGTTGGCTTCCTCCTCGTCAAGTGGCTTATACAAGTCGGAATCGGTGAAGTAGGCTTCAATCCCTTTGAAAGGATCGATGTCTGTGAACTCCGTCCGGATGATGCCATTGGTGGATACATATTTCATGCATTGGTGGAGCATGGAAGGCACCACTATGTACTCATGTAGCCATGGTCGGCCGAGCAGGATGTTGTAGTTGACCTCGGCATCCACCACATAACAAGTCACCTCAGTTTTGAGGTTGTCGATGTGACACTTCAGTCGGATCTTGCCCAGTGGTTCGCTTTTGCTAGCGTTGAAGCCACTGATGGTTGTGTTGGAGGGCGCCAGCCGGTACATTGGGATCCCCAGTTTTGATAGCAGCGCCTTCGGGATGATGCTGAGGGACGACCCCGGATCGATCTGAATCCGGCTCACCTTGACTGAACCGATGTACCCTGTATAATACAGCGGTCGGTTATGTCGGTGGTGCTTGAGCAGCATGTCTTGTTGGGTGAAATTTATGTTTGTGATAACTTCATCCGCACAATGACAGTGCACACAAGTAGCTGGGAGGTCTTCAGGCTGCTTGACCTGACTGAGAAAGGATTCAGCGTCCTTCAGAGCTTCGCAGAGAGCTTCTCGGGAGTCTTTGGAAAGACGCAGGAGCTCAAACAAAGACAGGCGTGCAGGAGTACTGGCCAGTTATGCCAGTATGTCAAAGTTGTGGGGCATGGCTAGCCCTGAAGCATTCTCCTTCCGTAGAGGTCTGTCGAAACGAGCCTCCACCTGCTTCTGCTTATTGGCTGCTGAGGGTTTAGACGGGCCCTCCTCAGGGATGATGCCAGGAGGCACCACCTCGGCGGCAGCTTCGCCGGGCTGGGCGTTCTGTTGTGCACGCGTCTGCACTGGAAGTGCCTCTTCCGTTGAAGAAGAGACCGTACGGCAAGACTTGATCTTCCTGCCTTTTGATTTGGAGGTAGAGCGTACCTCCGGTTGAGTCACCTCGGAGACGAGGACGGGGTGAACCCAGAGGACCTCTCCTCGAGATGTGGTGAATGGGATGAGTCCACTCGCATTGTCACGAGTAGGTGGCAAGTTTACCACCTCCATTGTCGCCTTAGGGATGGGAACGACGCCATCTTGTGTGGTAGTCGGCGGCAAGGTGTCGAACTGAAGTGACACCACATTGGCTGACACCGTCTTCTCTTCATAGTCGACGGAGATTACATCCGCATTGATCATGCGCTGGATGTAATTCTTGAGGACGTAGCAGTCCTTGGTCGGGTGTCCGATAAACCGATAGTAGTGACAGTACCTCGGGTTGTCCACTTTCCCGACTTCATCGGGCCGTTTTGGGTCCGGGAGCTTGATCTTGTCACCCTGTTTCAGTATTTCAAAGAGTTGCAGGGTGTCTTCGTCATTGAATGAATACACCTCCTTGGGTCTCGGTGCCAGTGGAGGCTTCTGAGTAGGCACAGATGCGCCTTTCGAGGCATTAACAGTCAATGCCTGTTTTCCCTTTGCTTCTCGTCCGGAGTTGTTGGCTGCAGACCTTTTCCCCTTATCATCAAAGGCGGGGAAGCTGACACCTAGAAGACGTGCATTGGCCGCCTTCTTTTCTGCGGCTTCAGCTTCGATGATCAGGGAGCTCCAGTCGGAAGGGGGAGTAGAGTTGAGCTAGAGCTTCACTGCAGGTAGCATGTTCATGCTGCAAGAGGAGAGGAGCGCATGTTCTGGCATGCCTGGAGGTAGCCTGAAGCAGGCCTGTCGGAAGCGTTCGATGAACACCCGAACCGTTTCTTTCTTCTTCTGGCGTATCTCTATGAGAAATGCCATCGTCATGTCCTTCCTGTCGTCGTAGAAGTAATCGAGGAAGAGGCACGTCAAGTCATCGAAGGACGATATAGAATTGTCGGGGAGGCTGTAGTACCAGTCATACGCCACCCCTTTTAGGGCCCCAAAAAAGATGCTGGTGAGAAGCGCATCCTCCTTTGGAAGATGCCCCGTCTGTGACTGGAAATATGTCAGGTACCGATGCGGAGAGTCCTTCCTGTCGTACGGCGTGAGTGTTTATGGTTTATACTTTAGAGGATAAACCACCTTGTTCCACTCGAGGGGATAAGGCTGGGGAATGCCCATCTTCTGGCGCTTCTCTTGCCTGTTTTTGGACTCGAAGCGCTCCCGCAAGTCCTTGATCATTTCGACCACATCCTCCGTGGAGCTAGGAGTCGGGGAAGGTGGTACTACCTGGAGTGGAGCGTTTGAGGGCTCCGACGTCCGGGGTGCTTCTGTGTCTGAGGGTGCTCGTTGAAGGGGTACACTCAACTCCCCATTGACTCCTGGGTCGGGACCGGTTAAAGGTGTTCTGGTCAAGGCCGCCCGTATATCAAACACTGCTTGAGTCAGTGCTTGCATAGAGGCAGAGAGGGTTTTGAGTCCTCCCTCTAATGAGTCTATGCGCTGGACAATGTCCTGCGGCGGCGCATCAGACTCGGAATCACCCTCAGTCATGTATACTGTCATGACACGGCCAGGAGTCGATGGATTGGTTGAGGCTTCGCTCTCGGCCTCACTTTCATGTGGGGGAGTCACCTCTCCTGGTGTTTCACCTTGGCCACCCCCAGCCACATTCTGGAGGTCATTCTCGACGGGCGCATCTGCAAGGGCCTGATTGCCCTCAGCTCCGTCTTGAAGGGCCTCTTCGTCTCTACCCCCAGCCGTGTCCTGGGGGACATCCTCGTTTTGAGGGGCTTCTGGGAGGCTGACTTTGCCTCGAGGATGAAGATCCGCCGCAGCTGTGCTTTGGACATCTTCGTTTTTGGAAGGAGGCTCAACAAGGGTCTGACTACCCCCAGCTTCCTCCAAGAACTTCTTCCTCGATCGAGTGCCTTCGAACACCCCAGAGGACGAGACAGCTGCCTTGATTTTCCTCGGTTGGCTTTTGGACGAGGACGAAGAATTGCCAGTCGCCTTCCGGAGTGATGAGGGGTTGGAGACCACGTTGCATGAAGCAACTCTTGGCTTCCCTTCTGTTGACACCTTCATCCCGAGGCGATGTCGGAAGGGTGTCGATGATTGCAGCCGCTGGAAGACTGACTGCCTTGGTGGTACTGCTGCCTTGCAACAGCAGTTGATGGTGACCACCGCACAAGTATGCCCCGTGAGAGGCGCATCGTGCCTGTTGGTCGACTCTCCTGACCGGCGCTTGTGAGTGATCACGTTACGCAGGTCGTTGGAGGAGAGTGCTACCTTCACACCCCCTTCAGGCGCATGGCAAGGCCAAACGCCGGGTGGACAGGTGAGTGCTGTGCCCCCTGATCTAATACCAAGCAGGCATCACGATCAGTAGTGGGAGAACCACAACATTTGAAGTGACTTGAACGGACCTCAAACGCACAACCAGAGGAGGCGCGGGAGTTCAAGACCACTGAATTTGCCTCACTCGACTTGGTTGTGCACGCAGTAGATGTGCCCAAGTGAGGTGAGGACTTTGAAGGTTGACTCATTTTTGGTGGAGAGGCACCTGATTCGACCTTGTACAGCTTGCCATCGGTAGCGCACGTGATTGTGAGCACATGCCTTTGGCCTGCTGCTGGCATAGCACGTTTGTGGCACATGGCCCGTGCCGCATTGGATTTCTTTGTACTAGCCCACTGGGGCGCATAGTACTCAGCATCCAAATTCTCCTCGCCATTACAGCGAGTGAGTCTGTCAAAGACAGAGACTTTTTGTGGCGCATCAGAGGTGATGCGCGGGGCATTGGCTGCGCCCTTGCTCCGTCGACGCATCTTACTCGCCTGAGAGGGAGATGGCTGGGGAACGTGGTCAGCCGCACGCTTCTCCGAGAGATGTGCTGCATCAGCGGGCGCACCTTGGTTGCTGAGAACGTCAGTAGGAAGGGAGGGCCTGATTGGCGCATTCCCTTCAGAGGTGGTGCCCGAGGCGTCGACCTTGCGCACCCAGACACGGCGGGTCTTTTTCGGCTTCGGCAGCCGCTTCGAAGGACTCGCACTTCCTTCAGAAATGAACTCCTCGTACGCCTATTGATTGAGGCGCACGACCAGCATCTTGTGGGAGGAGCCCACCTTCACGTCGTCGGCCTGTGACATGACTTTCTCGGAAGAGAAGAAAGAGAGTCGCCAGCAGAGTCGCCAGCTTGTTTGCCATTAAAATTGTTTGATTAAAAACTTTAACACAAACAGAACAGTGTTACAATATAGGACTTAGATGTAATCCTAGGAGTACACTTTTGTTTAATCTGGGTCCTTAGTGCCAATGGAGCGAGTGGTAATGCGTTGACTCTGTTGACAGGCTGACGACGGTTATCGGTTCTCTGAAGGTGTAGATTGCTCTGGGTGCTGGAGCTTGCCGAGAGAAGAAAGACGTTGAGTGTCTGCCTCTGCCTCTCTGGTGATTCTCTGTATGTTTGATGTGGATTGTGTACGTTGTCCGTATGTGTATCCGGAAGAAGGAAATGATCCCTCTATTTATAGCTGGGCATGTTGGCTGCTCATGCGCGCATATGTAGGATGCGCCGGTACGTGGGGACGCTACATGGAGATTGCTGATGGAGGTGCATGGATGATGCGCCCTACTCGAGGGGTTGAATTCTTCATACTGCTGTTGTGAGCCGGCACGTAGCAGAGGAGAAGATCTTTCTGTTGCTAAAATCTTGGATGAATTGAGTCAAAGGACACGTGTCGTCGACTCATGGCTCGGAGATCTCGGATCTGATGGAGGGATGATTTTGGTAGGATGCGCCTTGGATTGGGCGCATGATGAGATTTTGGCTCGTGACCTTTAGGAGTCACGAACCGTTCTGGGCGCATGGCTTTTGAGACGCATGCGAGCGACTTTTCTTCTGTCTTTCGGGATCAGAGATCAGTCTGGGGCACATGGCTTCTGAGGCACATGCAAAGCTTCAACTGGAGACTCTTCTTCTATCTTTAGGGATCAGTGAAGGGTCTGAGGCGCATGGCTTTTGAGGCGCATGCAGATGGTTGGGTGGCCACGTGGCAGTAGCCATCGGGGTAAATTTATGATGATGCTGACGTTGTGGACGCTTCATTTTCTGCAAAAGCTGTCAACCGTTCAGACTTGGGGAAGCGTGCTGCCAACTCTATCAGTTCAGCATTTAATGTTGGTGACATTCGATGGACAGCTGAGTGGGCACGTTGGTTGATGTTCCACTAGGCGTATGGGGACGTATGGGGGCGCATCCTCTGTGATGCGCTCGGTACAGGGCGCATCTGTGGGAGGCGCTTGGTGTTTGAAGGGGTGTGATGTGCTGTCCAGCTGGCGCATCCGATACGTCTTTAATGATGCGGCTGTTTTGCTTCTCGAGTGCTTTTAAATAGCCGTTTGGCTGAAGTCGAGGCGTCTGGTTCATCCATTTTATGTGAGTTCATTGCACAGAATTTCGGAGAGCCATCCACTTGGCGCGTGGGTTTGATCTGCCCGGCTTATAAATAGTGGCATGGAGAGAAGGTTTGCTTCTCGCTCTTTCACGTACCTCCAACATGAACTTGGGTATTCGGGTGCATTCTGTTGACGAAGTGTTCCCGAGGGTGAAGATGATACGCCATGTCGTCGTTGATGTACTTGAAGGTGACTGTTACATCCAAAAGACGGAGTCGAGGGCTTCTGAGGCAGGCGGAAGGTGCCTGTTGCATCCAAAGATAGGGATGTTCGGGCCTCGTCTCCGTTGTTCCGGAAGAGCCGTAGATCGGAATGGCGGTGCTAGGCTCTTTCTTCCTTCAAAGTGGGTATCGCCCACTCTGGTTGTGTTGAAAGCTGCTCCTTTAGCCGTATTTCGATTACGGTCTTCCTTGGTCTTTGGAGGCTCTTTCGAAGCCTCCCCTGGCCACAGATTTGCGGTGCTCTTCTCTTCCTTGGTTCCAGCCAGAGTGTTAAATGCTTTGTTTAGTCGAAGCACTTATCAGGTGAGCCTGGCTGGAAGAGCGGCATATAACTGGGCTGCTGAAGGGATGCACATAACTGAGCTGGATGCACATAACTGAGCTGCTGAGGAGATGGTGGGATGCGCCTGGTTGGAGGCGCATGGTATCTGCTGCGCCTAACTGGCGGCGCATGGTGACTGCTGCGCCTATCTAGAGGCGCATGGTGGCCGCTGGCTGTAGACTTAGGATCTTTCCTTTGTAGAAATTCTCCTTTGTACAACCTTTTCTAGACATGTAATAGACTTTTGTATATAAATAAAAAGTCCTTCTTCCAATGTCTCTACTTATTGACTTTGCTGTGAAGTGTTCTGTCCGAGTTCTGGCGCATGTAGTGTCTGGCGCATGGGTTTTCTGGTTGTGAAATTCCATGCTTCTACAAGACCCCTTCAAAGTTTTCAAAAATTTTGAATAAGTTTTGGAATACTTTGAATAAGAAGCATGGCGATCAGGGCGCATGACTGTTGGGGCGCATGCCTGTTCTAGCGCATGTTCTTCTCAGTTAATGCATATGATAATGCCTCGGTAACCGAAAAGATTAATGATGATTTTTTGGTTTTATCTGCTGTTACCTTCACAGGACTCGAGGCTACGGCTGAGATCACTCGTCATCGGTTCACGCGTACGACCACGGCCTATAAATAGGTGAGAGATGGAGAGAGAGAGTTCTTCTGCTCCGTGCCTTTGCCTCCTTTAGAGTTCTTCTTCAAAACCCTAACTTCTTCCTCTCTGAGAGAAAATGGCTCCCAAGACTCCTCGCGGCGGTGCTGGCAAGGGGAAGGAGAAAACAAAGGAGCCTGTAGAGGCTGTCGTAAGTGACATTCCCCGCCCGCCTGTCGAAGTTCGGCCGGCGGTAGTCGGTGAGCTTTATTGTCTTCTATCGTTCTTATTTGCCAACGTATGTGGACTTTAAGTCCTGATGATGTGTTGAGATCCTTCCTGCCGACGTGCATAGGCTCAGGCCTTTATCATGTACCGTGGTTTTAGTTGCTGACGCGCATGGGTTTTGTCCCCTGATGATGCGCCGAGGCTCTACCGCTGATGCGCATGGGTTTAAACCCTGATGATGCGCCGAGGCTCTACCGCTGACGCGCATGGCTTTAGACCCTGATGATGCGCCGAGGCTCTACCGCTGACACGTATGGGTTTAGACCCTGATGATGCGCCGAGGCTTCTTTTTCAGATGCGCTTGATACACGCTTTTGACGAGAATGAAGCTCTGATCTTTGTGTCATCTCTAATATCTTTGCATTTTTGTCAGTGTCGATGACTATCCCACTCTTGAACGAAGTGCTCCTGGACGCCGCGCTCTGCCAGATGGGAGTAGATTATGATGAAGAGGTGATAAACCCTGCTCAAGCGGCTATTATGCTGGATCAGCATCCCGAAAGTTAATATTATTTTTTAGAAAATTAATATTGTTTTCTCACATTAAATAAGTTAGAAAAAATTACAAGTTATTATTTAAACAAATTTCACGTTTTTCTCATTTAAAGAAAAAGGTAGTTTTATTATATAAATTATAAAATACCAAGTTTTGCCAATAAACTGATAAACACAAAGTTTTTCTGAAATTAAATATAAAATGATCTTTCCATCATAATTAAATATAACGCATTAGATAATCGAGTTTTGTTTGTGTTAGTATAAATAAAGAATTAAAATTGACTAGGACAAATTAGAGATTGAAACTAGCACATCTAGTATGGCAACTCTGGAAATCTAAGACCGACTTCTCGATTGTAGGATTTTGAGGACAAGCCTGAAATTCATCTCGGAGTCATTACCCTCATTCCAGTCAATCCAAGGCAAGTACAATTTTGTGGTAGATTACAATTATTTAGTAATTATTTTATTGCAAGTTTAAACCACGATGCAACACGGAACTCTCTCTGAGAGCATTGACTGATTAACTGTTGGGTACTGGGGGAGTAGTGTAATGAGTATGATCACATCCAAAATAGTATAATGACTGTGTTAGCTTACCCCTCATACACACGGGGATAAGTCATATCGTATCAATAGGATACAACTGTACAACCCAATCCGGTCATATTCATTGCCTATTCACATCACACTGTTTTAACTGTTGGAAAACCATTTATTTCAACTTGTTTAAAAATGCATAACTCTATTATTATTTCAATTGTTAAAATATCATGAATTGTACTTTGCTCCCTTCTGACTGGAGACTATATTTTTAGGTCCTATTGATAATGCAGAGCTACTGATTAGTAGCTATTATGATCCTGAGTTGTATCCAGTTGTGCTACCAGATGATGCTGGACTTGGAGATGACGAGTCTACTTTTTAGCTGTTGTCATTTACTATTTTCAGTTGTTGTTATTGAAAAAGACTATTTATTTTGTCAGTTGTAACTTTGTTGGACAAGTTTTTAATTATCGGAATATTAAAGTTGTGACAATTAGTATGTGTTGTTGATTACCTGCATGAGTGATACAGCTTACTGCCGCCGTCTCAACAACGGTGCAGGCTGGGCATGATCCGATTCGACCCAAGAAATTGGGACCGGGTCGTGACATGTTTTTAGTGGTGGCCCACGCAGGTCGGATCAACAACTTAGGAAAATATCTAGAAACATTTAGAACACTAGAACATTAATTTGTCACAACATATATATTATAAATATTTTTGCTTGTTATAGATTGGTAGGCTACCTTGCTTATGTTTATATCCTAAACCTTCCAGAGAATGGCCACTAACAAGACCAACCCTGCTGACGATGGGGTATCTTCACCCTATCATACCCCACCTCCCCAATCAAGTCCGGATCCTACACCTCGACAGCTGGCCGACCGTCTCCATAATACGCCGGCGGATCCTACATCTTCCCAGACGGAGATGTAGCCCCCTACAGTATTGCCCACTCCAGCTGCCCTACCGGTACCTGTGGACCCCACCGGCCTCATAGGTCTGCTACGAGGAGTGCTAGAAGCCCAGAGAACTCAAGCTGAAGCTCATCGCGAACAGACGGCAATTATGAGGGAAGGCGTGGAGAATGCCCATAATGTGGCGATGGCTGCACTAGAGAGAGGAGAAGCAGCTCAACATAAACCAAGGCCTGCCAAGGTAAACATAAAATCTAAGGATTAATTTATGTAACATTAAGGCCATTTAAATTAATCGGGATCATATTGCCAAGGTGGGCGATATTGGAAGTTTCAAGAAGCAGAACCCTCGACCCTTCAAGGGAACCGAGGGAATCGTCTATGCCGATGAATGGCTCGATAGTATGGAGCGTCTCCTAAGTGTCGCTCGACTTCCAAAAGACCTCAAGGCCGAAGCAGTGGGACTCCAACTGCAAAATGTAGCAAGCACCTGGTATCGGAATGAACCCCGACTCCAGGACAAGCAGCTTGACTGGGACAACTTCAAGAGGTTATTCCAGAGAAAGTTCTTCCCAACATCAGAGTTGCGGAAGGTGGAGAGACAATTTCAGAATCTGAAGCAAGGAAATATGACTGTTGGTGAATATGCGGCAGAATTCGGCCAACTCAGCCGTTTTGCCAAGAACTTGGTAGCTGACCCTGATGACCATGCTAAAGGTTCAGATATGGGCTGAGAGATGAGATCTGCACCCATATAATCTCAGGCGGTGCTAAGACCTATGAAAGGATCCTGGAGCGAGCTCAAGATATAGAGAAGAGTCAACCAGCTCGCTCAAAGAGGGATTATCCTGGACCTAACAACTTCCAGGGTAATCAGAAGAAGCCCAACAACAACAACAACAACAACCGGCCTCCTCACCACTAGCAGTAGAACCAACAGGCGAGGAACAATGATAAAGCACCTCAGCGGCAGATCTATGTCTGTGATTTTTGTAAGAGGCCAGGGTATTAGTCGAACATCTGCAGGAAGAGACTAGGACACTGCCTAGTCTGTGGGTCTGCCACCCACCAAGTGAAGGACTGCCCCTCGTCGATGCACCGGACTGGAGCTACTCAGCAGAACGGTCCTCTGCCCACTCAGCAACAACAATTTGGGCAGCATCAACAGAAGACTGGGCGAGCTTTTGCCTTAGCAGCAGAGGAACAAGAGCCAGAGCAGGAACCTACAGCTGATGTCATCGCAGGTTTCATTTATGTACATTCCTATCCTGCCTTAGCTCTATTTGATTCGGGTGCATCACATAGTTTCATATCCACAAAATTTATCTCTGCACACCACATAGTTACGGGCTTTAGCAAGAAGATATATAGAGTCATGACCGGTGAAGGACCCCTACCCATCACTAAGACCTGTAACTGCCCTATCAACATATCAGGCCACCAGTTCATAGCACCTTTGCTTGAGATGCCCTTACCCAACTATGATGTAGTCCTAGGGATGGACTGGTTGAGTAAGCAACATGCGTTGATAGACTGTCACAGAGGATGTGTAGTCTTTAGCCCACCTGGAGAGCCGGAGTTTGAAATCTCTCGAACTCCGGAGGATATGGAGTGTGTTACCTACACCTCTATCACAGAAGAACCCGGACCTCCCCATCCTATCATAGCAGAATTTATGGATGTCTTCCCTGATAGTCTTCCCGGGTTACCCCCAGATCGAGACATAGAGTTCACCATTGACCTAGTCCCTGGCTCTTCCCCTATTTCTAAGGGATGCTACAGAGTCAACCCGAAGGAGGCCAAGGAGATGAAGGATCAGATCAATGAACTGAAGGCTTTGGGATTTATCCGAGACGGAGCTTCACCCTGGGGAGCACCTATCTTGTTTGTTCCCAAGAAGGACGGAACTGTACGGATGTGTAACGACTACCGGGCACTGAACAATATCACCTTCAAGAACAAGTACCCTCTATCCCGGATCGATGACCTGTTTGACCAACTCAGTGGAGCCAAGGTGTTCTCGAAGATAGATCTCAGATCCGGCTACCATTAGATCAAGGTCAGGAAGGAGGACATTTCCAAGACGGCGTTCAACACCAAGTATGGGTATTTTGAATTCTTGGTCATGCCGTTTGGACTGACGAATGCTCCTGCTGTGTTCATGAACCTTATAAACAAAGTTTTTCATGAATACCTAGATCAGTTCGTCGTTGTCTTCATCGATGACATTCTGATCTACTCGAAGACTGAAGAAGAGCATGAAGAGCACCTCAGGAAAGTTCTGGGAACTTTAAGGAAAGAGAAGTTATATGGTAAGCTATCCAAATGTGAATTCTTTCCAGACAAGGTGGATTTTCTTGGCCATGTTGTCACAGGAGAAGGAATTTTGATGGACCCTAAGAAGATAGCTGCTGTTAAGAAGTGGTCTACCCCAAGCTCAGTTGCTGAAATCAGAAGTTTCTTGGGCTTGGCTGGCTACTACCGAAAGTTTGTGAAGGATTTTGCCAAGATTGCTGAACCGATAACGAAGCTCACTCAGAAGAATGAAGAGTTCATCTGGACAGAAGCTTGCCAGGTATCATTTGAGGAATTGAAGAAGAGACTTACCACAGCACCGATACTTGCGCTACCCGCAAGTACCGACGGTTTCTCAATCTACAGCGATGCCTCTGGAAAAGGACTGGGTTGCGTTCTTCAACAACATGGAAAAGTGATTGCTTACGCATCTAGGCAATTACGGACTCATGAGAAGAACTATCCTACACATGATCTGGAGCTTGCTGCAGTCATTTTTGCTTTGACGCTATGGAAGCATTATCTCTATGGAGAGAGAGTAGAAATATATACAGACCACAAAAGTCTGAAATATGTTTTTACTCAGAAGGAGCTGAATATGAGACAAAGAAGATGGCTGGAGCTGATGAAGAATTTTCATATCGACTTACAGTACCATCCGGGTAAGGCTAATATGGTTGCAGATGCACTTAGTGTCGATACCCAGTGGTGATGTTCTTAACTAAGGAGAGGCACTTGTTGGAGGACATAGAGAAGCTTGGTCTAGAAATTGTACTACCTGAGGAAAAGATGAAGGAACTGGGGCGAGAAGCTATTGTACCTGGAGCTGACTCAACCATGATGCAGTTGCAATTGCGTTCAAGTCTGATGGACAAAGTCAAGGAGACACAATTCCAAGACGAGACGCTTTGTAAACTCAGAGATCAAGTGCTGGTAGGAACACTTGAAGGATTCTCTATCGCCAGTGACGGAGCATTAAAGAATGGTACGAAGATGTGTGTACCATATGGCGAACTGAGGAATGAGCTGATACAAGAAGCGCACCAGTCGCAGTATTCCATACATCCTGGAGCTAATAAGATGTATCGGGATATACGTACCATCGTTTGGTGGTATGGAATGAAGAAGGATGTATCCAGATTTGTGGCTAGATGCTTGATTTGTCAACAAGTGAAGGCTAGCAGACAGAGACCCGCAGGACTTCTACAGCCGCTGAACATTCCAGAGTGGAAGTTGGAGCATATAACAATGGACTTTGTGTCAGGATTGCCTCAATCCCAAGGAGGAAAGGACGCTATTTGGGTTATTATGGACCGACGGACGAAGTCAGCTCACTTTATCCCCTTCAAGGTTGGTTTATACACGGAGAAGTTGGCAGCACTGTACATACGGCATATCTACCGGATTCATGGAGTACCGGTAAGTATTGTATCTGACCGAGATACTAGATTTACCTCTCACTTTTGGAAGAGTTTGTATGACAGCTTGGGAACAAAACTGAAGTTCAGCACAGCCTACCATCCCCAAACTGACGGAGAATCGGAGAGGACCATCCAGACGTTAGAAGATATGCTAAGATCTTGCGTCTTAGAATTTAGAGGGTCTTGGGAAGACCACTTGCATTTAGTAGAATTCTCCTACAACAACAGTTACCAAGCTAGCATTGGTATGACACCATTTGAAGCTCTTTATGGACGTCGTTGCCGCACTCCACTTGCATGGGACGACGTAGGAGAAAGAGTACTGCTGGGGCCAGAAATGGTGACTGACGCAGCAGAGAAGGTGAAGGTGATTAGAGACAAGCTCAGGATCGCCCAAGACAGGTAGAAGCATTGGACAGATAGCAGTCGTCGACTACTGGAGTTTGAAGAAGGAGATAGTATCTTTGTGAAGATTTCTCCTACCAGAGGAACTATCCGATTTGGCAGAGCTGGGAAGCTGAGTCCCAGATATACCGGACCATTTGAAGTTTTGAGCCGAATTGGTGAAGTAGCGTGTCGGTTAGCTCTACCAGCTAATCTTGAGGGCATGCACAACGTCTTCCACGTTTCGCAGCTCAGACGCTACATCCCAGATCCGAGTCACATCTTGGACCATTCAGAGCTGGAGATTGGGCCCAGCCTTACAGTACCAGAGAAGCCTGTGGCAATTTTGGACAGAGGCGAGAAGAGGACCAGGACTTCGGTGACTCCCATAGTCAGAGTTATGTGGAGGCACAATTCTCCAGGCGAGTCTACCTGGGAGCGAAAAGATGAGATGCGGGAGCAGTACCCGTACTTGTTTGAGACCTGAGGTAATTGCTAACCCTATCCTTTAATTTCAAGGACAAAATTTCTTAAGGAGGGAAGGTTGTGAAACCCGCAATTTTTCGGTTACATTTTTTTTAATTTTATTAGTGTGTGTTTACGAGTTAGTTTTTCAAATTATTTAATAAAAAAATTCTTTTAAAATTAATAACTTGGAATTTATTTTCTGGCTCAGACCCGAACCCAATTTGAAACTAAAAATATTAAAAAATAAATATTTAGTTATATTTTTCTAAAGAAAATTATTTATAATTTTCAATTGTAAAGCCTTTTCCTATTATTTTCTATTAACCACTACATTTGTTTAGCCCAAATATTGGAGACCAAGTCTTGTTAGCCCAATCCTTAAGAGAAGCCATTCTCTTAGACCCATTGGTATAACCCACCAAGCCTATGAAACCCAAGCCCATTGGTTTTTTCTTAATCCAACACTTAAACCATTTAATAATTGAGAGAGAGAGAGACTTTAACACTCTCTTTTCATTTTTTTTTCTTCTGTTGGTGTAACAGAGGGGCTTCGACTCTTGGCTGACTCTTCCCGAAACTGCCGCGACCCTCCGTTCCGACTTCCGAACAGCCATGGCTGTTGGGTTTCCGGTAACCCCCACTCTCTTCTCCTATATATACCCCTCTCCTCCATCCCTCTCCCTCATCACCACACTCAAACCCTCTTTCTCCAACCCCTTTGCCCTAAAAATTCGACCCGCGCTTTTCTGACGAACCCCGGTCCCGACGCCACCGCCAGGCCGACGATCCAGCGCTCAGGCTGCCCGGTGCCACCTTCCCCATGGCCGCGCCCTGTCCGACGACCAACCCCCGCAGCCGCCCAGGCCAGCCGAGCCCGGCGGTCCCTGACCCAGGCCGACCGTCCAGCGGTTCCGTCGCAGCACCCCGAGCCGATCTGACCGCTGTGCCGGTCCAGCGTCTCCCCGTGCCTGACTTACTGTCTGATCCGAGTTCCCGACCCCGATCCCGCTATCCAGCATTTTCGTTTCCATTCCCGAGTTATCCCGCGGCTCCCCGACCAACGGATATTGGGTAATTTCTGATAATCATAGTAGTTCGTCCCTTCCGTGTGTCGATGATGATATGGTCCCCGATCCCGTTACGGGATTCAGTTTAGATGATTGCAGTTTCAGTTGTTTTCGAAGTTCATTTCGGAAGTAGTTCTGGTTTGATGTATTCGTGCTGTGGTTGGATTATTGGTTTTGGGTAATTAATCCTTCTGTTGGTTTTTGGTTATGTGAGTTGGAATTTCCGAGTTTAGTTCGGTTTCCAAATTTTTTCGGAAACGTGTTGCTGTTTCGATTTCGGGTTTAATATTATTTTGGTTGGAAAATTTGTGTTCCCTGGTTTGGGACAGTTATCGGTGTTTGGTTTGGCATTTTCCCAGTTTTGGGTTATCCCGAAAACAGAGGGAATGATGTCCGAATTTTCAGAAAATATTTTTAAAAGGAGATTTTCTATAAAATCTATAATTCCCAAAACCGACTTTTGCAAAAGATTTATTAACTTGGTTTTTGATTATCGGGCGACGACCATACCGGTCCATAGGCCCTAGCGAAATGCAAACGAAACCGGTGTTTCCGGACGTTGAGGCATTAGCTATTTTGACGATTGGACCAAGTCTGAGACTCGAAATTTAAGTTAAATTAATTTAAGTTATTATTTTATTTTGTAATTAAATTGTAGGATAATTTTTAGAGACTAACCAGAGTTGTCTTCTTATTTAAATTCATGTAAAATGGTCTGTAACGGGCATAAGCCCAGTTTTATTATTTTCTGTGGTTTTGTAATAAGTTAGTGAATTTTTATTCTTTTCTGGTTATGGTTGACGTAAACACGTAAAATAGTAAAATAATTATTTTTTAGAAAATCAATATTGTTTTCTCACATTAAATAAGTTACGAAAAATTACAAGTTATTATTTAAACAAATTTCACGTTTTTCTCATTTAAAGAAAAAGGTAGTTTTATTATATAAATTATAAAATACCAAGTTTTGCCAATAAACCGATAAACACAAAGTTTTTTCGAAATTAAATATAAAATGATCTTTCTATCATAATTAAATGTAACGCATTAGATAATCGAGTTTTGTTTGTGTTAGTATAAATAAAGAATTAAAATTGACTAGGACAAATTAGAGATTGAAACTAGCACATCTAGTATGGCAACTCTGGAAATCTAAGACCGACTTCTCGATTGTAGGATTTTGAGGACAAGCCTGAAATTCATCTCGGAGTCATTACCCTCATTCCAGTCAAACCAAGGCAAGTATAATTTTGTGGCAGATTACAATTATTTAGTAATTGTTTTATTGCAAGTTTAAACCACGATGCAACACGGAGCTCTCTCTGAGAGCATTGACTGTTTAACTGTTGGGTACTGGGGGAGTAGTGTAATGAGTATGACCACATCCAAAATAGTATAATGACTGTGTTAGCTTACCCCTCATACACACGGGGATAAGCCATATCGTATCAATAGGATACAACTGTACAACCCAATCCGGTCATATTCATTGCCTATTCACATCACACTGTTTTAACTGTTGGAAAACCATTTATTTCAACTTGTTTAAAAATACATAACTCCATTATTATTTCAATTATTAAAATATCATGAATTGTACTTTGCTTCCTCCTGACTGGAGACTATATTTTTAGGTCCTATGATGATGCAGAGCTACTGATTAGTAGCTATTATGATCCTGAGTTGTATCCAGTTGTGCTACCAGATGATGCTGGACTTGGAGATGACGAGTCTACTTTTTAGCTGTTGTTATTTACTATTTTCAGTTGTTGTTATTGAAAAAGACTATTTATTTTGTCAATTGTAACTTTGTTGGACAAAGTTTTTAATTATCAGAATATTGAAGTTGTGACAATTAGTCTGTGTTGTTGATTACCTGCATGAGTGATACAGCTTATTGTCGCCTTCTCAACAACGGTGCAGGCTGGGCATGATCCGATTCGACCCAAGAAATTGGGACCGGGTCGTGACATACCCCTAAAGCATGACCTTCCCCAAGCTTCTGTTGGATAACAGAGTATTCGACTGTATATATATCTATATATATTGAGATAACAACGAGAAAGAGAGAGGAGTCTCGACTAAAATCCCTAGCACTAAATCCTCCAAAACCGCTGCTCCACCTCCCCCGACGCTTGGCGCACCGCCATAGCCGCTGAAGAACCACCCAGAATCGCCGGACAGCGGTCGGAGCCGCCAGGAACATGCGCGCGCACAGCCACAGCAGGGCGACAGCAGCCGGCGAAGCCGATTTTATGGCGTGTTTCTCGCCGCCACGCTCGACCGTTCTTTGAGCCATTTTTTAGGTATGCCCACAACATATACTCCTTCGACTCCTGTCAATTTGTTTTATTTTAGATGACCCAAAATCTCGAGAAATCGAGTCGAAAAGGCGACAAAAAATCTGTTTTTAAACAGAGCCAAGAACAGCCCAGACACCCAACTTGGAAGGTAAGTTTCTGCCAAACCAAGGTGAATCTTCAAAATATATTTGAATAGATTGTAGAATACATATCTAGGATTAGAACCCTACTTTTAGTTTTAATTGTAGCTAATTAAACAATAATAGAAATAGTTTGAAATAAAAAAATAGGAAAAAATAGTTTTAGAAAACCTTGAAAATTACCGATACAGAGTCCGTCCCGACATTCCGGATGACATGGTCACGAACCACTTTGCATCGAAAGGTGTGTATGGACTTCGTGTACGTGTAGGATTTGACGGAATTCGAATTGGTTGTGTGTGCGCGACGAATTTGATGCGTATCCGTCAAAATTTACCATATCGGCCTATTTGTAATTTAGCCAATTACTTTGTGCACGTTCGTCATCTTGTGACAAAACTTACGCTAACAGGACCGTGTCATTTTTTGGTCATATTTTTCAAGTTTGTTCTGATTCTGAGAAGGTCGACCGGAACGCTATTTGGCGGGCCCGCGACCCGATCCAACGGGCAATTTTGTGAACGGCCCGCCGGAATCCTACTTTGGACATACGGTTTGGTTCGTATCAAAAATTGGACCTTTAGACATATAATTTAATGACTTTAGGGACCGTAGATGTTGGCACGCTTTTCGATGCAAAGCGGATCCAACGACGGATATCATTTTGGCCCAAAATTATCGTTTTGCTCCTGTGTCCAGAATTGGACTTATGGGTAGGCTATCCTAGCTAATTCGACTATTCTGAATACGTTGATAATATGTGTTTCAGCATCCGGAGTCGTTTACATGAGTTGGAATTTGTGACTCTTTGATTGACGAGTTGTTTGTGGGACATGTTGCTACCACCAGGCAAGTATACCTTGCCTTCCTCTATAGTTATTGTATGATTATATTCTTTCTCTTTTTGTTATATGTCATCATTTGGTTTCTCTTGGATTGTTTTTGTTTATATGCTTTTTTTATGTCATGTATATTAGTTTAACTGTGCCGTTTATATACCGTCATTGTCCAGAGTTTGACATTATAGATCATACTAGAGTTGTCCTTACATGTACCTTGACTAAGCTGTATCATATCATCACATATACCTTGACTGAGTCGTATCGTGTCGTAGAATGAGTGTGTTATAACTGAACTGCTATTTCATATTTTCGTTTTCTTAACCTGCGAGTCCACACTCGGGGAGAGGGTTGACTGTTTGCACCTGCGAGTCCACACTCGGGACGAGGATTAGTGATTTGTTTAAACATGCGAGTCCACACTCGGGGCGTGGGTTTGGTACCCGTTGATCTCTTATTCACTTGTTTCTTCCAGCGGTTCATTTATGTGTAGTTGTTCTCGTATCCATGTTCATAGTCATTTGTCGTGTTCTATCTCTTTCCTTCTTATTTCTTATGCATGATAAACTGCTAGATAGGCTTGTTTTATGTATCTTGCTAGTCCCTTGAGGACCTGATGATCTCTTTAGGTAGTTGATTGCACTGAGTTAGTTAGCTAAGCATGATGGTAGTTGATTACGTCTGCAGGACTCAGGTATTTGCTAGCGATATTAATTTGATATCCTCTCATGCTTTATATTCCTTATCATAATTTATTCTGCTTGTTAGCCTAGTTTATAGACTCATGTTATTTTTTGGAGTCTAATCTGACATATATGCTAGTGGGCTGCAGACCATGAACTATAATTATTTATTCTTGTTTTATATGATTCTTGTGGATTGAGATATAGTTTAGATTAGACATAGTATCCTATTTTGGACAGCTTATACGTATTCGAGTCAGGCTGGAGTCCGCTTGATACGTAGCTAGCTTACTCATGCACTCACGTCCCGGAAAGTGGGTGCGGGTCGTGACAGCTGTACACTTTCTGAAGACTGCACACTTGTAGACTTTAGGTGTTTTAGTCTTTATATGCAATCATGAAGAATTTGTAATAGATTTTTTCTAGATATGATTTAATAAAGAACTTCTTTTTATGCACCAACTTTTGTATGTCTTCTGTGATTTTGTTATTGTCTGTGCTTTTGGGCAACTGCACTTTTGCGAAGAATATGTAGCGACTGTTGTCATCGTACTTTTTTCACTGTTGTACTTATTTTCATGTTTCTACACACCCATTGTGAAAATTAATCCACATGTGGATCTTTCGCTCTCCAACTCTGAGCACCAGCTGGCATCACTGAAGCCTTCTACTACCGACGGATCTTCGCTGTAGTACAGTACATATGTCTGAATTATTCTTGAGATATCCCACTACCTGTTTCACAGCTTTCTAGTGCTCAACGCATGGGTTGCTCATAAAACGACTCAGCATTCCTATGACGAGAGCTATGTCAAGCCTTGTGCAGTAGTAGCATATATCAAATTCCCGATGACGCTTGCATACTCCAGCAGCCTGACGCTTTCCCTCGAATTAGGCTTTAGCTTCAAATCACACCTGTAAGGAGTATCGATCACTAAAAGATCCTGATACCCATAGCATGTGATCATTTTTTAATATAATGAGACTGTAACAATGCCATTCCAGTTTCGTCCGGATGATATTGATCACCAAGGTCACATCAGCTTTCCTAAGTCCTTCATAATGAACTTGGTCGAGTGAACTTCCCTGTCTCCGTGACACAACCCATATCCGTACCTAGGATCAGCATGTCGTCCACATACAGAAACGATTACACCCCTTCATTAGTAAACCTCATGTAAACACACTTGTCCATCTCGCTGACCTTGTAGCCATTTGATCTTAT
The DNA here is from genome assembly GCA_029216955.1 of Iris pallida. Classification (NCBI taxonomy): domain Eukaryota; kingdom Viridiplantae; phylum Streptophyta; class Magnoliopsida; order Asparagales; family Iridaceae; genus Iris; species Iris pallida. Next base: position 10,646,915 of record JANAVB010034418.1, on the reverse strand, counting down.
TACCTTGTCAAACTTCTCAAACCACATTTTGGGAGCCTGTTTAAGACTGTATAAGGATTTCACCAACTTACAGACTTTGTCTTCAAGACCTTTGACGATAAATCCCTCTGGTTGTTGCATATAAATCTTTCATTCAGCTCGCTATTCAAGAAAGCTATTTTTACATCCATCTGATGTATCACAAACTTATGTATTACCGCGAGAGCAATTAATATTCTAATGGTGGTCATCGGGCTACTGGAGCATACGTGTCAAAGTAGTCGATCCCCTACTTCTGAGAAAATTCCTTGGCTACAGCCTAGCCTTGAACTTATCAATAGTTCCATCTGCTTTCATCTTCTTCTTGAAGATCCATTTGCATCGATGGTTTCATTCCTTCAGGAAGATCAACCAACATCCAAATGTTATTAGAGGTGATTGAATCAATTTTATTATCTATCGAATCCTTCCAGAAAATTGCGTCTCTGGTCTTCATCGCCTCATCATAGGTAAGCGGATCTGCTTCCACATGATAGGTGACAAAGTTAGGATTTGCTTCCACATGATAGGGGACAAAGTTATTTCGAAGTCCTTCGGCCTCCTCACTCGCTTAGTTGACGGCTCAGCGACCTCTGGTTCAAGTATTGTCTCTTGTAGAACTACTTCTTTGGGCTACTTTTAGTTGGAATATTCAATTTTCTGCGCACTCATCATTCTTCGGAATATCTGCGAGAATAATGTTCTTGTGCCTTACAAATTTATTTTCAAAATATCTACATGGCGAGATTCTATGATGTGATTTGATTCTATATCAAAAATCTCCGAGCATCACTCTTCTCGGTATACCCAAGAAGATCGTCTTCGTAGTCCTTGTCCCGAGCTTCTAAATCTTCAGATCTGGGAGCTTTACATATGCCAGGTACCCCCACACTCGAATGATATTCAAGTTAGGTCTGACTTTGAACCAAAGTTATGAGGAGTGACTTTCGATGTTGCATGTGGCACTCTATTCAGAATAAAAGTGCCAGTCAATACAGTTTCCTCTAATAGCATTTTTGAAGATCCGCAGTCAACAGCATTGAGTTTATCATTTCTGTCACTTTTTCTTCCTTTCTGCTACTCTGTTAGATTGAGGAGAATACAGAGTAGTAGTCTCGTTGATAATTCTATTCTTTGCAGAACGATGTGAATTCATGAGACCGATTCTCTGCCTCGATCATTCTTATTCTCTTAAATTGTTGTCCAGTTTGTCGTTCAGCTTCGGCCCTAAACTCTTTGAAATTCTAGAATAATTCGTCTTTAGTTTTCAGCAAGCAGACGAATATGTATGTTGAGAAGTCATCGATGAAGGTTATGAAATACTTCATCTGGCTTTTGTAGAGAATTGTTTAAGTCACATAAATCGGGTATACTATTTCCAGAAGATTGTGCTAACCCGATGAAAGGGTTTCCTTATGATTTCGTCTTAGCACACACTTTACACTTCTCTACCTTATCCCCACATTTGGAGATAAGTCCTAGACTAGACAACTTGTTTATTCTTTACAATGAACATGTCCTAGTCTATTATGCCACAACTCAAGAGAATAACTAGAATGAGTGATTACATTAATTGTATTGACTGATTTTCAAGTTGAAGTTTAAATATTCCTTCGGTATAAAATGCTTTCCTAAAGTATGTTTCTTTTATGGACATCATCATTTGGCCAGCATTAATGCCATTCTTAGGCCTGCATTACAGAGTAGGCCTCCAGAGATCATGTTCTTTGCGATAGCAGATACATGCTTCACGTCTTGATGGGTCAGAGACTTCCCCGAAGTCAGCTTCAACACCACTTCCCGATCCTTTGCACTTTAGCTTGTGCCTGGTTCGCCAACATAACAACTTCAGAAGTTGGTAGTATGTGGTGAACCATTCCTTGCTTGTGCAGACATGGCACACTACCAAAATAAGTCATAATAGCGATGCCATAAGTCATCGCTAAACAGGAAAAAATATCGCTAATTTTTTAGCGACGAAATTAGCGACGAAAATACCATGTCGCGTAATACATGGTCGCTAACTAAGAATACGTTGTTGTTTGTCGCCATGGCGATGCCTTACTCGCTAGCATTTTTTGGGTCTAACGATGTTTGCCGACATAGTGTTGCTAATTAGCGACATAGCAATTCATTGCTAATTGTCGCTGGCAGTTCAACTCTTAGCGACGCAGTCTTCGATGTTTAGTGACGTTTACTCTGACAATTGGATTTGCCATGTCACATATTTAGCGACGTTTTGTACTAGCTAGCGACATTCTGATACGTACATAGCGACGTTCTGCAACGTAAGCTGGTATTTTTACTGATATGTCGAATTTGCCACGTCATCACTGTAGCGACGTTTAGCGACGCTCTGTGACATTTTTTCAGGTTAGCGACGTTCTAATACACCTTAGCGACGTATATTTGCATCGCTAAACGTCACTAAGAGTCGCTAAATTCTAAAAAATTAAAAAAAGATTCTGTTTGCTTTTTCCATCAATGACAGTTATTATATTGTATTATACCTGCATTTTAAATGATAGTTGCAATAATAGACCCGGAGCAACCCTTCGTAGAATTTCCTAGGTTCGTCGACCCCTTTGGTGGAACACTCAACACGGTAAACCAAGATAAAGACGAGATGATAAAAATGTACTACCAATAATCAAATAAATAGAATCCAACGATCAGAAAGACATAAAATAGTTAGGTGGATACAAATCACTACCAAACGGCTATGAAAAGAGTTTGTCCATAATGTTTCAACAATGACTCAACATGACACAAATTGTCACTAAATGTAAAATAAATACATAAAGACCCAACAGTGGGTCAGCAACACAACAAATAAAAATAAGTCAATAAAGGACTACGCATGGTCAGGAGAGGAGGAGGCAGTCCCCATCTGGGACAACATGAACCTATACTGTGCCAGGGTCAGCGCACCGACGACGACTCATGTAGTAGGAGGAGGGAGGCAGTGGAACTGATAGCATCGGGTGTGGATGCGAAACGAACAGAAAGTGTCTGCTCCATGGCTACAGTCTAGAGTTGGGGAATACAAACAGCCGCCATCGAAAGCTGATCGCCCATGGCCTGCTGCAACCCTTGCACCGCTGAACGGCAACATCCGTCCTCTCCTGCACGCCTGAATGACATGATCTGTCCTCGCTCGTCTCCCTAATGGTGCGATCGAGTATCTCAAATCGCAGTAAGCGCCACATCGTCCGTCTACGGCTGAGACTGGGGCTGCTCCGTAATCCTCCACAACAGCTCGTCGTGTATCTCAGTAAGATGGCGACGGAGTTCCTCCACTCGGACCGACTCCTGCGAGGGCTGTGGAAATGCACACTAGCAGAGACGGCCCTGGATGACTGCGTCACCACAAAGGCACCGTAGGATCCCGTACCGTAGTACGTACCCCTCTGAAGACCACCAACGACGGTCATCCAGAGCTCATCCAACACCCGAGCTGGAGGGGACTGCGAGGAAGTACCAGCCCCTCCCTCTACATGTGCACTCTCACGCTCACGCGCTAGCCTAAGATACTCATCCTAGAAAAGTACATATCTCGATAAGCATAATATTTACTGCCAACCTAGTTGTTCCCTATATTGCATATTTCTTAATTATACTAAAGTTAGACACGTAAAGTAATACTTACATAGCTCCGCATGGCCGTATCATCATTGTGCTTTCTGTCCTTCTATGGGTGGCCAAGAAGACGGTCACCATGTTGGAGTTCTCATCCTCATTATCTGTTATAATAATATGTTTGTCATTATAATTGAACATTTGTTCCTACTTTCATAAAATCATATATTACAGTAAAATATATACCAGGCGACAAAATGTTCCGTCATGGGAATCGAGCCACCACACCATTTCCATGCCCTCATCCTAGCCACCTTCACCTTCTCCGACCGTTCCTTATACCTAGGATCGTCGGATCTAGCCTTCATCGCAGTCCACTGCTCGGACGTGATCCAACTTGGATCGGTTTTTCAGAGTGGTCTCAAGCCTTCTGGTCGTAATCGCATCTCGGATCACTTATTTGCCATGAAATATAAAAGGACAGAACAATTATCGGAGGACTGGACTTTTACTTCACAATACAAACTCGCTTGTACAAAGAAAGCCTAGGGACAAAAACCTAGGTACAGCAATCTAAGTACAATTGTTTATTTTAGATTCTGGAGGGTGATGATAGAGGCTCGGGAAAGCGACGGCCGCTCTGCCTTACTCCTTGGACGATCGGATGCACTTTTTGGCTCTGTGAAAGAACTGCTTGGCGTTGATGAAGAAATGCTCTTTTCAGGCTCTCTGGCTCTCTATGTGCGTCTGTCTCTGTCTGTCTCTACGTATCTCCTTTTGTGTCCTCTTGTCTCTCCTCTGCAAGGGAATGGTACCCTGCTTTATAAGTAGGGGGGGCCTCATTAGGGTTTACAATAATTCCATTCTTGAAAGTCGGCGGCTAAGGATCATTAAATCTGGGCCGTTCATCGAGATTTGAGTAATAAATGATTGCATCAAATCTTTTGTAGGTAATTAATGCTGATTGACATAAATCCTCCCGATTTATCATGCTAACCTCGGATTCCTCGACACGTGTCTTTTATTGGCTTATTGTAAATGATCTGATTTGATTCAATATTTTATTGGGATTTGCTGAGAGATTTCGATCAATCTGATGCCACATGCCCTGTTATCATGCCATATCAAAACAGCAAAATTGAGCCGCAGGAAAGTTGGGCCGTATAAGGCTGGCCACGTGTCCATGCCGCTTGAGAGTGGATGACCGCATAAGTGAACCGCATGGAGCTAGTCTTCGTGAGCCACATGGGAATAGTCTTCGTGAGCCGCATGAAGCTAGTCTTCGTGAACCGCATGGGTCTGGTCTTCATGAGCCGCATAGGGATGGTCTTCATGGGCCGCATGGGGCTGGTCTTCATGAGCCGCATAGGGATGGTCTTCGTAAGCCGCATGGGGCTGGTCCTCATGAGTCGCATGGGCTGGTCCTCGTGAGCATAGAGATGGTCTTCGTGAGCCGCATGGGACTGGTCTTCATTCGCATGGGGATGTCCACGTGTCAAGGCCGCATGAGTTTTGACTCTCGGAGGATCGTGTCAAAGATTTTCTTCGCTTCCAAGAAGTCCGCCATTATGAGGGAGTCACAGTGATATCTTCGTGTCAGAACTGTCACTTCGTCAAAGCTGTCAGCCGTCAAGATATTTAATGCAAAAAAAGAGAGAGTTGTTTGTAGGCCACGTGGCTCCTCTTTGAGCCGCATAGGACTTATTTGAGCCGCATAGACGCTCAAGCCGTATGGATACTTTAGCCGCATAAACTCTGAGCCGCAGGGGGCTCTCTGGCCGCATGGATCTTTCTTTATTCTTTTCCATGCTTCTACAAGACCCCCTTCAAAGTTTTCAATTTGCAAAATTAAAATACTTTGAATAAGAAGCATGGCCATATATAAATTCTCCTGGCCGCAGATGATGTCCTGGCCGCATGGATGTCTCGGTCGCATGGATATTTCGGCCGTATTGAGTCAATCAGCCACAGGAACTTTCTGCCACGTCATCTTGCCACGTATGGAGATCTCTTTGCATTAAATGCTATTTGATCTTGAGGTCACTTTTTGGGGCGGGATCCCAGGAGTCTGGCCTTCATTTTAGGCGGCTCGTCTCGATAACGAAGAGTTGGTTTTTGTTCTGCACGAGAATCGAAGCGCCTTGGTTGTTTATAAATATGGATGAGTTCATTCGGAGGGATTTCTATACTTTCTTCTTTGTCCCCAACTGTTGCTGTCTTTTTTCTTTCCCTATTTCCACTCTCCGGCTGTCGAAAATGGCCCCCAAATCTTTCAAGGTCGTCTCCACTGCCGCAAAAGGTAAGAAGGTGGCTTCCTCGTCGGCCGCCGTGCCCGAAGTGCATCCTGATGTTTGTCCGCTTTCAAGGGTAAGGAATGGACTCGAATACTTTGAACCCAAGAACCCAGGGCTCTGTTGCATGATTTGTGCACAAGCCTTCATCATTTGAATCGCTCAAGTTCGATCATGATAGAGCCGCATGCGTTGTATGGGCCGCATGACCCTCTCGCATCCGAGCCGCATAGGACATTCCCTATACATGAGCCGCATGAGAAGGATTTTGAGTTGCAAGATTACTTCTGGATACGAACCGCATAAAGTCTCCTTTGACCGGAGCCGCATATGTTCCAGACAAACTGACCTGCATAGAATTTTGCTGAGTCCTGCCGCATAAATCTTCTGCGAGATAGAATCGCATAAGTCTTAATATAAGCCGCATAAGCCATCGAATCAGTGTCATATGGAGCTCCCAACTGAATTAGGCCGCATGAAGCTGTGTGACCCGAGCCGCATAAGCTCTATTAAAGCTGTGCCGCATGAAACCCAGCTGAATTGGGCCGCATAAGGCTTCGTCGATCCGAGCCGCATAGGCCCATAGGAACTTCTTTTTGAGAAACTTTAAGTGGTTTTGTTTTAACCATTCTTTTAATCATGTTTCTTTTGTCCTTTTCCAGTGAACCTTCCAACTAACCCGGCGGAGAGCTTCTAGTGGGTTCAGCTCAGTTTGCCATGGGTGTGCGGCTTGATGGCTTAATCCGTCATGTGACGGATCAGCTTCCCACCGATGAGCCTCTGGAGAGGGTGGCTGCCATTAACAATCAGTCGTTCCACTTTCTTTGCGCTATGATGAATTCAAGGAAGCTGGACGGAGAGTATCTAAAACCCGCTTTTTCTTTGGAGATGCTTTTTCCATAAAGAAAATCCTGAGTGTTTGATATTTCCGAGAGCTGGAATTTTACTGTGGATGGGGTGGAAATCCATATTCCCCAGATGGAACGACACTTTCGTCTTTCGTAGTTTAACATGGTACCGTTGGGCCGGACAATGGTGGGCTCTCTAACTCCAACCCAACAGGGGATGTTCGTGGGCAACATACACTATAACATGAGTATTAGGTCAGCATGTTCAGGTAAGGAGTCAGTCAGCCGGAGTGTGATGGGGCTGATTCCTGGTACTTTATAAACGTGTTGGTCCCAACTTTACTTTTACTCGTGCTGATACCTTCCTGAATCAGCGCTCGCGGGATCTTATCCTGTGGGTAGGTTATCGCTGCTGAATTGGATAAACCCCATTCCTACATGGGCCAATCTTCCTTATGGATCCTGAGGAACTACGAAGAATCCCTTCGTGAGATTGATCTTTACTATGCCATCCGGGGCACTTGTTACGGGTTGCCCATTAACAAGCCGCTGTTCATGGCTCTTTTGGAAATGTATAACCGGCGCACGGGGACTTTCTTCGCGCCCGGGGGAGAGTTGGGACTTGCCCTCCATGAGATGCATGCTGTTTCTAAGCTGCCGTGGGGAGGCGAGACCTTTGAAGTATATACCCCGACGAACGAGGAGCTCGATGACTGGGATCGACGATTTCCTGGTTCGTCGCTGTTGTACGAGAATTGTTGTGCCACCATAGCATCTGCCACCAGACTGCTATCAAGAAAGAAAATAGCTCAGAAGGGAACGCCCCCCATACCACGGCATGGGTCGCGTATCTTTTAAATTATGTCCTTCCGGTCGGGTTCGTCTCGAGCTCCTCAAACCCGGAGGAGGTGAAGGAAATAATGTTGAAGGCAAAAAGGTCGAGGTCTACCCGTGACAGGTTTGGAGCCGCACTGACTCCTTCAGTTATTTTACTACGGTACCCGGCAAATGTCCGAGAAAGCAATCTTGGACGGGTTCTTGATGGTATGGCTACGAAATTGCGTAGCTCGGGAGGGGCGGGTTCTACTGAGAGGATCAGCCATCATTTATTCTTCCGGCTGTGAAGCTGGTCTTCAAAGAAAGACTGGCCCTTCTTCCGGCTATGGTGTGTAGCATACACCACTCCGTGCATTTTATCTAAAGTCATTGCTCGTGGGACGACGCTGGACTTCGAGCGGATAGAGCTACCATACTACTATCTCATGGGTGGTTACTGATGCATTACCGATCATTGATGAGGCCCGGGACAGAGGATGATGTCACTGCTGATGACACCTTCCTTTTCCGATACCGCCATTAAGCTTGGGATTATGACACCATGCGGCTCGTCAGAGGGCGTTGGCAAGAGTTGACGGCGACTTCTTTGTGTCTCTTCCTCAGTATATCCTGTAACACCCTGTTTCTGAAAAATTGGGGATTTTGAAAAATTTATTATTTTTATTATTATTAGTGGTATTTAGTCATGGTGTGATTTCTGGTGATTTTAGTTAAGATAAACCATTTCTAAAGTCATGCTAAGTCATGACTTATGACTTTGTGACCTTGTTAGTAAACCTTAGTGTAAACCCTAGTTTTCTCTAACCTAGAAGTTGCCATGACCATGAGAACTTAGCCATAGGCTTAGAACCTCAATTAGTGATTTTAGCCTAAAGGGTATTTTGGTAATTTTCTAGGATTTATTTGGAATTAATTGTAATTATGTGATTTTATATTATTTAATTATTGTTAAGTGTCATGAGAGCCCCACCTAGTTTAGCCCTAATCTAGAGGTTAGCCACTAACCTAGAGGCTTGAGGATAGATATTTTGCATTGGTTAAGTAGGATAAATATCATGATATTTACTTTAAGGATATTTTCCTTAAAAACCTCAAAATATCTAAACCCTTTACACCAAAGTCCTTCCTTAGCTTGTAAGCAACCCAAGGACAACCCCCCCTACCATGGCAGCCAAGAAACCCCCCTTGGCAGCCCACAATTCTATAAAACCATTGTATTAATTCATGAATAATTTACATGAATTTAATTCATAGAAAATCCTATTTTCTTCAAACAATAACTTGATCATTTGTGATCCAAATTGACTCTAGTCTTTTGCATTGGAACCTACAACATCTAGGGAGCTAAGGGAAGCAAGAAATCTAGAATTGGGAGCTTGGGCATCGCGAGTTCGAGATCACAACACCCTCTTTTCATTGATGTTTCCTTGGAATTTCACCAATAAGTAAATATGTCCAAACCTAGTCTAATTCCTGTTTTATTTCATAAATGCATTCATATAAGGTTAACCATACTGTGGGTAAAGTTTGGTGGGATTTTGGTGTGTTTTGGTGTCCGTATCGGACACGTATCCTAGATAGGAAATTGGGTTTGATTAAATGTCTCAATGGATTCAAATATTGTGTTTTGTAAAACTTTTTACACAAACACCTAGCCCTGGATTGCTAACCCTAACCCCACTTGACTGAGCATGCATCGTGTCCCTTTCGTGTCCAAATCGGACCGAACTCGAGTATTGACAGTGCACAGACACACTGTTCATCCCTGCTCACTGACATTCATACTCACTGTAGACACGACGTGGACACGTGAAAATTGGTGTGGACACGGGGCAGTGTCTGCGCACACATCCCCCAAGGTTTCACGACACTTTGTGTCGTGTGGAGGACACACGGACACGTGCACTGGTCGTGCACTGACAATACACGCACGCACAAGTGTCAACTTCGTGCGTCTCGTGGTCGCGCGGACACGACACAATGACACCTCGTGTTTGCACGAGAGTGTAGCCCATCATGTGGGCTACACGTGGATACGAGCACGAGATTCCGTGGCCGTGTGTGTGCACGGACACGTGCATCTGCACGACGCGGCACAGAACAGTGCGTATCAGTCGTGTTTTCACGACTGATACGGCCTTCTATCGTGTCCAGAGGACACGTGGATA